>JANAVB010022999.1:509249-638150 GCA_029216955.1 Iris pallida | reverse complement strand
TATATATATATATATATATATTGTAATCCCCCTAAATTTCTACTACAATTTTATTTAAAATTTCATATTTTAATTTATCTTCGTATCTATACGTCGCACATGAGTCGCTTTGTAGTATTACGTAGCATACAAAATTCGCGTTTCGTAACTTCTCGACGAGTGTGAATATGTGTCGAGGTACATAATTTAGAAAAACATTTATTATGAAATTTTATTTTTATAGAAAAGTCAGTTTCAAATAATATGTGATAAATATTTTTAATTTCAAAAAGAGTTATTTTATTCAAATAAATTTGGAAAAATTTTGGGAATTGGAGATGTGTTTATTTGCTATGATTTAAGTATTTACCTTGATTTCCGAAATTAATAATATTATATTTTAATATTTATGAAAAAGATATTTGGAATCTTGTTTTATTCAATTTTGATTAAATATGGTAATTTAAATTATAAAAGATTTTATCGACTGTATTTAAAATATTTTAAAATTAAGTATAGAATTAATTTGGATTGGTTTGAATTAAATTGAAGTATTTTTAAATCGATTTAGATTAATAGAGGATTATCTAATTGGGATTTAAATAAATCCCAATCTCTATCCAACCGGAAATTTCCACTCCTATAAAAGGAGAGGTACCCTCCAGAAAATTTCCATCACAGGTGCATCGTGTCTATGCCTCATCTACTCACTATATCTTCCATTACAATTACAATCTCCCAACTCTGTGTCCGACACACCCAGACATCCGATTTGTGTCGCGCAGGACACGACTCTAGTTTCCGACACAACCCTTCCGACCACATCCTGGAAGCCATCGAACCAGGCCACAGGCGGCCAATCCAGACCCCACCGCCACAGTCTACGGCCATCCACCACCATCTCCGTCGTCAACCCACAGAGCTACCATCCTCCTTCCACAGCCTACCCCGAATTGGAACCACGACAGTTTCGTCATCACGCATGCTTCTCCCCGATCCCAACCTCAATTCGGAGTCGACCACCAGGGACTTCACCACAGCCACCACCACCACTAAACTACTCTGGCTATCACCGGCTACAGCCGCCACCGCTAACCCGTGGGTCTCCGACAGATCAGCAGCGGCCGTGCCCAGAAAACAAAAGAAAAGAAGTAGGGGACCCTAACCTCACCTGCGATGCCTCGCCTGAGCGTCGTGTCCCGAGATCTCCCGCCTCCTGCGCTCCTGTCGCCTCTCCCAGCCAGCGTCCCGCGTTGACCGCGGTTCTCTGCGATGATCTGCCGAGCGCCACCCTGGGCATCCTCTCTCGAAGCCGCCAGCGTTCGACTTCCCCGCGCTCCACTCAGAGCTGCCGAACCTGGCCGAAAACCCCATCGCCGCCCCAAGTTAGATGGTCGCCACCGCATCCGGCGAACCATCGTCGCCCTCGCCCGCATGAGCACCACCAGCGCGCCTCGTGAAGACCCGTGTGCAGCGAGCTCCGACCGCAGCGACCTCGTCGCGCTCATCCGCCGGGAAAGCCTCTCGCGCAAGCGCGCTGCCACCGCCGCTTTCTCCGCTGACGCCGCCTTTCGTCGGAGAACCTGCTCCACCGACGCGCCGGAAAAGCACCCAGTCGCCGCCCCCACTTCCCGTGCCGGCTTCTCCGCCTCCCGCTCCATCTTCCACCGCCGATCCTCCTTCATCCGCCGCCGGAGCTTCCCTCCGCGGCGACCGCGCCGAGCACCCGCGGCGAGAGCTCGCGACCTAGGTAACTCCGCCGCCCCCAATTCTTCATTCGTTTTTTGTGTAAACAACAATGAGCTGTTATAATAGGTATTAGTTATTATTTTATTTATTATTATTATTATTATTATTATTATTATTTTATATACTGTTATCATCATTATTAGTTTTTTATTATAATATATGTATTATTATTATTATTATTATATTATTATTATTAAGTAATAGAGTTTGTATTTAGATATAAAAATATTTTCAAAAATTTACTTGTAAAAAAAAATATAATACATCTACAAGGTTATATATAAATATTATACTTGGCTTGGCCTTTTCAAAATATGGATTTTAGAAACCTATATGATTTTACTAAAATTTATCTAAATTATTATTAATAATAAAATATGGTTTTTATCTATAAAAATATGTGTGACAAACATAGAGGTAGCCTAAAACGATTTTTTATTAAAGTATTTTCCAAAAATATATTTTTACTAATAAAATCTATTTTAGCTATTATATTTTCTAAATATGGTATAAACACCTTTTCTACAAATCTATCAGTTGTCAATTCTTGATCATGACTAATCGTGCCTATTTTCTCATGGACTTCGGGTCTCTAGACATCAAACATGGCTACGGGACAGACACTTGTCGGATTATCGCACCACACCAGGCGTAACACCAGGCAAGATACCTTGCCATCATACTATTTATTTTTAGTTGCATTTTATTACATATCACTGTTCATTTATTTCTAGTTCTTGATTACTGCCTGCTCAGTGATATTAGTTATACCTTGTTATTTACCTTTGATTGCATATGGACTTAGAGTTAAGGGACTACCACTAGTTTAGTGCATTGCATGAACTTTGATACTGTTGTGCCACGAGATGTGTGAGTATGAGTAGCATATAGTCTATGGACTTGCGTGTTGGCTGATCACTGATGCGTGCAGGACGTGCATTTGGTCTAACTGTCAATAGTTGTGTGTTAGAAGACTTGACGGTTAGTAGTGTTACATGGTCGTGGATGCGACATGATAGGTATATTGGGTGGGGAGAACATTTCCTTATCGTATGGGCTTCTATTGCACTTTCCTTGTAACCCGGAAGCTCCGCTGGAGATACGGGTATGAGCCTCTCAGGTTGGCTACTGTCGTTTTTGAACATCATGCTCTCGGTCACTGGTGCCCAAGTGGGGACTATACCAGATCCCATTTACATCCAGGGCCCATGCGACGAAAGGTTTGTTCTCACTGCATGTTCACTTTAGTTTGGTTAGATTACCTTATAGTGTCTTGTCACTTTCTATGATTGTGGCGTATTTTATATTCAGTATTATATGGCATGTTGATGTATCTTGTTACGTCCCTCTGAGGACCTGGTTATCTCGCCAGGTGTGTGTTTCGTGATTTCTTGCAGGTGCTCTAGCTAAGGCCATTCCTTCCTTCGTGGTGATTGCTCTTGGACACGCCATTGCTCTCGCTTGCTAAATTCTTTCCTTGTATATTTTTTCATATTTAATTTGGTTGGTAGTGGACTTTGTCTCTGCCCAACTATTGTGTACATGACAAATTCAAAGTTACTTTTATATCATATTTATCTTTGTGGATGACATTTAGTACCTTGGTTACTGCATTTTACAGCTTATGTATATATACGAGGGTCCATATACTTCGTATGTATACAGCTGGCATGATTACGTTCTAGTCCTACGTATTTTGGGACTGGAGCGTTACATATATATATATATATATATATATATATATATATATATATATATATATATATATTTATATATTAAAACCCCTATTTTTTATTCATTAAATGCGCAAAATGTCGAAGCCTTTACAAGTAAGGGCAAAAAGACTAAGAGAAAATACAAAGGGAGTGGGGGCCTCTCCTGACCAAATCAGGAGGACAAAAAATCCCAAAAGGCCTGATGTCCATGGTTGCAAAGACGGTCGGTCTTAAGACTCTGGCGGATGACCTCTTGAGTTAGCCGTACGACAGATAATTGGCGCCCTTCGTATCTAGCTTTGTTGTGATTCTTCCAAATAACCCACGTTGTGGCGGCTGCAACGATCTAGTGGCAATGTGACGCGTTGGCCCAGATTGCAAGAAGATCATTGAAGCTCCCACCAATAATAGTCATACTGCAGCGTTGGGATATGGACGCCCAGACGGTGGTCGAAGAATCTCTGTTGCGGAGGATGTGTTCAATCGTTTTCGATTGTTTCTCGACGCAGCAATGGCAAGCTGACGCTAGGGTGAAGCCGATGGTGGTTAGGATGTCATCAGAGGGGAGTTTCTTACGGACGACTCGTCATACCAGGAAAGACTATTTCTTTGGTATGTATAGGTGCCAGAAGAGGTACAATATAGGGGCGGCAGGTCCGGGACCGCGAATGACCCTTCTCGCGAAGGCGATATTGAATGCGCCGTTGGTGCTCTCCGTCTATGAGAGCGTGTCTTCGTCCGTTCCAATTTTTAATCCAAAATTCCGAAGGGCGGTCGCGGGTATCGTCACCACTCCAATCTCGGACTCTCTACCAATTCTAGTTATCACTGTTGTTCCATAATTCTTTGATCTTGCCGGTAGCCGGTGCGTCTTCTATCCATCTTTCAAGGAATATAGCTGATTCACCTGCGCCCAGCTAAAGGCGAATCTTTGGTTCAGCGAGAGTTCGCCCATGCAAAATGCGACGCCAAGCCGCGGATGCTCTGATGTTGCTGTTGGCGCCAGCCGAGTGTTTGTATTTGAAGTATCTGGCCTTCGTGAAAGGGGCCCAGAGGTTGCGGCCGACACGAAGCTTCCACCATAGTTTCATGGAGAAAGCATCGATGATGTGATGCAGTCTAGAGAATCCCAGACCACCCTCATTGGTAGGCTTGGCCATGGAGTCCCAGCTAGCCCAATGGTGTTTGTCTTTGGCGTCGTTGTGGCCCAAAAGAAGTTGGCAAAGAGGTTCTCGATGGAGTTGAGAACCTTCGTTGGAGGGAGCATGCAACGAGGGTGTATATGAGGATGGAAGAGAGCACATGGTTAATTAGTATAATTTTATCGCCTGGCGATAGTATAGCGTTATGCCACCCTTCTATTTTTTTCTAATTTTTTCGATTAGACCCACGAAGATGGCCGCGGCTGATCTGCCGTATACCAGCGAGCAGCCTAGGTAGGAGAAATGAGGGTAAGCGACTGAGAAGGAGGTGATGTTGGCCAATGTAGTGGTATGCTCTCTGTTGGCTTTGTGGGGGACATAAATGACACTTTTTTTAGGGTTGACTCTTTGGCCAGAGCAACGAGCATATCAAAGGAGAACGTTCTGAATGGCTTCCACGGACCCCAATTCTCTGGAAGAGAAGAGAAGGATGTTGTCAGTGTAAGCTAGGTGAGTAATGATCGGACATCCGCGAATGGTGTAAAAATGTTTAAAGTTAGGGGTCCTAGGCAGTTTGTTAATATTTATGCTGAGGGCTTCCGCTACAATGATGAAAGTGGTGTGGACACACACAAAAAAAAAGAAAAAAATACTATCTTTTCTTTATTGGCGCAAGATACCACAAATCAAGTATGCCTGAGAGATCCTGTGCTGAGGATCCCCGAGTACAAAAAAGAATTATGGGGAATGGGACGATAGAAATCGAGCAGCAGTTGCCCTTTTACTCCGTTGACACTCTGATTACAAAAGTGGGAGAAAACCTAAGAAAATTGCTAACTTTCGGCTCACTGGCCAGAAGTGCAAAAATTTGGCTCTTGAAAATACTCTTCGTTCTGTCTTATGAAGAGGAATGAGGCCCCCCTTTTATAGTCGTTCTTGAGCTGGAATGATATGCGCCCATATGAGGAAATACGCTGGTTTTTATGTTGGCGCATAGTCCTGCTTCGGGCGCATAGGATGTAGGCGCATAGAGGCTACGAGATCATGGGTTGGTCGTGGTGTTGACGTGATCGCATGCTTCGGTGCACGACTGTTCATGGAGACTGACGTGGTCGTACGCTTCGGTACACGTTTTGATCATGGCTTTGACTGAGTCAGGCTTGGGCACATAGCCATGTCTCAGGCTATGCGCCCTCCTTTCGGAGGAGCTAGTCTTGGGCGCATGAGACTTCACTGGCTAGGCTCATGGAGCTTCACTAACTGGGCACATGGAGCTTCACTGGCTGGGCGCATGGAGCTTTATTGACTGGGCGCATGGAGCTTCACTGGCTGGGCGCATGGAGCTTCACTGGCTTGGGCGCATGGAGCTTCACTGGCTTGGGCGCATGGAGCTTCACTGGCTTGGACGCATGGGGCTTCATTTGCTGAAAAATTTTCATGCTTCTACCGGACGCCCTTCAAAGTTTTTGATACTTGAACAAGTTCAAAATACTTTGAAAGAAGCATGGATCGTCTTCTCGTGATGTAATGGGCGCATAGCAAGGATCTCTCCTTGGGCGCATAGTATTTGGCCAGCCTGTCAGAGAGATACGACTACTGAGATCTTTCTCAAAATCCGAACTGACATATTCATCGGAGTGGAATTTAAAGCGGTCCATCCTCCATACGTCGTCTACGTCAGCAAGTGACAGTCACATAGTGTGTAGGAAGCTGATTCTTCACATGGGCGCATAGGCCGTTGTGGGCGCATACAATGCAATGGGTGCATGGGCGCATAAAGCAAGTAGGCGCATAGGAAATGGCCCGGGCCTATAAATAGGCCCTGAAGGAGAGAGAAAGCTCATTATTCCCTTCTCTTTGAATTTTTTAAAAAACTCTTTGTCTTCTTTCTTTGAGAATCATGTCTCCCAAGGTCGCCAAGAGATCTGCGAAGGCCAAGGGACTGCACCGAGTGCCTCTCCTCCTGCAGCAGCATCCTCGGCAGTCCACGACCCGATTCTGGGTGAGGGCATACTTCAAAAACAAAGTCTCGAGCATTAATTTGCGACGCTTGGACTTTTCTTCTGCCTGGGCGCTTGCGCCTAAGGCAACATACTTCTGTGAGCATCATTATGCGCCACAGAAGTCATGCGCCAACACTGTGGTGTGCTATGCGTCCACATGTTGTCATGTTATGTGCCCTCTAAGCTGTGGCATGTTATGCGCCCACGTACTGTCCGTGTATTATGCACTCGCATGTCTCATTTTGGGCACATATCCCTTTGGGCGCATAGCCCTTTGGGCGCATAGAAGCCCTTCAGAACTTAGTTTTTCCTGCGGATTTCTGAGTCTGACTTTATTTCTGTCCCTTTTCATGTTCTATAGGGATATGGCTAACAAATTTATTCATGACCGGTATCGATGATTCTAGGCATGGTGAAGATGCAACACTTGACACACACATCAGAGAGCTCAGGACTCTTTCAGAACTTAGTTTTTCCTGCAGATTTCTGAGTCTGACTTTATTTCTGTCTCTTTTCATGTTCTATAGGGATCTGGCTAACAAATTTATTCATGACCGGTATCGATGATTCTGGGCATGGTGAAGATGCAACACTTGACACACACATCAGAGAGCTCAGGACTCTTCGTGTTTTGGAAGAGTTTTCCTCAGATGGTAGGAAGAACCTTTATACATCGAAGAGTCGGACAGTAGTTGGGCATCATCGTAAAAGTTCTGTTTTTACGATTCTTCAAGTAGGCAAAAGCAACACTAGAGATATTATTTTGAAGGTATGGTCGCTTGGAGAAATGGGCCCACGACGTCTGCAATATGGAGGAGAGAAGGTCACCATTTATTGATATTTTAGCATGCTATATTTGCCCTCCTCCGTGTAGCTTCTCCAAGGTTCAACAGCCTTGTTTGCTTGCTCAATAGTAAAATATAACCTCCTTCGAGGGCCACAAAACTGCTTTTTAACGAAAGCGTGGTGCTGCCAAGCTGACCAAACTATGTGTTGCTGATGAGTAGCGGATTCTCTCTTTTTTTGGACATCAATGTAATCTTTTACTTCTTATCCAGATGAAGAGATAAAGAACATTTTATTCTGCTCAAGAGATGTAGTCCTGTGAATATAACTAATTTTGAATAAATAGAATACATTCGCTCTATTCTTTGTTTCTGGTATCTGTGGTGCTTGTATTAGAGAGCCAAATACCGTATTTGTGTAAAGGGTATCCCGCTGGGGGACCCCCCCCTCTCTTTCTTTTTTGTTTGGACCTATTGCCCCTTTGTGCATCCGGAAATGCAAGCAAATAGATTGGAATGATACTTTCGTGGACCTATTACCCTTTGACACACCGGTGGTACGGGTAATAGATTTGAAACAAAACCCAACAGAGGTAACATGGTCGTGGTAGGTTTTGTGATCTTGACACCATGTCTTTTATCCCGGATTGGGTATAGGTGTCGAGTCGGAAGACTATCGGTATCAGAGGTAATATGGACGTGACACATGATAATTAGGAGCATTTTTGCCCTCGAGAGCATAGCCGGCTATGAAGAACGGGCCAACGTTCTGAGGAAAGTTCTGAACGACCTGGAGGGTCAGGTGGCTAAGTTCCAGGATGCCAAATAGCGGAGCCTGATGTCACTATTTTACGCAGAGGATGAGGCTTTGATGATGGCTCTTACGGAGGAGAAGGCTACCTTCCAGGTAAGAAAGGACGCCCTCGCTCGGGAGATCGGCGAGCTGGCTAACCAGTATGGCCAGTTTAATGCTGCAAGTGAGGCCCGTGCTGCCTCGAAGAACAGGCTGGCTGTGCAGATCACTAAGAAGTATAATCGTATTGCACAGATCAAGAATGAGATCTCCCAGTTGGAAGCCGACATGTGGGGGGCCACATCTGAACAAGTGGATTACTTGGCCCAGGCTGCCATGACTGCCAGCACTTTTGCCCATTTAGAAGAACAGCTGGCGAAGTTGGAGGAGGAACATCAGAGTCTGATCCTCTTCGAAGATGAAGTGGCTCGTCAAGAAGAGGCACGGCGTTGAGCTGCTGTGAAATCTGAAGCCGAGATTGCAGCTCTGAGGGACAACATCAATCGCCTGTATATCTTGTAGATTTCTTGTAACTCCTTTTTTCGGCCGTCACGGCTCTTGTACCTTTTTCCCGTCTTTTGATAGACGTTCAAGTCCAAAATAAAGACTCTTTTTAGAAGTGAATGTGGTTTTATGAAATATTGATGTTAGAGGTAATGTGGACATAGCAGGGATATTTCTGGTGGGTATTCTGCTGGAGAATTTTTGACGTGGACCTATTATCCGTTTTATATTCAAATTATTTGAATATAGATAATAAGTTGAACGAAGCTGCTAGTAGAGGTAATATGGACGTAATACCAGAGGATGTTCTATATCTGACCAGAGGCAATATGGACGTGGAAAGATATATAACATTAGGTGGGAGTGGATAATTCAGAGGTAATATGGACATGACTATCCTTGATGAATGCTTTGCTAAGAGATTTTGTGGACGTGGCAAAATATTTAATCATTCCACTGGGCAAATAATTATCGAAAAATAATTCAGAGGTAATAGGGACGTGATTTGTTTTCGTCAAACCGAGTTTGGACGTAGTCAAAAACGGAAATGATTCCACTCAGGAAATATTTTAGAGGACCAATTATCCAGGGCGTATTCAAGACTCTTGAAATACGGATAATAGTTAGATAGTTTTTTTGAATCATATAAACATCACACTGTACATTTACATGACTGAATATATGTGAACATTATGTAAAAGAGGTTACACATAGTATTTCTTCAGGAACTTGCTATTGATAGGCATCATGAGCAAGTCAACATCGGGCTTGGTTAGCCGGTAGGCACCATTAGAATACACCGATTCTATGCCCATTTAGGCTGGAATTTTCCTTTTGTTTTGTGCGTCATGACTTGGTCTTCTCACTGCTAAGACCAGATCGCCGACTTGGAAGATTATTTCCTTCATTTTTTTATTGAAGGCTCTAGAAAGGCATGCTTGGTATAGCTCAATGTGCTGTTGAGCTAACAAGCATTTTTCGTCTAGCGCTTCGAGCTCCTGGAGTCGCAGAGGGTAGCTTTCTTTAGTAGTCAGCTCGTTGGCTAGGGCTACCCAAAGAGAAGGGATCTGGATTTCTAGGGGAAGAACTACTTCGATCCCACAAACCAGAGAGAATGGCATACTTCTTGTTGGAGTTCGGACCGTTGTATGATAGGCCCATAGGCATTCACCAAGCTTCTCGTTCTAATCGCGCTTGTTTAAAGACACGAACTTCTTGAGAAGTTTTATGATGGTTTTGTTGATGGCTTCCACTAGCCCGTTAGCCGCTAGATTGTAGGCAGTAGAGGCTACATTCTGGATTCTATTCTTATCGCAGAACCGATAGAATGTATGGCTTGCGAACTGTGGACCATTATCATGGATGATCCTGCGAGGTAGGCCGAAGCAGTAGATGAAGTGATGTTTGATAAAATTGATCACATTTGACGTCTTCACTTCGGTGAGCGGCATAGCTTCCGCTCATTTGGAGAAGTAATCGGTTATAGCTAGGATAAACCGATATCCTTTGGAGGATGATAGGCTGATTGGTCCAATGACGTCTATGCCCCAGGCTTCAAACGGCCAAGATGCTACCGTCGGGTGTAGAAACTCCGAAGGTTGATGAATGAAATCGGCATGGAACAGATAAGCTCTACACTTCTTTGCATATTGAACAGCATCTTCTATTATTGTGGGCCAGTAATAACCCATTCGTTTGAGGCAATCTTATAATTTGGGACCTGGTTGATGTGCACCATAAACTCCATCGTGAGCCACCCGGAGTGCATGTTTGGCTTTTATGTCTGATAAGCATTGTAATAGTAGCCCATCGTAAGAGCATCGGTACAACATCTTGGTGGCTGTATCGTAGTAAAATCTGAGGGATCGCCTTTGGATGGATGCTGCTTCCTTTGGGTCCTCGGGAAGGATTCCATAAACAGCGTAGTCTATGAAAGAAAATCTCCAGTCTTTGACATTGACGTTTGTTTTCGCTGCCTAACTGTAATGATTATGCACGGAATCTTTCACACAGAATAGTTTTCGACCAGTAACTGTGATCGACTGTTGAGTATTGGTTGGAACGGTCAAAGAAGCAGCGAGACCGGCTAGAGCATCTGCTTCTATATTATGTAGTCGAGGCACATGCTCGATGAAGAATCCAGCGAAAGTAGACGCCATCTCGATTGTTTCTCTGTGGTAGGGGATGAGATCTTTCTGACGAACTTCATAATCTCCTCGGACCTGACTAACTATTAGCTTGGAATCGCCGTAAGCTTCTAGATGGTCAACTCCCAGTCGGTTTGCCAGTTGTAGGCCGATTAATAGAGCATTATATTCGGCTACGTTGTTGGTGCATGGTTCCACGAGAGAATATGCACGGTGTATAACCAGATGATCATGTGATACGAGCACGACACCTACTCCAGCGACGATATTTCTTTTAGGTCCTGTTCTTGATGCGCCGTCAAAGAACATTCGCCAAATGGGGATCTCTTCAGTTGTAGTGTTAGACTCCACTACTTCATCGGAGATTTTGTCGTCGAGTTGTAGGAGCGTAAAAAGTGCTTCAAAGAAAGAGTCATCTCATTCATAAGTGATCTATTTTACGCCAAGCAGAGCGGGTAATCTCTTTACGCCAAAGACTAGGCTAATCGCTTTACGCCTAAGCAGGTTGATCATTTTACGCTCGGGTCTACACCCATGGTTTTACGCCAAAGACAGAGCAGCCAATTTTACGCTGGAAAATGCTGTCAAATCTCGCATTTAATGTAAACTCTGACATGGAGATATTAATGATGGCATATATCACAAAGGGATTTGTTTTTACACAGAGACCAATGTTGTCGTTTAGTGTGTGGATTGAGCTACTTTACGCTCACACTACGGCTTCTTTTACGTACGAAGATTATACGAGCCTTTACGCGCAACAGTCGACGTGTGCATAAAGTCTATTTGAGCTGCTTTTACGCTCAAGGTTATTTAATAACCACTTTACGCGGGAAGTCTATGTCAGGGTTATTTTACGCCAAATCTACTGCTTTACGCTCAGAGTACATTGGGGATATTTTTACGCCCTATTCTCCTCCACCAGTTTGGAATGTGGTTTGCTTACGTGGCTTTCACGCCATTCTTCTCGAAGAACGTGTGTATATGCATCCTATTCTTACTGAAGTGATGGGACACACGTCAACATATGCAGAGGATGGCTTCGATCATGGGTGGCAGTTATTAGCGTAAAGATGGAATTTTTGCTGAGTTTTTACGCACAAGAGCCTAAGTCTATAAATAGACTTATTTTTCTCATGACAGAGAGGAGAGAGAGACAGGAGAGAATACAGAGATCAGAACTTAGAGATTTTGATTCTCCAGAGCATTCTTCTTCAACTTTTCTTTCAGAACAGAGTGAAACAAAGCAGGAAAGCATTCGGCCTCGCCATCAGTGCCCAAGTGCGTCGATACCTTTCTGGTGACTTAGTTCTTCCTGTTGTTCTACTTCAATCAGTGATCTTCATCATCATCATATGGTCCAAGGAAAAAAGTGATCATTTACGAATCAGACTTCCATAGCAATACTTTCCCAGAATCATATTTGTACTTCTTGTACTTTTTGTCATTTTATTTTCAAAAGCCAATTTCTCCAAGGCATTTTGTTAAGTGAAACAAAAATGGCGACTCTGCTGGGGACGACCTTCTCCTCTGACGAGGAGGCAATTGCTCAATATGATGATGTTTCGGTCGGTTCGGCCAAGAAGACTCTGGTTGTGCACTTCGACCAGACTGCCTACGAAGAAATGCTCCGAACTGGGGATGGTTCTCGCTACTCCAATGTTCAAAAGTCTCGCAAAGCATGAAAAGTTTGGATCCCTAAGTCTAAAGTAGCTGCTGATCTCTCTGTTGCTTCTGATAACAAGGGAATTCTTCCCTCTCCTGTCGTAGGGGATCCCGTTCATAACGAGGCAGTCCTTACTTCGGCATCGCTCTCTAAGTGTGATAATTTGTCTCCCGTCTGTGACGGTGTAGATGATCAGGTTCCACGCCCACTGCGTAAGAACCAGGTTTTACGCCCACTGGGTAAAAACCAAGTTTTACGCTCAAGGCATAAGAATGAGTCTTCCATTTGTAATGTGGCAGATTCTAATGCTTCTGAGTGTAAAAATAAGTCTCCCGTCTGTGACGTGGTAGACACACCCAAATTACGCTCCTCGCGTAAAACAAAATCTCCCGTCTGTGACGTGGTAGATAATCAATTTTTATATTTTACGCGTAAAGGTAAGTCTCCTGTCTATGACAGTGTAGATAAAATTCACAACGATGTTTGCACATCTAATGTGAATGTACCTAAACGCATACAGCATAAAAATATTGTTGGTAAAACTTCTGTCCTACACCAACAACCTTCTTATACTGCTTTACGCAAAGTACCAAACTTGCAAATTACGCGCCATGAAGATGGAGTCCTTCGTGCTCAAAAATCTCAAGATTTACGCACACAACTCCAAACGCATAGAAATGTACAATTTGGTTCTGCGAATGCTGCTAGTAATCTTCTTTACACACAGGGTACTAAACATTTTTTTACCCCTAATGTGATAAAGAAGAATACTCCCTCCACTCCTTCTGACTTACGTGAATTGCTAATGCAAAAGCGTAAGAATTCACAATCTCCGGTGATGCTCCACCAAAAAAAACATCATTGTGAATATCACTAGGTTGTGATCAATTGTTGTTGTTCATCTTCAAAACGGTCAGTTTTTGATCGATTGAGTTTTAATTCGCTTCAATATCAAGCTGAAGACCAAGAAGATGAGCTGTCATATGCATCAGTCAATATGGCATCTCATACTAACAGAGGATGACGACCGAGACGGAACATGTCCCAAACTCTAGGTCAACAATAGTTCAACAGACTTCTTGATTCCTTTGAAGGAGTATATCAGAATACTCGATCAAGAAGACAAAGGCAATTGCAGACTTCTGATTCAGAAGCTGGGGGTACTCAATCTTTTGAGTCTGATACCGATAGTGTGGATTCATACTTCTATACAAATCCTTCCGTATCTTCACGAGAGGCTGAATCCTACGCTGTTGGAGATGAACCAGAGACGTCATCTGCTAATACAGAACAATGTCTCACTGCCGTTGAGCAATCACTGAAAGATATGCTTAACATGGTGCAAAGTATGCATCAGATAATTTTGAATCAGCAAACTGCTCAGCCGACGGTAATAACACCAGTACCAGCAGCAGCACAAACTTAAGATAGTCAAGGGGCTGAAATACCTTTGAATACTCAAGGGCCGGCTGTTAATCAGAATTCTGCATCTCCAGATCCCATCATTCCTGAAGATGTACCACCTCTAGTGGGGGTTACGGTACATCCAACAACCATTCAATCAAATGTGCTTCCCCAAACCAGTGAAGCCATTCAAGCAGTGCGTGAGCTCAAAGCATAGTTTGAAGTTTTGAGGCACAAAGATCAACTCCAGAGGTTAGGATCAAGCAACCTTATCCTCCTCATTGGAATGATGTACCCTTTCTACCGAAATTCAAGCCACAATCTATGGTTTTGTTCGATGGAAAAGCATCTCCCAGTCAATATATCAATTATTTTGATATTATGACTGTACACTTGCAGAAAAATGATGCTCTTCTCACTCGAGTGTTCATCGGGTGCCTGACAGGTTCAGCTTACGACTGGTATCGTAGTTTACCCGATAATTCTATTTCGTCTTTTGACGAATTCAAGGCAATGTTTCTCTCCCGTTTCTATGAAGGAGGTATGGACATGAACATGTCTTCCTTGTTAGAAATCAAACAAAAGGAGAAAGAAGATACTCGGACGTTCATCGAACGTTTCTGACAGGCTACTTTAAATATGCCTCCTGGTATACCAGATTCAGCGTTGATTGATACATGCAAGATGAATCTGCGACCATCCATCACTGTTTTCACGGGTTCCCAATTCTCAGATTGGGCTTCGTTTATCATAGCAGCAGTTTCTGCCGAGACCAATGGTAGGTTGGCTCGAGGGCATGGGATGATTTTCACTTCAGAAGATAAAGGGAAGAAAAGTAATCCTAGTAATAATCCTGGCAATCGTAATGTGAGAGAAAAAGATACTCTTATGGTCAATCTTTCCAATAACAAAATGATGCCAAACAATCAAGAATCTTCCAGGCCAAAGGAAGAATATTCTTTTGACGAAAGTGATATCCCAGGGATATTTCAATGTCTGTTGAAGAGTGGTAAACTTTAGATTCCGGAACCAAAGAGGCCTAATGAGGTGAATCTGACTGATAATCCCAAATATTGTATCTATCATAGATACATTAATCATCCTACCAGTGCTTGCTATGTCTTAAAAAAGAAAATCCAAGAGCTGATAAATGGTGGTGCTATTGCTTTAACCAATGATGACCATACGGTTATGACCAATATGATTTCTCTTCAGTTCGAGGATTTTCCTCCACAACAAGTCCCAGATGGAATTATCCCAATTCCGAAGGCGACGATGAAGATCGTGAATATCCCGCCAGCCAGAGAATAAAAGACAGGATTGTTGCCGCTTACACTAAAGAATGGTAAAATTATGTGGGTACATCCTGACTTAGTGCCTGAGTTGGAAAATGAAGATAAAACTTCGAAATCCAAGAAGGGCAAGAAAGTCAGAACCTGCAACATGATTTCTCATGTTATTCCAGATCCCGACGATTCAGATTATCTATGGGATGGCACCCCTTTGGATGATAGACTAAGAGGATTGAACATATGTCCTCCAAGTCTAGCTCCTCCTACCAAACTCAAGCTTACTCATCAGCAGTGGTTAGCTATGAATAGTGTCCTTTTATACCGGGCACAACAAGTCTTTGCTACTTACAAAAAAGCTTCTACAGGGATTTTTCTTTGTATCCCGAATCCTTCTCCTCCTGTAGCTACAGAGACATCTATTCTTCATTCTTCTAAGGTTACAGAAGGTCTTTCCTCTTCCACTTTCTCTGTTGAAACACCTATCAAAGTTCCGCTGCCCACTCACTTGTATAGTCAGCAATCTGTTCATCTCATGAAGAAGATGGGTTATGACTTTCAAAAGGCAGAAGGTTTGAATTATGATAAAGGACTACGACTTCCTTTACAGATTCAAAGTCAAAATTCTACTGTTGGATTGGGATTGAAGCTCCTCATAACAATCTACACAAGAAGAAGGCTAAGAAAGGGAAGATAAAATCTTGTAATATGGTACTTCCTTCTCCTGAGTCTGAAGAAGAATCTTTTGCTGGTACAAGATCTGGAAAAGAGTACCATAAAGACCATGAGGGATCCTCCAAAGAAGCTGAAGACGTAGTGGAGACACTACCAACTCAATCCTCTTCTGTTCCTGCTAAACCTTTTGTGGTTGAAAAGGGGAAACAGAAAGCAGTACGCTTCGACGTCCCATTGAAGTCTGCTTCCAGTCAGGGGGTAGTGATGAAGCCTTACAAATTCGATATTCTAGCTCAGTTAGCCAATACTCCGGCTAGACTATCTATATTTGAGTTGCTTCGCCTTTCCAGAGAAAGCAGAGAGACTTTGAGTGAAGCTTTACTTCAAGAAGATTCATGCTTGGCTCAACTCAAGACTCCTGATAATATACCAGTGTTATGTCCACAATGTCATAGTATGATGGAAGCAATTCCCAACATCACCTTTACACAAAAAGATATGCTGTTGAAGCATAACAAGCATGACAGGCCTTTGTGCTACACCGGGTATATTGGATCCACTGAAATTGAAAGGATTTACATTGATCCCAGATCCTCAATTAGCATAATTCTTCAGAG
Organism: Iris pallida; assembly: GCA_029216955.1. Lineage (NCBI taxonomy): Eukaryota > Viridiplantae > Streptophyta > Magnoliopsida > Asparagales > Iridaceae > Iris > Iris pallida. Next base: position 621,682 of record JANAVB010022999.1, on the reverse strand, counting down.
TATGCTAAGACCCCTGAGGATCCCTACTAGTGATTTGACTTACACTAGTACTACGATAGTCGGTTTTAACTCTGGCAAGAGCAAGCCATTGGGGAAGATTCGTCTGCAGATTCAGAATGGTGATCTTCGAACCATGGTAACTTTCTATGTTATCAACTCAGACGTCTCCTATAATATCCTTTTAGGGAGACCGTAGATTCATGAGCATAATATTGTACCTTCAACTCTCCACCAATGCTTTAATTATGTGGATTCCCAAGGAGTTGTGAAGACTGAGTTTGCTGATATCAATCCCTTCAAGGGTGTCGAAGCCTATTTTTCTGATTCAAGGCTTTATAAACAAGAGCATGTGAAAGAGATATCAGACATGGCTGAAGATCAATCACCTACCAAGGATCAGTGTATTAATGAAGATCCGCCAGAGGAGCAACCTTTGAAGATCATAGTCAAGGGACGAATCCAATCCCAATCTGTCAATGATCAACCTCTGATAATCAAGGTTAAAGGAAGAACTCAAACTTCATCTGAGGAATCAACAAATATTCCTGCTAAGAGCCAAGTTCAACCTTTTATGATCAAGGTCAAAGGGCGTACTTCTTGTACGAATGATCCAGAACCACCATTGATTGTCAATCTTGGTAAAACTACGCAGAAGACAGATAATGGTCCATTGATGATTAATCCGAAGCGTAGCAGTCAAATTGTAAATGATGTAAATATTGATCATTATATACCTTTTGATATCAATGAAGATTTCTTTTTCGAGTATATGGCTGTCAAATTTATTGAAAGGATGGCCTTATCTTCTGATAATCAAAGTCATCCATACAAAAGCGACATTGAGCCAGAAGAAACTTTATACATCGATCATAAGAAAAATTCTTTCCCTCCTCATGTAGATGTTGGACCTTATGCTCAAAGGTTCCTAACATCTTCTCCTTATCTTCTACCTGTGGCTGCTTCATCACAAGCTTGCGTAACTTTTAGACATCACGAAGAATCTTATTTCGCGGTTCCGTCTGATAAGAAAAACAAGCGCCGAATTGTGTTTGGCCTGACTAGAAATATCCATGTTGCTCAGGCGGATGAGCTGAAGGATAAAGACAAGGGAAAAATCCGAATTGACAAGTATAGTCAACAATCTATCAAGATTATCCAGAACATGGGATATAATTTGAAGACTATGCAAGGTCTCAATCAAGGTAAGGGTAGACGACTACCATTATGTGGGGATCCGTTTTACCAAAAGACTCGTCATGGGTTGGGATATGATCCGTCCCACATGTTTAATGACGATATACAAGAAGAATTCTCTTCTAGCTCTTCGCAATCATCGGATTCAGAAGAAGTCCAATTCATTGAATCTGATATGTCTCGTTCCTTATATGATAAATCTGAGCAAATATTTTTAGCTTACATGGTTCAAATTGATGATGAATCAGAGCCATTTGAGAATAATCCTTGGGCATAATAGATGGATACTCAGTGGGAACTCCGTTTTGAACAGCGACAGCCACCTACAGAAGATGAGGTCATCCAGATTGATGTTGGGGATGGAACTACGTCCAAACCAATATTCATCAGTAAAAATCTTGTTGAAGATGAAAAGGAAGAGTTGATAAAACTTATCAAAGAATATATTGACATCTTTGCATAGATTTATGAGGATATGCCAGGGTTAGATCCTAAAGTTGCTACTCATAAACTCAATATTCTGTCCAATGTCAGGCCTGTAAAACAACAGCAACGGTATTTTAGACCAGATATGATGGATGCAATTGAAGCAGAAGTCAAAAAGTTGATCACATGTGGATTTGTTCATGAAGAGCAACACCCGGATTGGGTTGCCAATATTGTTCCTGTCATGAAGAAGAACGAAAAAGTCCGAGTTGGTATAGATTATCGAGATCTTAATGCAGCTTGCCAAAAGACGAATTTCCACTTCCAATTACTGATGTCATGATAGACAATACATGTGGTTTTGAACGCATGTCTTTCATGGACGGATTCTCAGGATACAATCAGATCAAGATGCATCCAGAAGATGAGAAGCACACCGCTTTTCGTACACCCCTTGGGGTCTACTGCTATACAGTTATGCCGTTTGGTCTTAAAAATGCCGGTACCACGTATCAACGGGCTATGAGCAACATCTTTCGAGAACATCTACGGAAGATAGTTGAATGCTATGTAGATGATATTGCTGTTAAAAGTCGATCAAAGGATGATCACATTCAGGACTTGAGGATAGTATTTGAATTGATGCGCCAGCATCAATTGAAAATGAAACCTACTAAGTCTTTCTTAGGGGTTTCCATTGGCAAATTTTTAGGATTTGTCATTACTTCTCAGGGTATCCATGTTGATCCTGATAAAGTCAAGGCAATTCTTGAAATGCGTCCTCCTCGCAATCTGACAGAACTCCGTGGCTTTAAGGGTCGTATTGCTTATATCAGAAGATTTATATCTAATCTTTCTGGAAGATGTCAACCTTTCTTCCGTCTATTAAAGAAAGGTGTATCTTTTGTTTGGGATGAAGCGTGTCAGAAAGCCTTCAATGACATTAAGCAATACCTTACAAACCCACCTGTTCTGGTACCCCCGGTGGTAGGAAGGCTATTTTTGCTATATGTTCGAGCCTTGGATCATTCACTTGGCGCTCTTCTTGTACAGAAAAGTGATGTGGGTCATGAGCAAGTAATTTATTATCTGAGCAGAATGATGGTCGGAGCTGAACACAGATATACTCCTGTGGAAAAGGAATGTCTAGCTTTGGTTTTTGCCGTCCAAAAGACAAGATATTATGTGACAGGACAGACTATTCATGTCATCTCCAGAATAAATCCCATTCGGGTATTGATGAGAAAACCTAGCATTCTTAACTCCAGGTTGGCCACTTGGGCGATGTTGCTTACTCCTTATGACATGGTTTATGTACCTCAGAAATCAATAAAGGGTCAAGCATTAGCCAATTTCTTGGCTGCTCACCCTATACCTGAAACATCAAAACTATATGAGGATATTCCAGATGAAGTCGTGGATTGTAACCTGACTATGAAGAATAAAATATGGCAATTATATTTTGATAGGGCATCACGAGTAGGACCTAAAGGCAATATTGTCTTTGGGGTAGGAATCGTCTTAGTTTCTCCTGACAAAATGGTCATATACCGTGCCTATTCTCTCAATGAGCCATGCTCCAATAATGTAGCAGAATATAATGCTCTATTGATCGGTCTCCAAGTAGCAAAATAACTGGATATTGAGTTCCTGGAAGCTTATGGAGATTCTCAATTGATCGTTAATCAAGTTAGAGGGACTTATGAAGTCAGAAATCCTGATCTCATCCCTTATCATCACGTGGTAGTCGAGCTGGTCCTTTCATTCAAAGGATTCTTCATTGAATTTATACCACGCTCTCAGAATGTGGATGCTGATGCTCTTGCTAGTTTAGCTGCAGACCTGGCTGTTCCAATCCGAAGACAAAATACAATTACTTTGTTGGATCGAGATTTGTTCTGTGTTAAGAATAATTTGTATATTGAACAAAGTTATACTACAGAGTCAAGTTCCCAGCAGAAAGATTGGAGAACTCCATTCATTGATTATGCAGTCCATAGGATTTTGCCTGAAGATCCAAAAGAAGTTGCATCAATCAAAAGACGATCGTTTCGATTTTATTATGATTCGTCTTTACATATGCTATACCGTCGTTCTTATGATGGACTCTTGCTGCGTTGTCTCTCAGAAAGTGAAGCTAAACAAATACTAAGAGAAGCTCATGATGGTATTTGTGGTGCTCATCAACCGGGTCCTAAATTACAAGACCGCATTCGAAGAATAGGGTATTATTGGCCTTCTATGATAGAAGATGCCATAGGCTATGCCAGAAGATGTAAAGCATGTCAGATTCATGCTGATTTTATTCATCAACCATCTGAATTTCTACATCCTACAGCAGCCTTTTGGTCCTTTGAAGCTTGGGGTATGGATGTCATTGGTCCTATTAATCCACCTTCTGTCAAGGGATATCGATTTATATTAGCTATAACCGATTACTTTTCTAAGTGGGCAGAAGCAATTCCCCTTGCTGAAGTGAAAACATCTAACGTGATCAGCTTCATCAAGCAGCATGTCATTTATCGCTTCGGGATCCCTCGACGAATAATTCATGACAATGGTCCACAATTTGCCAGTCAGGCATGTATGAACGAAATAGTAAAACGTAATACTCTAGGGGGTGAATAGAGTTGGCAGCGAAATAATGCTAATTGAAAATGTTAGCAGCACAATCACAAAATATTAATCACAACTGAAATAAAGTAAAGACAGAGTTAAGAGAGCAAACACAAAGACAGCGATATATACTGGTATCCCTCTGTTGAGGACTAATCAAGTCGGTAGAACTCTTGCTATCAGTTGAATCCACTATTGGAAAAACCGCAAGTTTTCTTACGAAGTCCTTGCAACTTCTACAACGCGAGCTTTGATACGAAGAACTCGTCCAACTTCAAATGTGAAGGGGTATTCTTCGATCAAGCCTTCTGATTACAATCTCTCAGAATCTTCTAGACCGTACTGCACTGGCAAATCGACTAGAGGATTGTAATTGGCTTGGGATCTGAAATTGAAAGCTCTAGAAAACTCTTTGAAAGACTGAAAGCTTTAGATAGAGAGAACATTGAAAGTGAATGAGTGAGTTGAAATGATCGAAATCCTTCTCTATTTAAAGGACTTTCAAAGGCAGACTTCTGACAGAATTCGGACAGAATTCGGGCAGAACTCTATGAGCAAATCTCGGTCAAATCCGCAACTATAGGAGGACCAAGTTCCAAGGATTCAAAATCACAACGGCTACTAACCGAACTCTGGCCGAACCCTGGCCGAACTCGGTCCGAGTTCTGTCAGGGTTAAGTCAGGGTTTACTTAGGGTTTTGAAAAAGCTTTTTGGTGATTTTTGAAAACCTTTTTGAAAACCTTTTTGTAAACCTTTTTGAGAGGTCATTTTAAAAATATTTTGAACTCATTTGAGGGTAGCCTATTTGCCAGTACGACTCGGTGTACAACATATTCCTAGACTCAAATAAAATGAAAAATATATTGCATAAGGAATTACAGACTCGAGTAGGCAAACAGATCTTCGGTCTTGAATTCAGTGGATAGCCATTCTTGATTATGTTCAAGAGACCAAGATGTCCCGACTAGCTTTGTATATCCAGATAGAGTTTATTCAATTATTAAAATCAGGTTTGACCATATGACCAAATGGGCCAACAATCTTCCCCATTTTGATAATTGACAAACTATGAATGATATAACATTAAGCTTGTTCAAAAATAAAAAAGAAGTAGAATTGTTCATGTCCTGTATTATCTCAAAAAAATGTTAGATCTTTAATTTTCTCCCCCTTTGTCACTTAGCAAAATAATTGCAAAAGATAAAGCTCCCCCGCAATCAAATGCATAAGTAATAAATAGTGAGAAAACTTATATAAAAGAAATAAGGCATAAAACTAGAGAAATATCACAGGCATGTATTGTAAAAAAATAATCATCACAGGCATGTAATTTTACAGGCAGTTATAAAGAATGAAGCAATATAAGAAATAGTGCTAGCATAAACTGAAACTGAAACATAGTGCTGAAATAAATTGAATGCCATAAACTGAGGCATAATAAACATGTCCATGAAAGAAAAGAGTACTAAAGCATACTAAAAAGTGCTAAATAAAAAAGTACTGATAATAACTTGGAATGTCGGAGCATTTCCAAGTGCACACTCAAAATCATATAGTCACATCTCCTCATCATCATCTTCATCATCATCATCAGCAGCTCTACCAGCATGTCCTGAAGTACCAGCTCCAGAGGTACCAGCGCCAGAAGGATGTGGAGGGGCGCCAGCATAGAACTCCCCAACATAATCACGATGTGGAGCACGGTCAGGACGGTACCAATCATAGGCGTTACCGGGCTGGAAGTTGGCATGAACAGCCTTATCCTCACAGCGGTAACTGGAGAAAGCTGGATCTCTAGAGATGGAACCGGCTGAATGACCAGTCTGGGCGAAACGAAGATCAGCTAAGGAGTTTGCAAGCGCCTAATAGCGGGTGACGTCGTGGAACTTACGCTCGTGAGCCATGTCCGTCATCGAGAGGTGCAAAGCAGATAAATGCTGATGTATGCCCTCAAATGTCATGGCATACTGATGAGGTGGTGGAGGAGGAGCAGTAGGAGGAGCAGGAGGTGGAGCTGAAGCAGTCATGCTACGACGAGATAACTGAAGAAACTTGGGCTCAGGGTCCTGAGTACAAGGCGACATATCGATATCGAAGCGCTGAAAGATGCGTGGAAGAATCATCGCGTAAGAGAGATTTCTATCTCTTGTACGACAACGACCCATCATCTGAATCATGGTCTTAGGGGCAAAAAATGGAATCCCCTTAAGAATGTGGTACATGGCGGACAGCTCAAGAGAAGTCACATCATCCTTTGAAGTAGATTTTGGAAGGATAGTGGAATAGATGATGCGATGCAATTCATAGTTAAACAAGTTCAGGTTGTTAGCCTTGAACTTTCCAGAGCGTACTCTATCAGGTGCACAGAGTTCCGCTTTGAAACTGGCGAGTGTTGTGCCTTCAGGAAAGTCAAATTCAGTGATGTCAACTAGCGGTTCACCTTCGTTAGGGATACCAAGGATCTCCGCTAAGAGGTCATCATTGAAATTGATATCAATACCTCCAACACGAGTGCTCACATCAAATGTGTTTAATATGAGATTGCAATAAAATAATCTAATGGCATTAGTTGCTATAGGGAAGCAGATTTTAACAAAAAGATGTAACCCTAATGCCTCAAAGAAATGACGATGATCAGGAAATACAGTCCATTTGACTGGAGCGCCTGTGCATATGGATCTCATGGAGAAGTCTCCATACCACAGTAGGGCTTGGTCTAGGGTTTGAAAGAAAAACCCGTCGAACGCACCGTCGCTCGTTTGGACCGGCAAGAAGAGGGAATCCGTATGCGGATGCGAAGATGACCCTTCCTCACTAGGGTTCGTCTTCTTCCTCTTTGATGGATTGAATTTGGGTGCCATTTGTGCAAATTGAAATAAAAATGCACTAATTGAAAAGTGGAGAAAGATGGGATTATTCCTCCCGAAATCAAAGTATGTCGAAGAGAACGGCGAACTCCGCACGAATCCAAATTTTGGATGGATTTCACCACTTGGATTGGAAGAAAGAGGGTGGTAAAAAGCTAGGGTTTGGTGCTCCTTCGCGGCTGCTGCTGCTGTTGTGAATAATGTGGAAGCAATGAAGAAGAAGGGCTGCTCGGGTTCTGTATATATAACCTGACACCCTCAACCGAACTCGGGCTGAATTCGGTCAGAGCTCTGGCCGAATTCGCCTAGGGTTTTTTAAAGTTGATTTTAGCCATTCTTTTTTATTGTCTCATTTCAAATATTTAATTCAAAGATTAGTTATTTCAACTTCAATTAACATAATTAATATTATTTTATAGATTAAATATCGTTACACAGCGACTGTTTCAGATTAGCTGTAGGAGTACTGTCCCAGCTGGCGGAGGTTCACCGGGGAACTCTTAAGTACCGCTTCGCTTCAACCATAGTTGTAGTGACAGACAGACTCTTTATTGGCTTGTCTCTAACACAGTTTTTGTGTGAAGATATACAATCATAAAACAAAATTAATTAATATTATTGACGTCCAAAATTCCTAATTCTCGACGTAAATAATTGAAACGATCTTCCGCTAGAGGTTTAGTGAAGATGTCAGCTAGTTGATTTTCAGTATCTATGTACACAAGGTTTATATCTCCATTTTGATGATGATCTCTAAAAAAATGATGTCGAATCTCGATATGTTTAGTACGAGAGTGACATACTGGATTCTTAGTCAAATTAATAGTGCTCGTGTTATCACAGAAAATGGGAATATGTGTGTAAAATAAATCATAGTCTTCTAGGGTTTGTTTCATCCACAAAATCTGAGCACAACAACATCCTGCGGCGATGTACTCAGCCTCTGTTGTTGATAGAGCTACAGAGTTTTGCTTTTTACTAAACCATGAGACTAAAGCCTTGCCTAAGAAATGACATCTGCCACTGGTACTTTTTCTATCAACTTTGCATCCAGCAAAATCTGCATCCGAATAACCAATAAGGTCAAAGGACTTAGTTTTGGGATACCACAAGCCAACAGAAGAAGTGCCCTTAAGGTATCGAAAGATACGCTTAACTGCGGACAGATGTGATTCCTTTGGGTTAGCTTGAAAACGTGCACACAGGCAAACACTAAACATTATATCTGGACGACTAGCAGTTAAATAAAGTAAACTACCAATCATACCTCGATACTTACGTGTGTCGACTGGCTTGCCTTGTTCATCTGAATCAAGCTTTGTTGAAGTTGCCATTGGAGTGCCAATAGGTTTAACATTGTCCAGATCAAACTTTTTTAGCAGGTCTTTTGTGTACTTGGCTTGATTTATAAATGTCCCATTATCAGTTTGTTTGATTTACAATCCGAAAAAGAATTTCAGCTCTCCCATCATGCTCATCTCAAACTCATTCTGCATACACTTAGAAAATTCTTGACACAGAGATTCATCAGTAGATCCAAATATAATATCATCAACACAGATTTGAATTAAAAGAAGTTTGCCATTAGAAGACTTAATAAACAGTGTAGTGTCAATCTTCCCTTTTGAAAAATCGTTGTCAAGTAGAAAAGAGCTTAAACGATCATACCAAGCACGAGGGGCTTGTTTTAAACCGTATAAGGCTTTCTTCAACTTGAAAACATGATCAGGGTTTTTGAAATCCGTGAAACCTTGAGGATGTGCTACAAAAACTTCTTCTTTTATAAAACCATTTAAAAAAGCACTCTTGACATCCATTTGAAATAGTTTAAAATCATGAAAACATGCAAATGCACATAACATGCGAATGGATTCTAATCTCGCAACTGGGGCATAAGTCTCATCGTAGTTGATACCTTCTTCTTGATTGTATCCTTGAGCTACGAGTCGAGCCTTATTACGAGTCACTAAACCATTCTCATTTAGTTTATTTCGGAATACCCAACGGGTGCCAATAATCGGATGATCAATAGGCCTAGAAACAAGTTCCCAAACTTGATTCCGTTCAAATTGGTTTAATTCCTCTTGCATAGCATCTATCTAAAAGCGATCACTACATGCTTCATCAATAGTTTTAGGTTCTAGCTGTGAAATAAATGCAACACTAGAAACAATATCTCTACTGGATGTACGAGTACTTACTCCTTTGGTAATATCACCAATTACCAAATCTTTTGGATGATCAGCTGTAAATTTCAACCTTTTCGGTAAATTCTGAAGGTAGCTGGTTCCTGGATCTTCTCTAGGAGGTTCAGCTAGTGCAGAGCTTGGTTGAGGATCAGCTGATTTTGAGCTTGGTACGGTTGGATCTTTGTCATTGTCATCGATCGTCATCTGATTTAGTTCATAAAAAGTGACGTTGATTGACTCTTCGATGATCATGGTTCTTTTGTTGAAGACTCTGTATCCTTTGCTCTTGGCCGCATAACCTAAAAATATACCTTCATCGGCCTTTTCATCAAATTTTCCCAAATTGTCTTTTGTACTAAGAATAAAACATTTACAGCCAAATATTCTAAAGTATGAAACAGATGGAAATCTATCAAACCATAACTCAAAAGGAGTCTTCTTCGATTTGGGTCGAATTAGAACTCTATTGAGTACAAAGCAAGCTGTGTTGACAGCTTCAGCCCAGAAATATTTGGGTAGACTAAACTGGTTTAACATCACTCTGGCCATTTCGGTTAGAGTTCTGTTCTTACGTTCCACAACTCCATTTTGTTGTGGAGTCCTAGGGTAGGAGAACTCGTGTACAAAACCGTGTGTGTCACAAAATTGCTCAAAATCAGCATTCTCGAATTCGCCTCCATGATCGCTTCTTATGCGAGTGATCATGTAACCTTTTTCATTCTGTACCTTCTTACAAAAGGTGACAAATTCGGATAATACATCATTCTTGCGTGTCAAGAAATATACCCACGTGTATCTAGAGAAATCATCTACAATTACGAAAGCATAAAGTTTACCTCCGAGGCTAGCAACTCTGCTATGACCAAATAAGTCCATATGAAGCAATTGTAGAGGTCTAGTAGTACATACTGCGTTTACTGACTTGAATGTGGATCTGGTAGCTTTGTTCTTTTCACATTGGCTGCATACCAAGTCCTTCTTGAATGTAATGTCCGGTAAACCGCGTACTAGCTTCTTTGTGGATAATCTTGAGATCGTATCCATATTAGCGTGACCGAGTCTCATATGCCATAGATGACTTTCATCACTCTTGGCCATTAGGCATCTACCTGAAATGTTAGTTTCTTCTAACAAATAGAAAACATATATATTGTCTTCCCTGATACCTTCAAAGATAGTACTACCAGTTAAGCTATCAACTATAGTACATTTGTCTTTGCCAAAGTTGATGCCATAATTATGATCAGCTAGATGACTTATGCTGAGTAGATTATGTTTCAACTCGGTAACCAGACAGACATCCTTAATCACAGGATAGGGAGACTTACCAACATCACTGATACCAATAATATACCCTTTCAAGTTATAACCGAAGGAGACATAGCCTTCCTTCTTTTTCTTCGACAGTGTTGCAAATAGGGTAGCGTCACCGGTCATATGCCGTGAGCAACCGCTGTCGAGGATCCATTTGCTTCTAGCATATGAAGGGTGTTCCACCTACAAAACAGTTTGCAGATGAAACTTTTGGTACCCATTTCTTGTAGGGTCTTGTATTGTTAGCTTTAGGTATCCAAGCATAAACATTTAAATCAACAAGCTTTCTCATTCTACATACAGATGAAATATGACCAATGAGGCCACAATAATGATATTGTGCATGTCGAGTGTTGAAAGCTGAGTGGTGTGCATGGTTGGTATGTTTAGGTTTTCTAGTATAGAAGAAAGCATACCTATAATCTTGTTTGGGCTTAACCTTTTAGGGTAAAGGTTTTGTATGGTTAGGTCTGACAGTGTTTGGCTTGGGAATGTTCCAATTTTTTGGTAAGTGACACATGTTAGGGAAGGAAGCAGCAGGCTTAGGCTGTTTTTCTAACCTAATTTCCAATCTTTTGGAAGTGTCATACAACTTAGTATAATCAGAAGTGAGTGATTCCATTCTGATTTGTGCATATCGAAGACTTTTCTTCTCTATAGAAAGTTCTTCCTTGAGTTGGTCAATAATTTTATCTTTCTCTTCAGATGACTTGGTAGTCTCGTGTAATAAGAGCTTTGTTGAAGAAAGCTCACCAGACTCACTAACATTATTTCTAACCTCAGCTAGTAGGTCGGTAAGTCTACCTATTTCACCTTTGTACTCTTTGAGTACCTTCTTAGCGGTCTGATACTTGCTACGCAGTTTCCTGTAATCAGTCATCAGGTCACTGAAGGCATCTCCTAATGGCTCAAAGGTGATGTCATCATAAGTATCAACTACAGGTTCAGTGGGTACCTGATCGGATGCCATAAAGCATACGTTTGTAGCGTCTTCTGATTGTTCGTCTTCTGAGTCGCTGGCTTCACTTTCATGCCATATGCTGGTATTGGCATATCTCCTAGATGTTGATTTCCTTAGGTTCCTTTTTTCATACATGTTGCTCTTCTTGCTTGATGATGAGTTTGTGGGACAATCCTTCTTCATGTGTCCCTTCTTCTTGCAACCATAGCAAACAACATCTTCTTGATACCAGTTGTTGCTGTTGTTCTCTTTGACTCTCTTCTCATGTCTCATGAATCTTTTGAACTTCCTTGCTTGGAGTGCTTGATCTTCAGCGTCAGATCCACTGCTGTCTGAGTCACCTTCAGCAGCTTTTCTGTGCTGAGCCTTGAGAGCGATCGTCTTCTCCTTTGGTACAGATTCTTCAAAATCTTGTAGCTCTAGTTCATGAGTGAGTAGCTTACCCATGAGTACTTCGAGGGACATAGTTGTGAGGTCGTTCCCTTCAATGATTGTAGTAGCCTTCGGAATCCAGTTCTTGGTAAGTGCTCGCAGGAGTTTGCGAATCTTTTTATGGTTACTGTAATCTTTGCCTAAGGAGGACAAAGGATTTACAATATCCAGAAATCTCTCAAAAATTTGTGTAACTGTTTCGTTGGGCTTCATCTTGAATGCCTCGTACTCTTGAGTAAGTCTGCTGACTTTAGATTCTTTGACTTGAGTCGTGCCTTCATGTGTGACTTCAAGTAGCTTCCACACTTCATTAGCCGTTGTACAGATAGACACCCTGTTAAATTCAGTTCTGTCTAAAGCACAAAAGAGAGCATTAATGGCACGTGCGTCAAGACTGGCCCTTTTCTTTTCTTTCTCTGTATATCTGCTGTGGGGGTTTTCAACTAAAACTCCATCAACATTTATACGAGGTGGCTTTTGATAGCCATCAAGAACAATGGACCATAAATCAAAGTCAAGTGATTTCAAGAAGAAACTCATCCGTGTTTTCCAATAGGTATAGTTCGTACCATCAAACAGTGGGGGTCTGTTTGTGGCCTGGCCTTCACTTGTGAATTTTACAGTTGCCATGTGTTGTGCTGTGATCTATATATCAGTTAATTAAAATGAATAAATAATTGCACTGTTACCTTTGCTTTACCTGTAACACCCGCTCTGATACCAATTGTAGGAACAAAATAGTAAAGCGTAATACTCTAGAGGGGGGTGAATAGAGTTGGCAGCAGAATAATGCTAATTGAAAATGTTAGCAGCACAATCACAGAATATTAATCACAACTGAAATAAAGTAAAGACAGAGTTAGGAGAGCAAACGCAAAGACAACGATGTATACTGGTATCCTTCTGTTGAGGACTAATCCAGTCGGTAGAACTCTTGCTATCAATTGAATCTACTATTGAAAAAACCGCAAGTTTTCTTACGAAGTCCTTGCAACTTCTATAATACGAGTTTTGATACGAAGAACTCGTCCAACTTCAAATGTGAAGAGGTATTCTTCAATCAAGCCTTCTGATTACAATCTCTCAGAAACTTCTAGACCGTACCGCACTGGCAAATCGACTAGAGGATTGTAATTGGCTTGGGATCTGAAATTGAAAGCTCTAGAAAACACTTTGAAAGATTGAAAGCTTTAGATAGAGAGAAGATTGAAAGTGAATGAGTGAGTTGAAATGATCGAAATCCTTCTCTATTTATAGGACTTTCAAAGGCAGACTTCTGACAGAATTCGGGCAGAATTCGGGCAGAACTCTATGAGCAAATCTCAGTCAAATCCGCAACTGCAGGAGGACCAAGTTCCGAGGATTCAAAATTTCAACGGCCACTAACCGAACTCTGGCCGAACTCTGGCCAAACTCGGTCCGAGTTCTGTCAGGGTTAAGTCAGGGTTTAGTTAGGATTTTGAAAAAGCTTTTTGGTAATTTTTGAAAACCTTTTTGAAAACCTTTTTGTAAACCTTTTTGAGAGGTCATTTTAAAAATATTTTGAACTCATTTGAGGATAGCCTATTTGCCAGTACGACTCGGTGTACAACATATTCCTAGACTCAAATAAAATGAAAAATATATTGCATAAGGAATTACAGACTCGAGTAGGCAAACAGATCTTCGGTCTTGAATTCAGTGGATAGCCATTCTTGATTATGTTCAAGAGACCGAGATGTCCCGACTAGCTTTGTATATCTAGACAGAGTTTATTCAATTATTAAAATCAGGTTTGACCATATGACCAAATGGGCCAACAAGGCATTTTATCGATTCTGTGATCAGAATCGAATTCAGAATTTGGCTTCTACGGCTTATAATCCAGCTGCTAATGGTTTAGCCGAAGCTTTCAATAAGACGATTATTAAACTTCTCAAAAAGTTTATCTCTTCTAATAAACGTGATTGGAATGAGAAACTTGGAGAGTATTTATGGGCTTATCGAACAACAGTCCAGACTCCTACTGGTTTTACACCATTCTCATTGGTTTATAGATGTGAAGCTGTCCTCCCATTGGAAATCCAGATCCCATCTCTACGAATAGCCATTGCTAATGAGCTAACTATAGAGAATAATGATAGCTTACGACTCCAAGAACTGAAAGGATTAGATGAGAAGCGTCTTCAAGCACAACATCATATTGAACTATATCAAGCCCGTATATCTCGAACTTTCAATCGTAAAGTGAAAGAGAGGGTACGAACTTGTATTAGCTGTTCGAAGACCGATGATAATGACTCATAAAAGCAAAGAAAAATTCCAAGCAAAATGGGAAGGCCCTTATGTAATTGAGTCCGTATTTTCCAATGGCGCCTATCGGTTATCAAAGCCCAATGGAGATCTACTCATGATGCCAATCAATGGCAAATTTCTTAAGAAATACTATGTGTAAAAAAAAATGGAAGACAGAATGAAAATAAAGTTTCTTTTATTATTATTTTTGTTCAAGACAAAAGATTAAGGACGAGGGCCACTCCCTTCCTTATTGAATACATAGTCAGCCAATGCATAGAAGGCATCATTGCCTGAGTTCATAAAAAACTTACAGGCAGTCATCCTCAGCGATTCGTCTTCAGGAGTTTTTCCTGGCTCTACTAAGAACGCAAGGATATCTTGTGGTGGCTTCGGCGTAGAAGAGCTGTTGCCTACTTGAGTCGGGCCCGCTACTGTCGGCTCAAGGGGACACATCTCAGTAGCGTCCTCAATTTTCCTGGAGACTTCATTCTTTTGCTGTACATCCTCGGAAGACATTTCCAATAGAGGAGTAGAAATAAGAATGAAATGTTACATAGAGTTCTCGCTTATTTATAGAAGAGGACTGTTGATGAACCGCTCTTTGAGATTGAGAACAACTTTTCATTCCCGAAAAGACCTGTTCATTCGTTCTATCGGGTTCATTCATTTAATTGCGGAATCGAATCAATGTTTTCTTTTCCCGAAAGTTATGTTGATTCATTCATACATTGATATGGACCTATATACTCATGACATCTGTTTCTCTATTCCCCAGCTACCAAGGTTTGGTTAAGCTGATTTCTTGTCTCCTGGGAAAGGGATTTTATATCTTCTATTTCATCAATTGATTAGAAAGTGGGATTCGTTATTTATCATGTTTCCATGACCTCTGGATAAATACTAAATCTACTTACTTTTTCTATCTATCATTTCTATTTGACCTCTGCATAGATATTAATCTAATTTTCTTTTGAGTTCATATATACTGTCATGTCCATATTACCTCTGATAGTATTATATACTCTAAAACAGAAAACAAGATTTCATTTATCTATCATGTCCATATTACATCCAGATAGATACAAATCATTGAGCATAGAAGAATTATCATTTCCATTCTCATATCATAAAAGTCTATTACATTTCTTAGACTTTCTTACAAATCACAATAGAAATCTATTACATCTTGGATTTTCATTCTATACACCAACGATAACCTAATAGATATCTATTTCTTCTTCGGATCTTCTTTGACGGGTTCGTTGTTGGTGGCAATTCCTGACTGTCTGAGCTCCAGTGGCAACCAGAGTAGTAGGAATCAAACTCTGGTCTTCTCTCTCAGACGAGAGGAGAACCCTAGAGTATGGCAACCCGAAGGCGTGTTGCTGCCAATACAACTGGTGGATTAGGGGCGGCCTTCCAGAGGAGCTAGGAATGTATCCAGCATTAGGATACGATTCCTAGTTCTGCCGTGAAAGGAACTCTACTACCCGATTTCTCGGGGTAGAGTTGACTCCACCATCCAACTCTCCGTATATAAAGGCTCTTCCTACCAATAGAGGAAGACCTTTCTATCTCACGAAGAGTTCTGAGTTGTCTGATTTGTGCGTCAAAAGCGCATGAGCTTCCTGATGTTGATGTCAGAAGAACGCTCCTCACAGCGTCAAAATCGCCAATGTCGGTTCTGGAGAAGCTGTTCAGCCAAACTTCTGTAGAAAACAACAAAGAAGAAGTGCTTTAAATAGAAGTATTATCAGATGTGTATTAAACGCTAACTAAAAATAGATCACAAGGCTTTTTACGCCAGTGCTTCAGCAAGGCTTTTACGCCAGTGATTCAGCAAGGCTTTTACGCCAGTGCTTCAGCAAGGCTTTTACGCCAGTGATTCAGCAAGGCTTTTACGCCAGTGATTCAGCAAGGCTTTTTATGCCAATGCTTCAGCAAGGTTTTTTACACTCGTCAAGAATTTACGCTCATGAATAGCTGTTTTCAACAAAAAAAAATTCGAAGACAGATACTTGCTTACGATCGGACTTACCACTTAAGTTGAATGGTTTGGCTCTAATAGTGATTGAATCCACGTCTAAAGACTGGGCATACAAAAGAACGCTGTAGAAAAGCTTCGCCATTGTCATTTGTTGGAGAACAACATCGCAGAAAGTTATCTTCAGAGGAATGAGTACGAGAATATATGAAACATTCTCGGCTATTTATAAAGACTGAAGAAACTGTTGGGATGAGTCTATTTCGGGAGAAGATCCTATTTAAGGGCTCTCGTAACCACAAGACAGATGCCACGTGTTGGTTTGTTTCTTGGAAATTAACAACCATAGAAACAGTCAAAAGAAGTGCATAAAGAAGTGCGCATCAATAGATGAGGTTAGCAGCAAAATTTTATTTATAAAGGGAGAAGTGGACCCCTACAAATTAAAGATTCGCAAGACATAAAAACATTATTTCTCTCCTTCGTTGGGCTGACGAAGGGAGACACCTAGTTCGTGCATATTGCGAATCCCGGAGCGGCCCATCAGATTAAGAAACGCTTCGACATCTCCTGGCCTTTCGCATGCAGTTGGGGGACCACCATCAATGCGATTAAAGACGGAAGGAGTTACTCCAAAACACTCTAAAAGGTTGCACGCCCGCTCGAAATCAAGCCTGGAGCTCGAAGCCTCTTTATTGGTAATCTCGTTCTTCGGCGCCATGACAAAACGAGGATGAATGTCAAGAATAAAGAATTTGTCCTTATTTATACAAATCAAAGCAACTCTTCACATTCTTCGTTGGAAACTGCTCACTCGGGAAGATAAGGAGACGTTCGAAAGTTTCGAGAAAGAAATTTATTTTGACGGTTAAGTGTTGACCGACATTATTTTTCTTGAAAATTACGCCGACTGTTGGATATCCCCGCTTTTATGCAGATGACGGTTGTGTATTCCGAATTTTACGCTGACTGATCAAATCTCAACTTTTACGCTTCTGTTCAAAGTGTTTTAAATTTTGGAGATATTTGAAAACTTTGAAGGGGGTCTTGTAGGAGCGTAAAAAGTGCTTCAAAGAAAGAGTCATCTCATTCATAAGTGATCTGTTTTACGCCAAGCAGAGCGGGTAATCTCTTTACGCCCAAGACTAGGCTAATCGCTTTACGCCTAAGCAGGCAGATCATTTTACGCTCGGGTCTACGCCCATGGTTTTACGCCAAAGACAGAGCAGCCACTTTTACGCTGGAAAATGCGGTCAAATCTCGTATTTAATGCAAACTCTGACATGGAGATATTAATGATGGCATATATCACAAAGGGATTTATTTTTACACAAAGACCAATGTTGTCGTTTAGTGTATGGAATGAGCTACTTTACGCTTACACTACGGCTTCTTTTACGCACGAAGATTATACGAGCCTTTACGCTCAACAGTCGACGTGTGCGTAAAGTCTATTTGAGCTGCTTTTACGCTCAAGGTTATTTAATAACCACTTTACGCGGGAAGTCTATGTCAGGGCTATTTTATGCCAAGTCTACTGCTTTACGCTCAGAGTACATTGGGGCTATTTTTACGCCCTATTCTCCTCCACCAGTTTGGAACGTGGTTTGCTTACGTGGCTTTGACGCCATTCTTTTCGAAGAACGTGTGTACATGCATCCTATTCTTACTGAAGTGATGGGACACACGTCAACATATGTAGAGGATGGCTTCGATCAAGGGTGGCAGTTGTTAGCGTAAAGATGGAATTTTTGCTGAGTTTTTACGCACAAGAGCCTAAGTCTATAAATAGACTTATTTTTCTCATGACAGAGAGGAGAGAGAGACAGGAGAGAATACAGAGATCAGAACTTAGAGATTTTGATTCTCCAGAGCATTCTTCTTCAACTTTTCTTTCAGAACAGAGTGAAGCAAAGCAGAAAAGCATTCGGCCTCGCCATTAGTGCCCAAGTGCGTCGATACCTTTCTGGTGACTTAGTTCTTCCAGTTGTTCTACTTCAAGCAGTGATCTTCATCATCATCATATGGTCCAAGGAACAAAGTGATCATTTACGAATCAGACTTCCATAGCAATACTTTCCCAGAATCAAATTTGTACTTCTTGTACTTTTTCTCGTTTTATTTTCAAAAGCCAATTTCTCCAAGACATTTTGTTAAGTAAAACACGAGTTTGGACGATTCTGGCACCGGATGAGCTGCTAGGAAATCAGCTAATGCTTGGCCTTTTACTGCCTTCTGAGGAACGAAGATAATATCGTATGTGTAGGAATGAAATTGTAAAGCAGAATACTCTAGAGGGGGGTGAATAGAGTAGGCAGCAGAATATTGCTAATTAAAAAACTCGTTAGCAGTTAGATCACAGATATAATAATAATCACAAAACGAATGACAGTAATAAAAAGGTAATCAGAAAGCAAACGTAAACACCAAGATTTATACTGGTTTTTCTCTTGTGAGGACTAGTCCAGTCGGAAGAACTCTAGCTTCCAGTTGAATCCACTATTGGAAAATCTCGCAAGTTTTCATACGAAGTCCTTGCAACTTCTACAGACGCGAGCTTTGAAACGAAGAACTCGACCAACTTCAATTGTGAAGAGTTGTATCTTCAATCAAGCCTCTGATTACAATTGCTCTGAAACTTCTAGACCGTACCGTACTGGTAAATCGACTAGAGGATTGTAACTGGCTTAGGATTTGAAAATGGAAGCTTTTTAGAACTATTTGGAAGAAATGTAAGCTTTAGAAGAGAAGAGATTGAAAGTGAATTGGTGATTTGAAATGATCGAAATCCTTTTCTATTTATAGTTTTTTCAAAGGCAGAACTCTGACAGAATTCGAGCAGAATTCGGACAGAACTCTTTGTAACAAACCGCAAATGAAGGGTGACCAAGTTCAAAATCAAACGTTCACATAACGTTCAACTTGGCCGAACTCTGGCCGAGTTCTGTCAGGGTTTGGTCAGTTGATTTTGAGAGAAATAATTTTGGATTTTTGAAAAGTCCTTCAGAAGCTTTTTGTAAAAATAGATGTTTTTCAAAAACATAGGTCATTTTAAAAGATAGGTCAGTTTTCAAAAACGATTTTAGGATAGCCTATTTGCCAGTACGACTTGGTGTACAATGTATTCCTAGACTCAATAAAATGAAAAATTATATTGCTTTGAAGGAAATACATTTTGAGTGGCAAATAGCTTCGGTCTTGAACAGAGTAGGACAGAGTTTGATTAATTATTAAAATCAGGTTTGACCATGACCAATGGGCCAACAATCTCCCCCATTTTGATAATTAACAAACCTTGCCGATATAACATCTTGGTTTGGATCAATTCAAAAATATATACCGACGGTTACAGAGAAAAAATAAAATTGTTCATAACCTGTATTCAGAAAGATGTTAGATCTTATTTCTCCCTCGTTGTCACTTAGAAAAATAATTGCAAAAGAGAAAACTCCCCCGCAATAATTGCATAAGTAACAAGCAGTGAAGAAACACAAAAAAAGGATAAACAACACAGGCATGGTAGTTGTCACAGGCAGTTCTATATATGTATATTAAAAAAATTGTGGGGCCACATCTTTTTCATCAATTCGTTTCAAATATTTAATTCAGAGTTTAGTAATTTTAAATTTCAAAATAATATAATTAATATTATTTTATAAATTAATATTCTTTACTCAGCATCTGTTTCAGATTTGCTGTAGGAGTACTGTCCCAGCTAACGGAGGTTCACCGGGGAACTCTTAAGTACCGCTTCGCTTCGACCGTAGTCGTGGTGACAGACAGACTCTTTTTAGGCTTGTCTCGAAAACAGTTATTGAGTATCAAATATTAATTAATAAAATACAATTAATTAATATTATTGACATTTAAAATTTCTAATTCTCGATAAAAATAATTGAAATAATCTTTCGCTAGAGGTTTTGTGAGTTTGTCAGCTAATTGATTCTGTGTGTCTATGTATACAAGGTCTATATCTCCATTTTGTTGATGATCTCTAAGAAAGTGATGTCTAATTTCGATATGTTTAGTACGAGAGTGACATACTGGATTCTTAGTCAAATTAATAGAACTAGTGTTGTCACAGAAAATAGGTATGTATGTAAAATACAATCCATAGTCTTCTAAAGTTTGCTTCATCCACAAATTTTGTGCACAACAACGTCCTACGGCGATATACCCAGCCTTGGTTGTTGATAATGTAACAAAATTTTACTTCTTACTAAACCAAGAGACTAGAGCTTTTCCTAGGAAATGACATGTGCCGCTAGTGCTTTTTGTATCTACTTTGCATCCGGCAAAATCAGCATCAGAATAACCGGTTAGGTCAAATGACATGGT
This sequence comes from Iris pallida, assembly GCA_029216955.1. Lineage (NCBI taxonomy): Eukaryota > Viridiplantae > Streptophyta > Magnoliopsida > Asparagales > Iridaceae > Iris > Iris pallida. Next base: position 601,083 of record JANAVB010022999.1, on the reverse strand, counting down.
TTTGGATACCATAAGCCGACAGAAGAAGTGCCTTTAAGGTATCGAAAGATACGCTTAACTGCGCACAGATGTGATTCCTTAGGATTAGCTTGAAAACGTGCACATAAGCAAACACTAAACATAATGTCTGGTCGACTAGCAGTTAAATACAGTACGCTACCGATCATACCTTGATACTTACGTATGTCGACAGGTTTGCCTTGTTCATCAATATCAAGCTTGGTTGAAGTCGCCATTGGAGTGCTTAGTGGCTTGACTGCTTCCAGGTCGAACTTCTTTAATAGATCCTTTGTGTACTTTGCTTTATTTATGAACGTTCCATTGTTGGTTTGTTTGATTTGCAGTCTGAGAAAGAATTTTAGCTCTTCCATCATGCTCATCTCAAACTCATTCTGCATACACTTTAAAAATTCTTGACAAAGAGATTCATCAGTAGATCTAAAAATAATATCATCTACATAGACTTGAATCAAAAGAATGTCGTTATTCAAAGATTTTATAAACAATGTAGTGTCAACCTTCCCCTTTAAAAACCCATTATCATGTAGAAAAGATCTTAGACAATCGTACCAAGCACGACGGGCTTGTTTCAAACCGTATAAGGCTTTCTTCAACTTAAAAATATATTCAGGAAATTTAAAATCTGTAAAATCGGGAGGTTGAGCTACATAAACTTCTTCTTTTATAAAACCATTTAAAAATGCAATTTTGACATCCATTTGAAATAACTTAAAATTATAAAAACATGCGAATGCACATAACAAGTGGATAGATTCTAATCTCGCAACTGGACCATAAGTCTCATCATAGTCGATACCTTCTTCTTGATTGTATCCTTGAGTTACGAGTCGAGCCTTATTACGAGTCAAAAAACCATTCTCGTTCAGTTTGTTTCGGAATACCCATCGGGTGCCAATAATCGGATGATCAATGGGCTTGGGAACAAGTTCCCAAACTTGATTCCGTTCGAATTAGTTTAATTTCTCTTGCATAACATCTAACCAAAAATTATCACTACATTCTTCTTCAATATTTTGGGTTCAAACTGCGAAACAAAAGCAACACAAGAAGCTATATCTTTATTAGAGGAACGAGTATTTACACCCTTGGTAATCTCACCAATTACCAAGTCCTTTGGATGATCAGCCAAGAATCTTATCTCTTTTGGTGTAGTCTCAGGATTGCTAGTTCCGGCTTATTTGCTTGAAGGTTCATCTGATGCTTGATGTGATGGTTCTGTATCTCTGTGTGAAGGTTTTGCAATAGCTGTACTTGGTGTGATTATGACTTCATTGTCATCATCGTCTAAGTGTTGATTTAGCTCATCAAACTTGACATTGATTGATTCTTCGATGATCATGGTTTATTTGTTGAAGACTCTGTATCCTTTGCTCTTTGTTGCATAACCTAAAAATATGCCTTCATCGGCCTTTTCATCAAATTTACTCAAATTGTCTTTAGTATTAAGAATAAAACATTTACAACCAAAAATCTTGAAATATGAAACATTTGGTGTTCTATCAAACCATAGTTCATAGGGAGTCTTCTTCGATATAGGTCGAATTAGAATCCTATTGAGAATATAGCATGCTGTATTGACAGCTTCAGCCCAAAAGTATCTAGGTTGACTAAATTGGTTTAACATTACTCTAGCCATTTCAGATAGAGTTCTGTTCTTACGTTCCACAACTCTATTTTGTTGCGGAGTCCTAGAGCAAGAGAATTCATGCAAATAAGCATGTGTGTCATAAAATTGCTTGAATTCTGCATTCTTAAATTTGTCGCCATGATCACCAGGAATGCAAATAATCATGAACCCTTTTTCATTCTGTACTTTCTTGTAAAAGGTGACGAATTCTGATAATGCATCGTTCTTGCATACAAAAAAATAAACCCATGCATATATAGAGAAATCATCTACAATAAAAAATACATTTAACTTACCACCTAGACTAGCAATTCTACTTGGTCCAAATAAGTCCATATGCAACAGTTGTAAAGGTCTATTGGTACTTACAGCGTTCTTAGATTTAAATGCAGATTTGGTAGCTTTGTTCTTTTTACATTCACTACATACCGTATCCTTCTTAAAAGAAATGTCCGGTAAGCCACGTACCAACTTCTTTGTAGATAGTCTTAAAATTGTATCCATATTTGCATGGCCGAGTCTCATATGCCATAGTAGACTCTCGATGCTTTTGGCCATCAAATATCTACCTGCTTTGTTAGCATCTTCCAATAAATAGAAAACATATATGTTGTCTTTCCTAATACCTTCAAATATAGTACTATCAGTTGAACTATCAACTATAGTACATTTATTTTTGACGAAGTTAATACTATAACCGTGATCAGCTAAATGGCTTATGCTGAGCAGATTATGTTTTAACTCGGTAACTAGACACACATCTTTAATCACTGGATAGGGAGCCTTACCAATGTTACCGATACCGATTATGTACCCTCTTAAATTATTATCGAAGGAGACGTATCCTTCTTTATTCTTCTTCGACAGTGTTACGAATAGTGAAGCGTCACCGATCATGTGCCGTAAGCAACCGCTGTCGAGGATCTATTTGCTCCTAGCATGTGAAGGGCGTCCCACCTGATCGCAAGCTATCAAGCATACATTTGCAACGTCATCTGATTGTTCGTCTTCTGAGTCGCTGACCTCATTTTTATGCCATATGCTTGTGTTGGCATACTTTCTTGATGTAGATTTCTTCAGGTAGCCTTTGTCATATTTGCTGCTTTTCTTTGATGATGATGCTGTTGGACAATCTTTCTTCATGTGTCCTTTTTCTTGCATCCATAGCAAATAGGATCTTCCTCATTGTTGTTGTTGCTATCTTTTGTTCTTCTGTTAAATCTTATGAACTTCTTAAATTTTCTTACCAGAAGATCTTGATCTTCAAAGTCGGAGTCACTATCATCAGAGTCGTCTTTGACAGTTCTTCTATGTTGAGCCTTGAGAGCGATCGACTTCTCTGACTTCTCCTTGGTGTATCATCTTCAAAGTCTTGAAGTTCTAACTCGTGAGTGAGTAGTTTACCCATGAGTGTTTCCAGAGACATTGTTGAGAGGTCGTTCCCTTCAATGATTGTTGTAGCCTTTGGAATACAGTTCTTTGTAAGTGCTCGTAGAAGTTTGCGAATCTTCTCATAGTTACTGTAATCCTTGCCTAGTGAAGACAAAGGATTTACAATATCCAAGAATCTTGTAAACATCTGAGTGACTGATTCACTTGGCTTCATTTTGAATGCCTCGTACTCATAATTTTTGTCTGGACTGAACAATGCATGTTGACATTGTTCAGTCCAGACGAAAGTTATGTTGGCACATTTTATTTTGATTATTAACAGCATCTTTGGAGTTTAGTTTTCTACTGAAAACACAAGTGTAGGCAACTCTAGAGGGGGGGTGAATAGAGTTTGTGTCAATAATCACCAAATAAAAAATTAACTCTATATTACCTCCACAAAACAACTATCAAGATAGTAAATAAATCAGAGAGAAATGCGGAAGTAAATAAAGATCAGAAGAGCATACGCAAACACAGCAGTTTTAACCTGGTTTCCCTCGTGGAGGACTAGTCCAGGCCTGAGAACTCTAGCTCAGGATTCAAATCCACTATTTGTGAAATAGTAGTTTACAACCCGTGCCTTTTCTTCAGAAGAGCACGTCAACTTCTTACAGAGGATCGCAGTGGCGATTTGCTTGGAATTTTCCAAGCGACTTGGAATTGTCCAAGTGACTTTTCTTTTCAACTCTTGTACAAAAACTTCTAGCTGAATCGCACTTGAGTACCTTGGGGCTTAGGAAGTTTTGTGGCTAGTAGATTGGAAGAGTAAGGCTCTTGACTATATAGGCTATGTAAGAGAAGAAGAATAGAAGAGTGGATGATTTCAAATGAGAGAAACCAAGGCCTATTTATAGGGTTCGGGACAAGCAGAATTCGGCCAGAATTCGGTATGGATAATTCAAATTTTTGGCCGTTGGACAGCTGGTAGCAAGCAGGCCCTAAAAATCAGGGTACTGGAAATCAGGGGACAGAGTTCGGCCCGAACTCTGTGTGGAGGCAGAGTTCGGCCCGAACTCTGTCTCCAGCAGACAGAATTGGTCCATTGGGCTTTTGGACTTTGTGGAGCTTGGGCTTGGTTCAGGAATTGGTCTGTTTGAATGGTAGAGCTTGGAGAGATATGTCTAGGGGTTGAGATGACTCAGTGCGACTCAACGTACACATTCTCCTAGACTCAATAAATTGAAGATTACAGACTTAGAACAATTAGGAAAACCAAGAGCCCTTTTTATGAAGCCTTTCTTCTGATATCTGAGCAGAACTGAAGACGTCTTTTTCTTTGACAGCAGTCGTCCGAAGATAAACAGATCTGGAAATCTGAATACCTTTCGGGGGCTTCGCCCCCGAACCCCCGACGGGGGGCGCTGCCCCCTCGACCCCTGTCCGCTGACCGGGCAGCGGAACCCCCGATGCGAGGCCCCGGATAGGTCGCTAGGCGGTTCGGAGAAATCTTTTTGTATGACGCCGTCTTCGCTCCATCATTAATTCTTCATTGCCTATGTCCTGTTTGATCATGTTTGATCATGCTTACTGCATGTCTACAAATACATGTTAGGCCAGCAAAATATGTTGCAGTACGATACAAGCATAGCAATATAATATGGGACAATTAGGACATTGCTAAGTTTAAGTAACAACATGATAGCATGTTAGGCCAACAAAGTATGTTGCAGTACAATACAAGCATAGCAATATAATATAGGACAATTAGGACAATGCTAAGTTTAAGTAGCAACATGATAGTGAGTATATGAATATTAGTGACATCATTATGTTAAACTTAACTGATTAGCCATATTCAAAAACAAAATATAATTATTGGGCCAACATCTACGTCTTCAGATACATATCCTCTCAGAAGCTCAACTCATAAAGTCTTTCCGTTCAAGAGCATCCATCCTTCGTATCGAAGATTAAAGCAGCTACCGGTGCTCCTTGCATAAGATGGCGTCCTCCTGCTTAGAGTCTTCGTATCTGTACAAGTGTAGGTATATCTGTAAACACCTAAGGACGGATGACAAGTAAAAGAATAAGTCAAAAATCAAATACCTACAGAGCGGCATACCGGCGGCATGCTTCGGCATACCGGCGGTATACCGTTTTTAGAGTCTACAAAGTTGCTGTGACAAATTGTCGGCATACCGACGGCATGCTTCGGCTTACCGGCGGTATACCGATTTTTGTGTCCAGAAAGTTGCAGTGACAAATTGTCGGCATACCGACGGCATGCTCTGGCATACTGACGGTATACCATTTTTAGCGACCCAAAAGTTGCTGTGACAAATTGTCAGCATACCGACGGCATGCTTCGGCATACCGGCGGTATACCGATTTTTGTGCCCAGAAAGTTGCTGTAACAAATTGTCGGCATACCGACGGCATGCTCCGGCATACCGACGGTAAACCGTTTTTAGTGACCCAAAAGTTGTTGTGACAAATTGTCGGCATACCGACGGCATGCTCCGACATATCGACGGTATACCATTTTTAGCAACCCAAAACTTGCTGTGACAAATTGTCGGCATACTGACGACATGCTCCCACATACCGGCGGTATACCGAGTTTCAAATATTTGGTTTTTGAATTGCTCTGACTAGCATTAATGGCCGCATTTACTGCTCTCAAACGGTCATTAATATGACCGTTACTATTTGGCCGGCATACCGACGGTATGCCGCTGCATACCGACGGCATGCCGGTCTGTCTGTATTCAGAAGCATTAAATGCCTCCAACTCTTGGTTTCTCTATAAAAGAAAGCCCTCTCTCTCTTGAGGACTTTACCAACTCTAGCCATAAATTTTCCAACAACCAAGAGCTCCACCATTAATACTCTTCAAGCTTTTAATTGTCATCCTCTCCCAAAGTGATAGAGTATTTAAGAGTTGTAAATTTCGATCTTCACGTGTTACAAGATCAACAAGTTTCTCTTCTCATTTGTTTGAAGTTGGCGAGCCTTCGTAAGAAAACTCGTGTGTAGAAGTTGGCGAGTCTTCGGATCCAAACTCGTGTTAAAGTTGGCGAGTTCTTCGGATCCAAACTCGTGTGTACTATTTGACTAAATAGTGGATTTAAGCCGGAGAGAGTGTAAAGCCCCTAAATTTCTACTATATTTTTTTTATTTATTAAATTTAGTACCGATTTAAAATTTTGAATTGTACGTCGTATAGTCGTATTATACGTCACGCACAAAATTTTATTTTCGTAGTTGCTCGTCGAGTGCGGATATGTGCGAGCGTACATATTTTAGAAAAACACTTTTTCTCTATTTTATTATATAAATATTCTTGCTATAAAAAGCCTTTTGTTTCTAAAAAAAATTATTAATAATAAATAATATTTTTGTATACTAGAAAAGCCTAATTATGTAAAGAATATTTGCATACATATATTTTGTAATTATTTATTGGTCTATTTTAAATAAAAGTATAATTTTTGAGATTTATTAATATTAAAATTTTATTGTTCAAAAAGGATATTTAAAAATATTTATTATTTTCGAAATTATTATTATTGGTATTTTAAAAAATATATTTGAAAGTTATTGTGGCCATTTAAATCCTGATTTGAATTTATGTATTTATTTAAATAGTAAATAATTGAAATTTGATTTATTGATTTGATTTTAAACTAAGGAAATTAAATTAGATTTAATTGGATTTGGATTTGTATTTGATTTGATTGATTTTAAATTAAATTGCAAGCTATCTATTTTTGGGTTTAAACTACTCCTAATCATTATCTAATTGGGCATTCCTACATCCTATAATTAGGCAGGTACTCCTCCAATTCATTATTCATCCACACAAATATTTCCTCCACCACAAGTGCAGTGCCTCGTGTCCGTGTCCGTGTTCCACGTCCCAAATTCTTATTCCAATTCATTTACAATTACATTATTTTTCTTCCGTATCGGACACCCCCGACACAAATCAAATCCTAATCCTATCTCTAGCCCGACCTATCCCGACCCCGGTCGTTCTCGTCACCACCATCCTAGTCAGATCCTACCGGCCAACCCTGCCAGGGCAGCTACCAACCACCATTGCCACCATGACCACAAAATACCTCGCAGTGCCCGCCTCCGTCTTCCGTCAACCGACAAAACACCCCGACCACCCGCAGCACATCACTACCGCCACCAAACACCACGCTCCGCCACACGACAGCCAACCACCAGCAAAATCCTGACAAACCATCCACACCACCACCGACAAGCAACAAAAGAAAACCCTAGAAATTAAAAACCAACACCACCGTACTCACCTCCATCCTAGCCGCCTGCGTCCACCGCCGAAACCCCGTTCTCGCCGTGAGCCCCCAAGTCCGCCTCCGCCTGGCCGTCTCGGTTGGCAACCCCCCATCGGGCCTCCGCAGCACCACCTTGGTCGTGCTCGGCAAGCGCCGGGCAGGCGCAGACCTAGACCGTCCGCCACTGAGCCGGAGACTGCACTCGAGCCCTTCCCGATCTCTTCCTGCCGCCTCCATTCCCGGCCGGCGACCTCCGCCGAGCAGGCAAAAACCCCCTCGCTCTCCTCTCGTAAACCCTCCTGCGTGCCCTAACCGCTGCCAGCCTTCACCGCGTCCTTCCGCCGTCGCGCGGCGAGCAGCCCGACGCGAACCCCTCCAGTCTGCTCCGCCTGAGCGCTCACCGTCCGCCTAACTCTCCGCCTCCCGTTAGATCCCGCCTCTCCGCCGGTCATCCGAGTCCGCCGCCCGCCGATGAGCCCAGCCGCGCGCCCTCAAAACCCCCCTCCGTACACAACGGCGTCGACCCCCTTCTCTTCTCGCCGTGCTCCTCCTCCGCTCACCAAGCGCCGCGCAACCACCGGCCGACCTAACCCTCGCCACCAGACCTCCCGTTCCCTTCTCTCCGCTTCTCTCTCTCCCCCGCCCGTTCTTCCTCTCAGTCTCTCTCTCTCCTTATTCCTTTGTCTTTTGTTCTGTTTATTTTTTTCTTTTCCCATTTGTTCTCCTCTAAAAAGAGGAGAACGATTTTTTTCAGTGCTTATTTTTTTCTTATTATTTCATATTATTATAATTAATATTATTATTAGTATTATTATTATTATTCTACTTATTTTTGTTTTTGCTGTTATTGTTGTTATTAGTTCATTATCATTATCATTATTATTATTATTAGTATTATTATTATTATTATTATTATTATTATTATTATTAATATTGTTTTTGTATGATTACTGGTATAAATTTTGAAAATATATATGTATAAAAATTATTACGTATTTTATTACTATCATTATGTGTATTGCTATTAGTAGTATGGAGGTTAAATATCATTTTGGAAATTTTGTATCTTATGTATAAAAAAGATATATATATATATATATATATATATATATATATATATATATATATATATATATATATATATATATATATATATATGTATATATATATATATATATATATATATATATATGTATATATATATATATATATATATATATATATATATATATATATATATATATATATATATATATATATATATATATATATTGGTTTAGGGACCTAAATTAAGTTTGACAAAATTAGGATTTGTCCTAATAAAATTTTCTAGATTTTCAAGGATCTATCTAAAGATATACTTGACAAAGTTATAGTTTTTTATTTTATTTATTAATATTTTTTTTAATATTTACTTAAATGTGTTTTCTTTTATGGAGTGTAGTTTTTTATCTAGAAGCATATTTTTACAAACTAGAGAAATTTAGCGTAGAACGATTTTTAATAATTTAAGTAATTTTCTAAGAATATTTCAACTCATAAAAATCTAGTTTTCGCGTATTATAAATATTTTCTAAAAATATTATAAGTATTGTTTACGCAAATTTCTTCGATTTTCCTCCTGTCCGTAACCAATCCTAATATTCCTAATCCTTCGCCCATTTCGAGCCCACCTTATGTCGAACCTAACTAAATTGACCGCCGTGGACCCGATGGAACTGTCCGTGCCACCATCAGAGGTCACCTTGCATAGTTGTGGTACCGAAGTTGCAGTTCGTGCTACCTTGATCATCGCAGCACACCAGGCATCCTACCAGACAAGACACCTTGCCATTCGCTGTTTAATTATTTTAGCTCATATTTCATGCATTATTTATTTTCTTTATGCAAAATAAACTGTGATACATGGCATAATTGTTAGAACTTACTGTTCATTTATAATTTCTGCTGTGTATTATTTTCTTACAAATTAAACCTAGATTTAAGGGACCGACATGTGTGTTGCATTCATTGGCCTTGATACGTTGTAACACGAAATTGTGTGTCACATGTAGAACACGGAAGTGCGTGATTGGCTGGCCACCAGTACGTACAAGCCGTGCGATAGGAATAACCGCTAATAGAGATTGCATACTAGTTTGACTTAGCGGTTATAGTAGTTTGTGTTGTGGATGCAACACAGTAGGCATTGGACGGGGAGGACAATTCCTTAGCGTATGGGCTTCGATGCACTTTTTCTTGTGACCCGGACTCTCCGCTGGAGATACGGGGTTGATGACCCATGATTACTGATGGGGCCTCTGGTGCCCAAGGGGGACTACACCGATCCTATTCAGCCAGGGCCCATGCGTAGGAAAGATTATTCTTAACTGTATATCACTTAGAACGGTAGGCTACCTTTATCCGTTAGGTACGAATACTTTTGGTTTGGGTACTTGTATCTGACCGTGGCTTGGAACAATAGGTTGTCGCGGATTAGTTCGTCACACCTTGTCCTTGTTTGGTTGTAGGTGTGACTTACTACTTCGATGAGAAGGTATTGAACCTTTTTGGGGTCCGGATACCATATTGGATTCATAGCATGGAAAGATACGTTACCGTGAATTAGTTTACCATCTCCTGTCCTTGTTTGGGTGGGGGGATGGTACGCTCGTTCAGTAGGTGCGTATTGGAACATGTTATAATTTGATTTACTTATTTATTTGAGCAATATTTATTCAGTTTATATGGCATGATATTATGTGTCTTGTTACGTCCCTCTGAGGACCTGGTTGTCTTGCCAGGTGTGTGCTATTGTCTTTCGCAGGTGTTCTAGCTCTAGCCGTGATCTTCGCTATTTCTTCGAGGATGATTGCATTTGGATCGTCTTCGCTTCACTCGCCACTCATTTCATTTTCTATGTACTTTTCCTTATTTTGTTGGTAGTGGATTTGTCTCCGCCCAACATATTGTATCAAGACAAATTCATTCTCATTATATGATCTTTTATTCATTTATTCTGTGTGGATGTGATTAGTTATGGTTCTACTGCATTTTACAGCTTATGTATTTATACGAGGCTTCCATATATTGGAGTATACTTCGTATAAATACAACTGGCATGTCTACGTTCCTAGTTCTACGTATTTTGGGACTGGGGCATTACATGTTTTTGTGGTGGCCCATGCGGGTCAAGATAAATTGTTTGGTTACTTTACCGTACCAAGCAAGCCTGCGTATAGGATTAGAAGTCTAGGATCTCATCCACATACTTGGCCTCTTTTCTTGATTTTATCTACCGTTCGACTCATCAATTGCATCTTGCTTGCTTCCTTTCATCCCTATTCTTATCTTCCCTTCGTGTTTGCTAGAGATTGACCCTACTAGTTAGTTGTCCCAAAACACCCTTAGCTAAATTCATTAAGTTGGGTAGAATACCCCACACACCCTTGACCATTAATACAAATGGTATTATCTATACCATAGAGACTAGAGGAAGTTAACCCATTTGGTCAACCAAGCCTTGGTCAATAAAACCGTAGAATGATGGTATAGGAATAAACAAGACCTAGATCCTTATGACTCATAGACTATTCATATTTGTTCTTATTCATCTATTATCGTGCCTATATTTTTACTATCTACACTAATGATGCTAATGTAGCCTAGTTTTTGCAAGTTTAGCCTTTTACCAAGCTTGTTCGTGACCTATATGTTAATGGAGGTACCCCACTAACATATTGTCTATCAGAACCGGTGCATAATGGTCTGATCAACCGAGTGCACTTTGGTTCTCTTTTATTTATCGTTCTACGTGGATGGGGACATAGCTAAACTTGTCCTCTAGAGTCCCATCCGCGACTGCCTTGGCAACTCCTTTTGAAATTTTTCGGTCGTCCTTGAATCACGTATTCGTATTCGATAATGCCTCCTTCGAACTCTATATTGCTTCGCCCTTACCTATTTTAGGTGGACGAAAGCGTCATACTAGAACTTCTTCTAGCCTTCCTATCAACTATGCTCATTCTCACTCGATGTTGCTATATCTTCATCCTAAACTGCTCGTTCTTTTCCTTGGCCCTATATTTACTATCAGGACCTCCTAATTGGGTGTGAATCTAATTTGTTCTCTTAATCGTGCCTCAACCTACTAGATCTCTAACTTATTCTCTTGATACCATATCATTCTCTATTGCATAATCCTCATGATCTAAACTTTAAATCCTTAATCTTCTAATCGTGCCTTAACTCGCGACCCTCGTAACCATACCCATGTTAAATTCTACGAATTAGATCACGATTTCCTACGGCATAATTTTATGAAAACATTGTCCTCATTGAATCCCCATTGATACTCCCTTGTGTCTTCTCACCCCCCTACAAATTCTTAATTACGATGACGAAATTCTTTTAAGTTGGGTAGGATGTAAAACCCCTAAATTTCTAGTATATATTTTTTTATTTATTAAATTTAGTACCGATATTTAAAATTTTGAATTGTACGTCGCATAGTCGTATTATACGTCGCGCACGAAATTTTATTTTCGTAGTTGCTCGTCGAGTGCGGATATGTGCGAGCGTACATATTTTAGAAAAACACTTTTTCTCTATTTTATTATATAAATATTCTTGCTATAAAAAGCATTTTGTTTCTAAAAAAATAATATTATTATTATTAGTATTATTATTATTATTATTATTCTACTTATTTTTGTTTTTGCTGTTATTATTGTTATTAGTTCATTATCATTATCATTATTATTATTATTATTATTAGTATTATTATTATTATTATTATTATTATTATTATTATTTTTTTTTTGTATGATTACTGGTATAAATTTTGAAAATATATATGTATAAAAATTATTACGTATTTTATTACTATCATTATGTGTATTGTTATTAGTAGTATGGAGGTTAAATATCATTTTGGAAATTTTATATCTTATGTATAAAAAAGATATATATATATATATATATTTTGGTTTAGGGACCTAAATTAAGTTTGACAAAATTAGGATTTGTCCTAATAAAATTTTCTAGATTTTCAAGGATCTATCTAAAGATATACTTGACAAAGATATAGTTTTTTATTTTATTTATTAATATTTTTTTTAGAAACAAAAGGCTTTTTATAGCAAGAATATTTATATAATAAAATAGAGAAAAAGTATTTTTCTAAAATATGTACGCTCGCACATATCCGCACTCGACGAGCAACTACCAAAATAAAATTTCGTGCGCAACGTATAATACGATTATGCGACGTACAATTCAAAATTTTAAATCGGTACTAAATTTAATAAATAAAAAACATATAGCAGAAATTTAATAAATAAAAAAATATAGAGTTTCGGGACTGGATTTGCTCAAGTGAGGATACCAGGATACATCTTGTGTTTGATCTTCTTACTCTTTACTTTTATTTGTCATATATTGCTTCTGTTGTACTAGTTATTTTTATTACCCTATTCACCCCCCCCCTCTAGGGTTCTACAATTGGTATCAGAGCTTTGTTCTCTTGATTTGGATTTACACCCTTTGAGTGATGCATGGCCTCTAACCCTAGTATCAACACCTTCTACAATGAAGGACACTCCACAAATAGGCCTCCCCTATTTGATGGAACCAACTATAACTACTGGAAGATTAGGATAAGCATTTATCTGAAGTCCATAGATTTTGATTTATGGGAATGCGTGATAAATGGTCTTCCTACTCCTTCCAGAGTTATTGAGGATCTTGCTTCTGACACCCTTCGGGACACACTTACTGAAAACACCAAGAAGCTTGCGAGTCGAGATGCCAAGGCAATGACTGCTCTTTATTGTGCTCTCGACAGTAGTGAATTCAACCGAATCTCTACTTGCAAGACTTCCAATGAGATTTGGAAGTTACTTGAAGTCACACACGAGGGAACTTCACAAGTGAAGGAATCCAAGATTAGTAGACTCACGCAAGAATATGAGTCCTTTAAAATGAAGCATGATGAATCGATTACTTGCATGTTTACTCGTTTTGGTGACATTATTAACCCTCTCTCTTCTCTTGGTAAGGAATATCCTGCTCATGAAAAGATCAAAAAAATTCTTAGAGGATTGACGAAAATTTGGAGTCCTAAAGCTACCGCAATCATTGAGGGGAACGATCTAACAATCATGAACCTTGAGACCCTCATGGGTAAGCTGATGACTCACGAGCTCGATATGAAGGATCAAGAGGAATCCTCCATACAAGAGAAGGAGAAGGAGAAGACCAAAGAGAAAGAGAAATCTCTTGCTCTCAAAGCGACTAAGTCCTACTCCAAGGATAGCTCCGACGACAATGAGTCGGACGACGATGAAGAAATAGCTCTCACAGCTAAGCACTTCCGGAAGTTCCTAAAATTCAACAAAGCCAACCGCTTCAGACGGGACAACGAAGAAGATCCGGCGTGCTATCAATACAGAAGACCCGGACACATCAAGAGGGATTGTCCGATGTTAAGAAAAGACTCAAGCAAGTACGAGAAGCCTAGCAAGGGAAGCTCGTCCTCCAGAAAGTTTACCAACACAAGCATTTGGTGTGAAAGCGACGCGAGCGACTCCGACAATGACAAGGAGTACAAAAACAATGCCAACGTCTGTCTCATGGCAACCGATAAGGTACTTGATGATTTCTCCTTAAACACTCTTACCTATGATGATCTGGAGAAAGCTATTCTTGAATTGCATGAAGAACACAAAGGTGTTCGGAATAAATACAAGAAATCTCTTAAAGAGGTTGAAGCTCTTCATCTTAAAGTAGAGAGGCTCTCAAGCATCATTATTGATGTGAAGGAAAAATCTCCTGCTTCTGACACGGATAAAATAGAGTCCTTGCGACTCAAGTTTCAAGAATCTCTTGACACCATCAAGAAGAAGGATGATGAGATTCAATCCATGAGAAGCTCTTATGAATTTGCTATGCACAAAGTTCAAGATGCTAATAGGAGAGAATATGACACTTTTATTAAGTATAATGATCTTCTTTTGCGGTGTAAGAAATTTGGTAATAAGGACACTACTCACATGCATGTTCCTAGACATCTCCACACTCACCACAATGCTAGGAATACTTCATATATGAACACTACACACAAATCCTTTCCTAACACAAGAAAAGGACCTTTTATTAAGAAAAACACTTCACATCATGCTTTTTATTATAATCATCACAATACTAATGCTAGAGCTCCTCGCACTAGAGATTCACACATGCATGATTCTCACATATCTTCTTCTAAATCCTCTATGATTTGCAATTACTATGGCTTGCATGGACATACGACCAATTATTGTCATACAAGGAAACTTGTTGACAAGAAAGTTTTTATGTGGGTTCCTAAGACTAACCCTCAAGGACCCATAAGATCATGGGTACCAAAATGTTCATCTTCAACTTATGTTGTAGGTGAAGAGTCATTCTCATGCTAGAAGCAAGTGAATTCTCGATAGCGATTGTTCACGGCACATGACCGGGGATGCTTCATTATTTACAACGCTATCGATGAAGAAGGAAGGACACATCTCGTTTGGTAACAATCTCAAAGGTCACATTATAGGGAATAGTAATATAGGTTCCCCTCCTTATCCTTGTATTAAGAATGTGTGTCTTGTTACTAACCTTAAACACAATCTTCTTAGTATTATTCATCTTACCGATAATGGTTATGATATTAAGTTTGTTAAGCTCAAATGCTTCATTATCGATAGTTCTAATGGATCTATTGTTTATGAAGGAATTAGAGAAAACAATATCTATGTTTTATATCTTGTTGAAGATACTAACAATGACAGGTGCTTAGTTGCTAACAATGATGAGAGTTGGCTTTGGCACATGAGGCTTGGACACGCCAACATGGATACCATCTCTCGTCTTGCTACCAAGAAGCTCGTAAGAGGACTCCCAAGTATCCCATTCAAAAAGGATATGGTATGTGAAGAATGCGAGAAGAGTAAGTTAACAAAGTCTTCCTTCAAATCAATCAACTCTGTGAGTACTTCTAGACCCCTTCAACTTATCCATATGGATCTTTTTGGGCCTAGTAGAGTTGATAGCCTTGGAGGCAAGCTTTATGCTTTTGTTTTAGTTGATGATTTTTCAAGATTTACTTGGGTTATTTTTCTTGCTTGCAAAAGTGATACTTTTCGTGAATTTGTTGCCTTTTGTAAACGTGTTCAAAATGAGAAAGGTTTTTCTATTAACAAAATTAGAAGTGATCATGGAAGAGAATCTGATAATGCTGATTTCAAAATATTTTGTGAAAAGAATGGTTTTGGACATGATTTTGCTTGTCCCCGGACTCCTCAACAAAATGGTGTTATGGAGAGAAAGAATAGAACCCTTGGCGATATGGCCCGGGTTATGTTAAACCAATATAAGCTCCCCTAATATTTTTGGGCGAAAGCCGTTAATACGGCATGTCATGTTATTAATAGGGTCTTGATTAGACATATTTCTAAGAAGACTCCTTATGAGCTTTGGTTTGACAAAATTTTCTCTATTGAATATTTTAAAGTTTTTGGTTGCAATTGTTTTATTTTGAATACCAAGGATAACCTAGGCAAGTTTGAAGAAAAAGCCTATGAAGGAATATTCCTTGGATACTCTACTCATAGTAAAGGTTTTCGTGTTTTTAACAAAAGAAGTCTTGTTGTCGAAGAGTCAATCAATGTCTCTTTTAATGAACTCAACTCTTCTACATTCTCCTCTTCCGAGGATATTGATGACATCTCGTTTGGATTGGAGAACTCCTCTATTGAAGATCGTCCTTCTTCATCTAACAATGAAGTTGTGACTCCATCAAAAGAGTCTCCTCCTCTCGAGCCTCCTCAAAAGGATCTCCCAAAAGAATGGAGATTTGTCACCAATCATCCTAAGGAGCTTATCATTGGGGATCCTTCCTCCAGTGTTAGCACTAGATCCGCTACTCGTGATCTTTGTGCAAATGTGGCTTTTATCTCTCAAATAGAGCCTAAAAATGTTAATGATGCTTTTCTTGATGAGTTTTGGATGATAGCTATGCAAGAGGAGCTAAATCAATTCGAGCGAAGTAAGGTTTGGGAACTTGTCCCAAAACCTAGCAATCATCCCATTATTGGAACAAAATGGGTGTTTCGTAACAAACTTAATGAAGATGGGTTAGTGACTCGTAACAAAGCCCGATTGGTTGCTCAAGGGTATAACCAAGAGGAAGGCATTGACTACGATGAAACCTATGCTCCGGTTGCACGGCTTGAATCCATTCATATGCTTTGTGCATTTGCTTGTTTTAATGACTTTAAGCTCTTTCAAATGGATGTCAAGAGTGCTTTTCTAAATGGTATTATTAAAGAGAAAGTTTATGTTAAACAACCTCCCGGCTTTGAAGATCTTCAATTTCCTAATCACGTGTTCAAACTTCACAAAGCCCCTTATGGCCTCAAACAAGCTCTCCGTGCTTGGTATGAGCGCCTTAGCTCTTTTCTTGTTTCTCACAATTTTTCAAAGGAGAAAGTTGACACAACACTTTTTATTAAATCCCATAATGGCACTCTCTTATTGGTTCAAATTTATGTCGATGATATTATTTTTGGTTCTACTAACAATACACTTTGTGTGGAATTTGCTAAAGTTATGCAGGAAGAGTTTGAAATGAGTATGATGGGTGAACTTTCCTTCTTCTTGGGGTTACAAATCAAACAAGGACCCAAAGGAACCTTCATAAATCAAGCGAAATATACAAAGGACCTCCTCAAGCGTTTCGACCTTGACTCATCCAAATCAATGAGGACTCCTATGGCCACAACGACAAAGCTTGACAATGATGAAGACGGCACATCGGTCGACATTCGTAAGTATAGAGGTATGATCGGTAGCTTACTTTATTTAACTGCTAGCCGTCCTGATATCATGTTTAGTGTTTGCTTGTGTGCACGATATCAAGCCAATCCAAAGGAATCATACTTGTGTGCCGTTAAGCGCATTTTTCGTTATCTTAAAGGCACAATTAACATGGGTCTTTGGTATCCGAAATCCTCATCCTTTGAGCTTCACGGCTTTTCGGATGCGGATTTTGTCGGATGCAAGATTGACCGAAAAAGTACTAGTGGCACATGTCAATTCCTCGGAAAGTCTTTGGTATCGTAGTTTAGTAAGAAACAAAATTCTGTTGCTCTTTCCACCACTGAGGCCGAGTATATTGCGGCTGGTTGTTATTGTGCACAAATTCTTTGGATGTCACAAACACTTTTAGATTATGGCATTTCTCATTTTTGTACCCCTATTAAATGTGATAACACTAGCTCAATCAATCTCACGAAAAACCCGATTTGTCACTCACGCACGAAGCACATTGAAATTAGACACCATTTTCTTCGTGACCATCAATAAAAGGGAGATATTCGTCTTGAATTTATTGATACTACCTATCAGTTAGCCGATATTTTCACCAAACCGCTCCCGGAAGATCGCTTCACCTTCCTTTGCCGTGAATTAGGCATTTTATCCTTTGATCCATAATCCCTCTCGGTCGGCACACTGACGGTATACAGCGGTATACCGGTGGCATGCCTTTTTCGTTCCAAAATTAGGTTCTGTTTCGAAACTCGGCATACCGTCGGTACACGTCGGCATACCGCCGGTATGCCGGATGGAGGCGGACAGGATTTCAAATACAGCTTTGGGCCCACTTTATTTCTCTCTCCCCTTATTCTTCTCAACCCTCATTAAATTCACTCCCATCCATCTCTTCCCTATTAATTACTCTCTCTTCTTTCAACTTCTCAACATCCCATCACAATTAATACCCATCTCTTCACCTCCTCCATTTACTCCTCCTTTTACTCCACTTTCCAACCCACTACCTATTCATATTCTCCATTACTTTCATCCGTTCCCAACACACCCTCCTTTCTTCAACCTCCAACCTTTCATCTTCCTACCCCTCTTTAAAACCCTATTTTTCCTATCTCTTCTCCCTACTCTCTCATCCACTCCAAAACCCTAACCTTCCTCCATAGAAAATCTAAAACGTCCCCGCTCCTCCTCCTCTTTCTTCAACCCTTTCATCCCGGTGGCTCTACCTCACGGGTATGACCAACGGGTCTTTACCAATTCCTTGGCAGCCGAGCTATGGTTCCAACACTTTGTTTATCAAAATGTTTTCAAGGGACGGGCGATAAATTGGAACCTCTTCCCCGGTCACGTCTCCTTATTTGACGAGGCCGGCCTCTCCTCTCTCCTTCGGCGTCAAATACCCGTCTACCCTGCTGTCGTCCGTCTATTCTATTGCAACTTGGTCCCGGACGACGACCACCCCGCCATTCAGTCCATGGTAAATGACCGTCACTTCTGTCTCACTTCTTGGGACATCGGGCACATCCTCGGCATCCCGAATAAAGGAGAAGCCTTGCCATCCTTGGCTGCTCTTCACTCCTCGGCGGCGTCACCCTTCGACGAGTTCTGCCGTATCATCTGCAAGGGCCCCAACCCTCCTGCCATCCCGGCCCTCTCTGCACAGCTGGAGCCATTTTACTACGAGCTCTATAGGATAGTGTGCCATACACTCTTTCCTGAGGGCGGGAACTACGACGCCATTACCGACGATGCCCTCGTCCGCATGTATTATCTTTATGCTCGGAAGCCCTTCTCCTTCCCGAAGACTCTCCTTCTTCTCTTCCGGCGTGTCATGCCCGCGGAAAAGCAGAACCTCTACTACGGCTCCCTTATCACTCTCCTTCTGGAAGCCCGGCAAGTTGATCTATCTCTTTGCTCCTCGGATGACGTCCCTTCCTTTCTTGCTGTTTCCCGTTTCCTTAGTGGCGCCTCTACTTCACGTGCCTCATCTTCCCAAGAGCAACCGGCATCCACTCCTGCTGCTCCCACATCTACTCCTCCTGCTTCTGGCCGATATATGCCGCTGACTCAGCAGCACTTCGACATGCGCATGGCCCAGTCAGAGGAACAGATGAGGGCTCATACTCGTGGCCTTGGAAATCTGATTCAAGCCGGCTTTCATGATCAAGCTTACTTTATCCGGCGCACTATACAAGACCGGGACATGTATCTGGATCTCAATCTCCAAGATCCTATGTACCAGGGTTCGCGCTTCTCTGATCCCAATGCCTATGGGTTTATGTACCCGGACGGCATTGATCCTTATGGTGCCTTTCAGCAAGCTCAGGATGGTGGTGACGATCCGACGGACGAGTAGGGGTGTCTTCCCTTTGGGTGATGGTCTAGAATAATGTGTGGTTTAGTTATGTGTGTTTGTTTGTTTGTTTTTATTTCTGTCTTTTGCGGTCCTTCGGGGACCTTTGTGTGGTTGATCCTAGTACTTTGCAGTCCTTCGGGGACTTGGGTTATGTTTATCTCTTGATATCAGACTCTCGTGGGGAGAGTCGTTTTATTTGTCTTTTGTAGTAATGAACGTCTTGCATGTATTAAGCTATCACTTTCATATATAAATACATGTTGTTTATTCTATACTCTTGTTCTCATTATTGTAATTTTTTTTACAATATTTGTTTTTCCATCTTTGACTAAGTGACAAAGGGGGAGAAAACGTATTGAGGAGGAGTTGTCCTCCTACGGGGGAGCTACTCCCTGAAGATGCTATCTCTCTATTTTGTCAATTATCAAAATGTGGGAGATTGTTGGCACATTTTATTTTGATTATTAACAGCATCTTCGGAGTTTACTTTTCTGCGTCTTCAGATACATATCCTCTTAGAAGCTCAACTCATAAAGTCTTTCCGTTCAAGAGCATCCATCCTTCGTATCGAAGATTGAAGCAGCTATCGGCGCTCTTGCATAAGATGGCGTCCTCCTGCTTAGAGTCTTCGTGTCTGTACAAGTCTAGGTATATCTGTAAACACCTAAGGACGGATGACAAGTAAAAGAACAAGTCAAAAATCAAATACCTACAGAGCGGCATACCGACGGCATGCTTCGGCGGCGGTATACCGTTTTTAGAGTCTAGAAAGTTACTGTGACAAATTGTCGGCATACCGGCGGCATGCTTCGGCATACCGGCGGTATACCGATTTTTGTGTCCAGAAAGTTGCTGTGACAAATTGTCGGCATACCGACGGCATGCTCCGACATACCGACGGTATACCGTTTTTAGCGACCCAAAAGTTGCTGTGATAAATTGTCGACATACCGGCGGCATGCTTCGGCATACCGGCGGTATACCGATTTTTGTGTCCAGAAAGTTGCTGTGACAAATTGTCGGCATACCGACGGCATGCTCCGGCATACCGACGGTATACCGTTTTTAGCGACCCAAAAGTTGCTGTGACAAATTATCGGCATACCGACGGCATGCTCCGGCATACCGACGGTATACCGTTTTTAGCAACCCAAAACTTGCTGTGACAGTTTCAAATATTTGGTTTTTGAATTGCTCTGACTAGCATTAATGGCCGCATTTAATGCTCTCAAACGGTCATTAACATGACCGTTACTATTTGGCCGGCATACCGACGACATGCCGGTCTGCCTGTATTCAGAAGCATTAAATGCCTCCAACTCTTGGTTTCTCTATAAAAGAAAGCCCTCTCTCTGTTGAGGACTTTACCAACTCTAGCCATAAATTTTCCAATAACCAAGAGCTCCACCATTAATACTCTTCAAGCTTTTAATTTTTATCCTCTCCCAAAGTGATAGAGTATTTAAGAGTTGTAAATTTCGATCTTCACGTTTTACAAGATCAACAAGTTTTTTTTCTCATTTGTTTGAAGTTGGCGAGCCTTCGTAAGAAAACTCGTGTATAGAAGTTGGCGAGTCTTCGGATCCAAACTCGTGTTGAAGTTGGCGAGTTCTTCGGATCCAAACTCTTGTGTACTATTTGACTAAATAGTGGATTTAAGCCGGAGAGAGTTTCGGGACTGGATTGCCTCAAGCGAGGATACCCGGATACATCTTGTGTTTGATCTTCTTACTCTTTACTTTTATTTGTCATATATTGCTTCTGTTGCACTAGTTATTTTTATTACCCTATTCACCCCCCCTCGAGGGTTCTACAAGTTACGCCTTTCTTTGTGAGCTGAGTGAACGGTTGACACCTTCCAGAGAGGTTCGAAATGAATCGTCTGATGTAGGCTAGCCTTCCTTGTAGTCCGCTAGCTCTTTAAGATTTCTTGGAGGATACATATCAATGATAGCCTTCACTTTCTCCCGGTCCAGATGTATACCCTTTGAAGTGATGACGAAACCAAGGAACTTGCCACTGGAGACTCCCAGAAAAGACTTGGTTGGATTCATCTTGAGTTGGTGTGCACACAAGTTCGAACACCGTTCTCAAGTCTTAGAGGTGGTTGCCCTTGAGACGACTTTTGACTGCGATATCGTCTACGTAGCACTCCACAGTTTTGCGTAAATGCTCGCAAAAAATTATGTTCATGGCTCGCTGGTATGTTGCCCCTACATTCTTCAATCCGAAGGACATCACTGTATTACAGTATACCTCCAACGGTGTTCGAAAGATGTGTGCTTCTCATCGTCGGGGAACATCTTGATCTGGTTGTAGCCTGAGAACCCATCCATGAAGGACATCCGCTCGAAGCCGCAAGTATTATCGATCATTACGTCAGTGATCGGTAGAGGAAACTCGTCTTTTGGGCAAGTAGAGTTCAAATCACGGTAGTCGATACAGACTCAAACTTTACCATTCTTTTTTATGACTAGAACGATGTTGGCAACCTAGTCTGGGTGTTGTTCCTCGTGAATGAATCCACTGGCAATGAGTTTCTTGACTTCATTTTCGATGGCTTCCATAACGTCTGGTCGAAATCGTCGTTGTTGCTGCTTCATTGGCTTAGCTTTAGACGAAATGTTCAGGCCGTGCATGGCAACTTTAGGGTCCCAGCCTGGCATGTCTTCATAGCTCCATGCAAAGACGTAGATGTATTCTCTTATAAGTTGTATAAGAGATTGGTGTTCATCGCCAGATAGACTTTTGCTGATGAAGATTGGTTTGAAAGATGCTTCATCTCCTAGATTGACTTGGATGACTTCTTCTTCGGTAGGTGGTTCCCGTTGTTCGAAGCACAACTCCCACCTAGTGTCCATCTTTTGAGCCCATTATTCGAGTTCGATTGATTGGACATCGTCTGTAATTTGGTCGACGAAAACCATGTTGACAGACAGAGTTGCTTTGAATATGTCGCCGATACTGGAGTCTGAGTCCCAGAGGAAGGAATCAAAAGAATAAGAACAACGATCTGCTTCATCATCTGATCTTTTGGGAGTTGTTGGAGGAGAGACATAGCCCAAACCAACACCGCTTCGTTGATAGCAGTTCTCGGGTTTACCGGAAGGAGCAAAGTGTCGTATTGGCAACCGTCGTCCTCGACCGCAATTTAGCCCTTTGTCGCTTTTGATGTCATATCCCATGTTTTGGATGATATTCTTGGCCTGCCAACTATACCAAAAAAATTGCATTTTCCTAAAGTCATAGTCAGCTTATGTGTTGTGCTTGGGAGAAGTAGAGTCTGGAACGAACTTTCTCTCGCCAATTATGCGATCGAAGATGATTAGTTCTTTATCCTTCTTTCTGGCTGGAACGATGAAGTAGAGGATATTTTCAGGGTAAACTTTTTCCCGCATGTGAGGCATTGTGACCGGTATGCAGAGGTGTGGTCCTATGTCGTTCTCTATAACGTATATCGTATCTATATAGTGGTTTACAGATTGATAGACATCGGGGTAATTCAAAAATAAACCTTTAGTAAGGAAATACACAAGTTCTTCTTTAGGGATAACATCATCCGCTGAAGGTACATTATTATGAGTATTGATATACTTATTGAGAGGATCATCATCTGGAAGAGGAGCCACAGTCTTGGCTGAGTTCACCAAGTATGGTAATTCTTCAGGATTGGGAGGACGGGCATCAGTAGGTTCCTTCCGGGGTGTCTTGCTGAGAGTGATGGTCAGTGGCTTAACCTTGTCTGGGTTCTTCTTTTATATCCAGATTGTGAGAGGCTTAGGAGTACTTTTTGGAGTAGTACGTCCTTTGACTCGGATAATCAGGGGACTATCATTGGAGGATGGACTTGCTTCAGCTTCATTGTCAGCTTCATTGACATCATCCTTGGGGGGCTGAGATTGGTAAAGTAGCGAATCCCCATAGTAAGCTTCGATGCCCTCAAAAAGATCGACATCGGCAAACTCTGTCTTGACGACACCGTCGCTGTTGACGTATTTGAAGTACTGGTGAAGTATGGAAGGAACGATCATGTTCTTGTGTATCCATGGACATCCCAACAAGACGTTGTAGGATACATTGGCATCGATCATATAGCCGGAAACCTACGTTCGGAGGTCACCGATCTGGCATTTGAGACGGATCTTCCGCAGCGGATGGCTTTACCAACATTGAAAGCCATGATAGTTGTGTTGGTTGCAGATAGCTTGTACAGAGGATTCCCAGAATGTGAAGTAAGCTTTTTGGAATGATGCTGAGGGAGGATCCTGGATCGATGTACATGCGGTCCACCTTGATCGCCCCGATATACCCTGTATAGTACAGGGGTCTATCATGATGATTATTTTTTAGTAGCATGTCCTCCTGTGAGAATGTGATGTTGGGCACCACTTCCATAGTACTGTGGTAGTAGGGATAGGAGATATGATCTTCAGCGAGGGCTTTGACTTTAGCGAGGTCAAAGTCGGCATGTAGTAATGCCTCACTTAAGTCTTTCGCGTTTCTATGGAGAGTCGCAATAGATTGAACAGAGACAACCTGGTAGGTGTATTGGGAGCTACTATGTCAAATTTGTAGGGCTGATCCATGCCTTCGGGAGCTGGCGCCTTCAGAGATTTATTAAACCGTGTCTCCTTCTGCTTGGATTTGTTCGTGGTTTGAGGCTTAGACGGGCCGGCTTCTGAGCTTGTGGGGGCAGCAGGATCTTGAAGAGGTACTGCTTCTACTTGTGCGGGATCGTACGTCCGAAGATAAGTCTTCCCCATCTCGTCTCACCAGATAAAACCTTATAGATGGGAGAGGATACCATATGGCATGACTTTTATTTCTTGCCCCTTCTTGCTTTGGGAGGTACTACTCTCTGCGTTACTTCTTACACAAGGTCCGGATGGACCCACATGATCTCACCACGTTCAGTCGTGAGTGGGACCAAGGTCGAGTTGTAAGCTGGCGGTAGGTTGACGACTTCCATTATTGTCTTAGGAATCGGGACTATGTCGTCTGGG
The DNA here is from genome assembly GCA_029216955.1 of Iris pallida. Lineage (NCBI taxonomy): Eukaryota > Viridiplantae > Streptophyta > Magnoliopsida > Asparagales > Iridaceae > Iris > Iris pallida. The sequence continues at coordinate 576,555 of JANAVB010022999.1, read as the reverse complement.
ACTTCTGTAGAAGAAAAGTCGTCGAACTGAAGAGAGATCATGTTTGAAGATACGACCTTGTCTTCAGTTTTGAGGTTGATCACTTGGCTGTCGATAAGCTGTTGTATCTTCTTCTTCAGGACGATGCAGTCCTTGGTGGAGTGATGCACGTACTGATGATAGAGACAGGACTTGGGATCATTGAGTTGGCTCGCCTCTGCAGGATGTCATGGTGGAGGCAATGTCAGCTTATTACCCTTCGTCAATGTGCGGAAGATGGTAATAACATCGTCTTTGTCAAAGGAGAAGGTCTCCTTAGGCTTGTCGGAGGCGCCCTGAGAATTAGAAGCTCCTTTGGATGTATCGTCCTTCAGGACTTCTTTCCCTTTACCCCCACGGACAAGGATAGTTTGAGGATGCTTGCCCTAGTCTTCGGATTTGGGTGTTTTCAACCCAGTAGTTCCAAGTTAGGAACGTCATTTTTAGCAGCATCTGCAGCCCCGATGAATGTGGGCCATGTATCATACTTATATACCTAGACAAACTTCTCTGTAGGAAGGAAGTTATGTCGACAAGTATCCATAAATTCTGAGTCTGGTATGCCAAAGGGCATCTTCAGTATTAGCCGCCTGAAGCGTTCGATGAAGGCGATGACAGACTCAGCCCTCCTTTGCTTGGTCTCGGTGAGGGTGGACATGCTAACATGTATGCCGCTCTCGTAAAACTTGTTGAGGAACAACCTCTCCAAGTCTTTGAACGAATTGATACACCCATCAGGCAGACTGCAGAACCATTCGAAAGCTAGCCCCTGCAAGGTGCTAATAAACAGCTTCGACAAGAACGGATCATCTCTGGGCAAGTGTAGAGTCTACGTGTTGAAGTACGCCATGTGCTGACGAGGAGAAGTTAACCCGTCAAATGAGTTCAGCGTCAAAGGCTTGTAGTTAATAGGGCAAGTAGCGTTCTCCCACTCAGGAGGATACGGTTGAGATATCCCTATTTTCTGAAGCTCGTCTTTGTGTGAGATGGTGTCGAGACGAGCGACCAGGGAATCAATTGCATCCTGTTGATTGAGCAGGTATTGGGAAATGGCTGCTGAACGTTTGTCAGGCGTCGTTGGAGAAGGACCACCCCTAGCATTTGCAAGATTTGGAGGAGGCATAACGGAATGATACTCCTTTTGCAGTAAATGAGGGTTGTTGCTGTGAGTCGGACTAGCGTAGGCTGAGACGTTTTGTTGAGGTGGAGGAACAGCCCCGACAGCTTGAACCGCCATGATACTGGTAAGCATATCAGTGATCTTGGAGAATATTGTTTCAAGACCCTCTAGCCATTTGTTGGTCTGGTCACTGGCTTTTTCAGGTCTTTCTCCATCCTCCATGTATGTAGATAGCATGCGAGGATGAACAGAGAAAATAATACAACTAGTACTGATATTGTCTGTCTCCGAGTGGATAAGTCCTTCATCTTCAGGTAGAGGAGGTAGATAGTCGCCATCGGATTCGGAGGGATCATCATCCTCTGGAAGGCTTCCCCCAGTGTAGGGATCATCAGCTTCAGATTCTGAGGGAATGCAACCCCCAGCTTGGGATTCTTCGTCGTCCGTACAGAACCTTGCCTTTGGCCGAGTGCCCATTTAGACTCCTTTGGATGTGACAGCCTGCTGGCCATCTGTTGGTATAGACTTCTTCTTTTTCTTAGAGCTGAGAGAGAAAGTTAGGTTCGTAGTCCACCGTCTTTGATTGGGACTTCCGTAAGTGGGACCCCATGAAGCCATGTTGGATGAAACACACAGTGGCTTCTCGTTGTCAGAGAAATGCAGCCGTCGAAACACGGACTTTCTCTGAGGCACTCTCGTTACTTTGGAGCAACAACAGTTGATAACAATACTGGTGCACGAAAGTGCACTATAAATTGTTATGTTCTCCCTCGTTTTACGCTTATGATTTATCATGTCGCACAAGTCAGCGGAAGGGAGTTTTGCCTTACAACCCATGTTGCATGCATCGTCGAGCTTTGCATGCGGGTTCGTAAGGAGAGTAGGCGCATCCAGACTTAGTTCATGTGCAGGGGCAACCCCCATACCTAAATTTTGTGATGTCCTTGAAGACAGCCCCGTGTTATACGCGTTGGGACCTGTCTTTTTGTTTTGGGCGCATAGGCCTTGGAGACTGGCCTTGGACGCATGCTTCTTGACAGAATGTCTGAGCCTCCTTGATGTGGGCGCATAGTATGGATCCAAAGAGCTTGGGCGTATAGCCTTGGGCGCATGGCTTTGGATGCCTAGCCTGCTGAAGACAGAAGTGTTCTGGTTGTGTTATGCGCCCAAACACTCCCTTGGGCGCATGGCTTTAGGCGCATGCTTGGTGGAGCAGCGTTGTTTTCTCCCAATTTCGTCTCCTTTGTTTATGAGCCTCGTCGGGTTTGGCCAGAGTGTCGCACACCTTGATTCTTGGCATCATAGTGTTTTTCCTTGCCAAGTCTCGGGTATGGAACACCCTATTGTTGGTTATGCAGGGAAGGAGTCACTGGGCTAGTAGAGCCCGGAATAGTGTGAGCCTTCTCCATTTTGGGAACTTCTGCAGCAGAGTTATGGGCCTATGTGACAGAGTCCTCCAGTTGCACATCTGCTATGACACTAGCAGGATATGCACAGTGAGCCTTCGGAAGCCAAGTCTTGCGAGACTTGTTTGGCTTTGCTGATTTTGAAGGAGTAGAGCTATCCCTCGAGAGCATCTCTTCGAACGTCTGCTGATCGAACTTTACGATCAACATCTTCTGAGTCCTCCTTACTTTGTCGGTATCGGATTGTATTACCACCTTCTTGTCAGATGAAAAGGTAGTCCCCAGCAGAGTCGCCATTTTTGTGGACACACAAAAAAGAAGAAGAAAATGCTGTCTTTTTTTTATTGGCGCAAGGCACCACAAATCGAGTACGCCTGAGAGATCCTGCGCTGAGCATCCCCGAGTACAAAAAAGAATTCTGGGGAATGGGACGATGGAGATCGAACGGCAGTTGCTCCTTTACTCTGTTGACACTCCGATTACAAAAGTAGGAGAAAACCTAAGAAAATTGCTAACTCACGGCTCACTGGCAAAAAGTGCAGCAATTTGGCTATTGAAAATGCTCTCCGTTTTGTCTTTTGAAGATGGATGAGGCCCCCCTTTTATAGTCGTTCTTGAGCTGGAATGATGTTATGCGCCCACATGAGGAAACACGCTATTTTTTATGTGGGCGCATTGTAAAACCCCTAAATTTCTACTATATTTTTATTAAATTTGATACTGTCACGACCCGCACCCTAGAGTTAGGGCACGAGAACGTAACAACGCCCAGCCTACGCCGCAGTGTCGGCGGTAGAACGCTGTCCTAGGTCTCATGCATCTAACAGTATAAGGCTAAGCAATTTATACTCCCCGAATGGGGGTGGCATAGCAGAATGTAAACTCAATCACATCTAAGGTAGAGAATAATGGAAGATAGATAAAACATGAAATCCAAAAGAGATACAGGAGATAGAAGTCTAAGTGTCTAAGATACATAAACCCAGAACTACATCTCAAAACTCAAATACAGTAATCCACAAGTAAATACAACTCCCGACAAAATGAAATAACTATCTAAACAATCTCTACTGTGTCTTCTCTAGGCTAGCAGGCAATCCCAGGCCATCTGTAAAATTTATCAACAGGTCCAGTCAGGACAGGAGCGAGCACAATACATCTCATGTAGTTTATATCATGTCAGGAAATATAAAGCAGGCAATAGAATAAGATACATGAAACGCTGTAAGAAGATGTACATGAAAACAGGAGAGATATTTGATAACTGGAAATATATATACATGATAAGTAAGAACTATAAGTGACTAGTGATTTAGAGTACGAGATGGCATGTAATTGGCTTAGGTTGTACATGATGAACATGAAAAGTAACAGAGTGTACATGATGGGTAAATCATATGACCATTTATACTCACCCCTACCCACAATCAATACACAAGGATCTATTCAAGTTACGTTACGGACATGTTGTTTTGGTTATACAAGAAACACATGAGGAAACATGAGCGTACATAAAAGAACATGAGAGTACATGAATGTACATGTAAGAACATGAGAGAACATGAGTGTACATGAATAACGCAGAAGCAAGGAATACATGATGTACATGAAACACATGTCATAAAGTATCCGATACGCCCGCTAAGGGGGTAACATCCCAAGAAGAGATCCGTATAGTACCAATCCATGATGATAACGTGACAGCATCAAGTAAAAGTAATCTAGAGCGAGAATATAATTTGTCACAAGTATGAAACGATCAGAGAATGTACTCGCCTGATATCTGAATGTCCAAGGTAAAGATATTGTCCGAAGAGAGGTGTCTGGCTCCTAATTAGAACAGCACAAGTCACAACATGTCCAGAAGGGTAATATAAAACACTACAATACATTCTACATGAATCTAGGTCAAACTAGGCCAAAGTCAACCCTTGGTCAACTCTGGTCAACTGCACTAGTCAAACTAGGTCAAACTAGGTCATGTCCTAACCCAGTAAGTCTTACTAGGCCTAACCAAGACTATCCTAGCAAGCACACATCAATACAAGGCTATACAAGCCAACATACACCCAACTCTATATAGCATGCAATTATTCAATACTCAAATAGGCAAAAATTCACATTGGATATACACTAGGTAATCTATTACTTTAAGCTATATATGTCTACACATATATACACTTGTATATATTGGTATTCAATATTAGGTCTATAATCATGGCATTTCAAATGGTTATATAAACTTATATATCACAACACAATATGCTAACATATATATAATATACATACATAGCTAAGTTAACTATATTCATAAATACTTATTTAAGAGGCTATGTGTGTGTATGTGAACATGGCAAAGGGGCAAGTGAGGGTTAAATGGGCATACATAGTGTATACATATCAAAGAGTGTCAAAGTGTAAGTGAACAATGTGTCAAGTGTGATAGTGTCAACATAGTGTAAGGGGGTACATAAGGTAATATAGGATTTGTGTTAACATAGAACATTACATCTCATTAACTTGTATATTGTATACATTACATCTATTATTACATTACATTCATGCTTGCATTCATTCATCATTCATTATTCTCTTGCACCACTATATGCACCATACATTACATACTATGGAACCTACATATTCATTACAAGCCATACTTATACATGCTTACATTAGACAAGATACTTACACCTTATACATCATTTATTTAACCATTTACTCATGCTTGTATTCTCTATTTAATTACATAATGTATATACATTAACATGGGTTAAAATCAAATAGAACATTATATTACACACAAGGGTGCACAAAATACATATGCCGAATAGTAATTCCTACTAATAATCAATACTGTACCATCTCAGCATGAATTAAAATTTAGGATTAAAGTATGTTATAGATCTATGTGTTAGCTTTTCGAAACTTTAAACGGATCGCGTTTTCGTTTCCGAAAACTCCCGGAATCGCGAAAACACCGAGAACGCGTTTGTCTTTCGTACAGCTGACACTCAAATAATTCTCCAGAAAGTTACAGAAAGAATTAGTCTTATTAATACATGTTTTTGGAAAGCTAACTTCAATACGCTTCTTTTAAAAAAAACGAAAGATTAAACCGAGCTTTGAGCTAGAAGTTATGACATTTCTAAGTTATGGCTGAAATTAAAAACGTGGATAAAAATCATGACGGATTTAGGTAGTTTGAGACAAAAGAACACAAGTATATAACATAATATATCAAGAACTCACTCTCTACACTAATATATATATATGAGACACTATAGAACACATCTCTAATACAAAAATATGAGATTAAACATGTAATAATTCATTCATACATAACAACAACACATAGTGTGTCAAAATTTGGGATTTTCCCATATGGACACAACCACAACACAAAGGACACTCCTATGACCTCCAAATGGACACAAAATGGACACAAATAGAGATACAACTATGGGGTCATTCCTATTGGTTCAAAATAGACCTATATGCATGAGAAAATGAAAAGGAGAAGGAATTTATACCTCCCGGTAGATCGAATCGAATAAAAGTCTTCCCGGAGCGACACCGACACGTAGAGATTCTAAAAGGACACGAACGAGCTCCGAATCCTCCCAAACTTGGGTAGCTTCCTCCTTGGCTAGAATGGAGAAGGAAAGAAGAAGATTTTGTGGTGAAATGGAATGATTTGGTGGAGAAATTGCTAGGGATTGCTCTCTAGGAATTTGGGGAAGAACAGGAGAGAGAGTGTGGATGAGAATAATGAAATGAACTTGAGCCTATCCTCTCCCAAAGTGGCTGGCCATATGGGGCTATTTGTCCTATTATGGTAAGGTCCAAAATGCCCCCACTAACCTATTCTATGAGTATTAGGAAAGGGCTAATTGGTTGGGGCTAAATTAGTCATTCTAAAGTCTCTAATCACACTAACCTTATCCATAATAATTAGTCTAACCTCTAACTAAAATATTTCTATCATGTGGACTAAAATTAATATCATGTGGGCCATGTCTAACTAATGTGTGGGTCCCACTAGAGTCAAACTACCCCGGGTCCCCGTTTCAAGTCGGATTGAGTTAAAATTCGAACCCGACTCAAATAACCCCAAAACAATATCATAAATAATAAAATAATATCAAAATAATTCAAAGAGGTCAAATGCAAAAATATCCTTAGACCAAAAATGACATTAAAATATCATAATCACATGGTTAGGCTCTAGGTCAAACAGTCTCTAGGGTTTCACTAGCAAAACGTCAAAACCACAAGTCATTAATTTAAATAATTTTAAAATGATTTAAAATCACCAAAAATCATATTATGAATTAAATATCATTATTAAAATAATTATAAACACGAAATTTCAAAATTACCCTCATTTGGGAAACTGGGTGCTACAACTCTACCCACCTTAGAAAAATTTCGTCCTCGAAATTAAAATGTCCATACTCCCTCTAGGTCAAACCCCCACAATCAAAGTCCCAGATTAAAACAAATCATGTGATCAAAAGGGCGACATACAGGATCAGGGCATACGGTGGTAGTGAAAGTCTCATCTAGGTATACTAGTCATGCTAACCGAAACGGTCATAGGGTATCAAAACATACAAGCAATCTAGGGTGCTAAACTAGAGAAGTTACAGAAACAACAAACCATCAAAACTGTAAGGCGGTCTACCATCCTATATGAAACTGGTACTTATCAAAACAAAATAAAGGCAACTACCAATTATCTGAAAAAGGGTACATAAAATCAAATTCAAAAATTAAGGAATTGAAAATCACTTGCATTGAAATCCAAATCACAATATATATATATACAGAGAGAGCGTTAGAGAGGAAAAACTAGCATTATGTAATGTTATGTGGTTTGTGTGTGTATGGGTGTATATAAAATATACATAAAATTGTATATGAGCTATCCTGTTACACTACTCATGGCATATGGGTTAACAACCTACAATACACAACCTATTTAATCATAACATGCATGGCTAACCATAAACATCTATAAGAGGTAGAGATTTAGTTATGTATATACATATATTATAACATGTATGCCTAAGCTCTATATATATCTATACAAGTATGTGATCATAACATAGAGAGGAAAGGTTAGGTTACATGACAGCGTATACTAAGTTAGGGTGTGTGTGTGTCCTTATACAGGGTTATAGCTTAGTATTGAAAGGTTAAACCCAGTTTTAGTTCAGCATTTACATACAAAATCTGAAAATAAGCTAACATTTAAACCAGTGTAATATTAACATAATGCAGTCTCAGATTTTACAAATTTAACATAACTTAACCAATTTCTCTAAAAATTGAAACTCTGCAGATATCATACATGTGCAGTTATGTAGACAGAACTAATAACATGAAATTTATATTTAAATTATGAATTTAAACTGGAAAAGCAAAAAAATCAGAAATATTGGGGTTTTAAAAATTTTAACATTAACAACATATTAATATGTATTTAGATAGGTAGAAAATCAAGTGCAGCATGCATACGTATCAGGCAAGTGTCCACTATATAAATATACTCATATATTCTCATGTCCCAAAAAAAAATTAATTCTACATTAAGACCAATATTTAGATTTCTACCAAGATCGCAAAATAGGTGATTGACGAAATCAAGGCAGTTTTATTATTATTATTCAATACTAGAATAATAGCAAGAAGGAAATAATGATAAAAGTCGTTTGCTTATTTGCCTAAAAGAAGGAACCATTTTAAAACCAGAGCTAAATATCAAATCCAAGATAAAGTCTAGCAAAATCATCGATTCATTGTATTAAGAAGAAACTTATAGCAAGAAGTTACACAAGCTACTCCTAAGTTAAATAATTAGAAGCAAAACAAAGCAAAACAAATAATAATTTTTTTTGAAGGACTGCATCAAAGTAGAGAAAACATGCTTGAAAATATTTAAGGTACAATCTGATAATCATATGCGTCTATCCAAAATCATGGTACTCTAAATCCCCGTCATACTAGTAAGCAAGGCTACGATAATCACAGAGTCCTTGACTTATGTACATACCTCTAGAATCATGGTATTTAATATTTTCGCGGTACCGCTAGCTTGGCTGCGAAAACCTTAAATTCTCACACCCGAAAAATATATCCAGAGTCAGACTATATGTCCTCACCATGCTGGCTAATGTGACTATAGAAGACTAGATTCTATAACATACATGACCTAGCCCATATAATTTCATCTTGTCAAAAAAAATTAAATTAAATCAACAATGAATACCCATAAATCAAATCAAATTTATCAACGAACTTCAAAATTCAAAATGAACAAAAATCCATCAAAATATAACTCGGATGCAACAACTATCGTCAAGATTCAAAATTCGACAATCATTCATCAAAATCAATGAATACAACTCAAATTCAACCATAATCCATCAAAATCAAATTTAACAACAGTAAGTAAAATAAATCAAATCAAGGGAAAAAAGAGTTCTCAAATCGAAGTTAAAATAAGATTCTCAATGGTCGTTCCAGGAATCTCTCAAGGGTTCCTAACTGTGATTGAGTACCTTCAAGATATATCCTATTCCTACTGCAGGCTGTAGTGGTACTCAAGTTCGAATACCACTACATAAACTTGACCTGCATGGGCCACCACTAAAAACGTGTCACGACCCGCACCCTAGAGTTAGGGCACGAGAACGTAACAATGCCTAGCCTACGCCGCAGTGTCGGCGGTAGAACACTGTCCTAGGTCTCATGCATCTAACAGTGTAAGGCTAAGCAGTTTATACTCCCCGAATGGGGGTGGCATAGCAGAATGTAAACTCAATCACATCTAAGGTAGAGCATAATGGAAGATAGATAAAACTTGAAATCCAAAAGAGATACAGGAGATAGAAGTCTAAGTGTCTAAGATACATAAACCCAGAACTACATCTCAAAACTCAAATACAGTAATCCACAAGTAAATACAACTCTCGACAAAATCAAAAATAACTATCTAAACAACCTCTACTGTGTCTTCTCTAGGCTAGCAGGCAATCCCAGGCCATCTGTAAAATTTATCAACAGGTCCAGTCAGGACAGGAGCGAGCACAATACATCTCATGCAGTTCATATCATGTCAAAAAATATAAAACAGGCAATAGAATAAGATACATGAAACGCTGTAAGAAGATGTACATGAAAACAGGAGAGATATTTGATAACTGGAAATATATATACATGATAAGTAAGAACAGTAAGTGACTAGTGATTTAGAGTACGAGATGGCATGTAATTGGCTTAGGTTGTACATGATGAACATAAAAAGTAACAGAGTGTACATGATGGGTAAATCACATGACCATTTATACTCACCCCTACCCACAATCAATACACAAGGATCTATTCAAGTTACGTTACAGACATGATGTTTTGGTTATACAAGAAACACATGAGGAAACATGAGCGTACATGAAAGAACATGAGAGTACATGAACATACATGTAAGAACATGAAAGAACATGAGTGTACATGAATAACGCAGAAGTAAAGAATACATGATGTACATGAAACATATGTCATAAAGTATCCGATGCGCCCGCTAAGGGGGTAACATCCCAAGAAGAGATTCGTATAGTACCAATCCTTGATGATAACGTGACAGCATCAAGTAAAAGTAATCTAGAGCAAGAATATAATTCGTGACAAGTATGAAACGATCAAAGAATGTACTCGCCTGATATCTGAATGTCCAAGATAAAGATACTGTCCGAAGAGAGGTGTCCGGCTCCTAATTAGAACAGCACAAGTCACAACATGTCCAGAAGGGTAATATAAAACACTACAATGCATTCTACATGAATCTAGGTCAAACTAGGCCAAAGTCAACCCTTGGTCAACTCTGGTCAACTGCACTAGTCAAACTAGGTCAAACTAGGTCATGTCCTAACCCAGTAAGTCTTACTAGGCCTAACCAAGACTATCCTAGCAAGCACACATCAATACAAGGCTATACAAGCCAACATACACCCAACTCTATATAGCATACAATTATTCAATACTCAAATAGGCAAGAATTCACATTGGATATACACTAGGTAATCTATTACTTTAAGCTATATATGTCTACACATATATACACATGCATATATTGGTATTCAATATTAGGTCTATAATTATGGCATTTCAAATGGTTATATAAACTTATATATTACAACACAATATGCTAACATATATATAATATACATACATAGCTAAGTTAACTATATTCATAAATACTTATTTAAGAGGCTATGTGTGTGTATGTGAACATGGCAAAGGGGCAAGTGAGGGTTAAATAGGCATACGTAGTGTATACATATCAAAGAGTGTCAAAGTGTAAGTGAACAATGTTTCAAGTGTGATAGTGTCAACATAGTGTAAGGGGGTACATGAGGTAATATAGGATTTGTGTTAACATAGAACATTACATCTCATTAACTTGTATATTGCATACATTACATCTATTATTACATTACATTCATGCTTGCATTCATTCATCATTCATTATTCTCTTGTACCACTATATGCACCATACATTACATACTATGGAACCTACATATTCATTACAAGCCATACTTATACATGCTTACATTAGACAGGATACTTACACCTCATACATCATTTATTTAACCATTTACTCATGCTTGTATTCTCTATTTAATTACATAATGTATATACATTAACATGGGTTAAAATCAAATAGAACATTATATTACACACAAGGGTGCACAAAATACATATGCCGAATAGTAACTCCTACTAATAATCAATACTATACCATCTCAGCATGAATTAAAATTTAGGATTAAATTATGTTATAGATCTAGGTGTTAGCTTTCCAAAACTTTAAACGGATCGCGTTTTTGTTTCCGAAAACTCCCGGAATCGCGAAAACACCGAGAACGCATTTGTCTTTCGTATAGCTGACACTCAAATAATTCTCCAGAAAGTTACAGAAAGAATTAGGCCTATTAATATATGTTTTTGGAAAGCTAACTTGAATACGCTTCTTTTAAAAAAACGGGAGATTAAACCGAGCTTTGAGCTAGAAGTTATGATATTTCTAAGTTAGGGCTGAAATTAAAAACGTGGATAAAAATCATGACGGATTTAGGTAGTTTGAGACAAAAGAACACAAGTATATAACATAATATATCAAGAACTCACTCTCTACACTAATATATATATATATATGAGACACTATAGAACACATCTCTAATACAAAAATATGAGATTAAACATGTAATAATTCATTCATACATAACAACAACACATAGTGTGTCCAAATTTAGAATTTTCCCACATGGACACAATCACAACACAAAGGACACTCCTATGACCTCCAAATGGACACGAAATAGACACAAATGGAGATACAACTATGGGGTCATTCCTATGGATTCAAAATAAACCTATATGCATGAGGAAATGAAAAGGAGAAGGGATTTATACCTTCCGGTAGATCGAAAGTCTTCCCGGAGCGACACCGACACGTAGAGATTCTAAAAGGACACGAACGAGCTCCGAATCCTCCCAAACTTGGGTAGCTTCCTCCTTGGCTAGAATAGAGAAGGAAAGAAGAAGATTTGGTGGTGAAATGGAATAATTTGGTGGAGAAATTGCTAGGGATTGCTCTCTAGGAATTTGGGGAAGAACAGGAGAGAGAGTGTGGATGAGAATAATGAAATAAACTTGAGCCTATCCTCTCCCAAAGTGGCTGGCCATATGGGGCTATTTGTCCTATTATGGTAAGGTCCAAAATGCCCCCACTAACCTATTCTATGAGTATTAGGAAATGGCTAATTGGTTGGGGCTAAATTAGACATTCTAAAGTCTCTAATCACACTAACCTTATCCATAATAATTAGTCTAACCTCTAACTAAAATATTTCTATCATGTGGACTAAAATTAATATCATGTGGGCCATGTCTAACTAGTATATGGGTCCCACTAGAGTCAAACTACCCCGGGTCCCCGTTTCAAGTCGGATTGAGTTAAAATTCGAACCCGACTCAAATAACCCCAAAATAATATCATAAATAATAAAATAATATCAAAATAATTCAAAGAGGTCAAATGCAAAAATATCTTTAGGCCAAAAATGATATTAAAATATCATAATCACATGGTTAGGCTCTAGGTCAAACAGTCTCTAGGGTTTCACTAGCAAAACGTCAAAACCACAAGTCATTGATTTAAATAATTTTAAAATGATTTAAAATCACCAAAAATCATATCATGAATTAAATATCATTATTAAAATAATTATAAACATGAAATTTTAAAATTACCCTCATTTGGGAAACTGGGTGCTACAGATACCGATTTTTTTGTATATTATACGTCGTGTAGTTGCATTGTACGTCGCGCGTGAAATTTTGTTTTTCGTAATTGCTCGATGAGTGCGAATATGGGCGAGCGTACATATTTTTGAAAAATATTTTTTTCATATTTTTATAGTTTCGAAGTAATATAGATAATAATTATTTCTAGCTATCATTTTCAAGTTTATGATCTTAATTATGAAAAGCCTTTCATTTATACAGTTATAATAATAAATAATTTTTCCTATAAAATGGTATATTAGAAAAGTATATTTATGTAAATATTATTTGTACATACATATATATTTCGTAATTATTTATTAGTTTATTTTAAATAATAATGTAATTTTTGAAATTATTATTATTAGTATTTTTAAAAAATATATTTTGAAATTATTGTGGCGATTTAAATCTTGATTTGAATTTATGGATTTATTTAAATAGTTAAATATTTGAAATTTGATTTATCCCATTTGATTTTAAACTAAAAATTTAATTAGATTTAAATTAGATTTGTAGTTGGATTTGGATTTAATTGATTTTAAATTAAGTTGCAAACTATCTATTTTGGGTTTAAAATCCCCACAATCCTATCCAAATGGGAATTCCCACATCCTATAAATAGGTAGGTACTACTCCATATAATTATTCCACAAATTACTCCAAATTCTCCACAACCATCTCCATAAAATTCTCTACCACCTACATCATTTCGTGCATCGTGTCCGTGTCTCAATCTTTTCCACTATTTTTCTCCATTACAATTATATTGTCATCTTCTTCGTGTCCACACACGGACACGTCATCATCCCTCTCCGATACCATGCCCTACACATAGAACTCAATTCCTAGCAAACCCAAACCCCTAATCCCCAATTCTCTAAACCTAAACCTAACTCGGCCCCTGTGCACCACCCTACACGACGTCCACACCCTCGCCACAAACCACCACCCGAACCTAGCTGACCCCCGTCATGGTCGTCGCCTCCACCATTCCCTAGCCGTCTCCACCCGACCGACACAACCAAAATTCCACACTACCTATGCCGCCACCGTCAGTCATCACAACCACCGCGGCCACGAACACTGCCTCCTGTCACTCCCAGAACCCAGTTTCAAACCGCGGCCACCGACTTGGCCGATAGCCACCCTCTTCATCAAAACCACAATCTCATGTTCCCGGTAAGCCACCCGCCCACTGTCCCCGAGTCACCATCGAGCTCGGCCACGACAACTGCCAACCCTGGCCACCCATCCGACCAAAATCACCACCACCTCAATCGAAAAAACATTACCATGTAAATTAATGGAAGAAACCCATACCTCAAGCCGCCTCGACCCCGGCCACGACCACGCCACCTCCATGGCTGCACACAGGCAGAGCTTACGTCCGGGCCGCGCGAGCATATCCGCGGTGCCCCCTCCTCCGTCGTGCGCCATGCCGCCGGTGAGAACTCCCACCACCGCACTGCGACAACGCTCGCCCCAGAGCTTGCGTCGTGGCCGATGGAATCCCGCCTCGCCGCTCGAGCCTACGCCACCACCCGTCGTGTCGGGGCCGGCTCTGCTTCCCCAAGCGTCGCCAAGCCGTGCGCCAACCTCGCCGGAACCCTTCGCCCCCTCCGTGCGCCCCTTCCGCAGCTCTGCGCGTCCGCTTCCCTCCGCCGCACACCGTCGGCGGAACCGTCTCCGACGAAACCCTCCAGACGCCGAACCCTCTTCCGCCCTAGCCTCCCGCTCTCCTCAGCCGATCCCCTCTCCTTCCCTCACTCTTTCTCTCTTCCGCTCTCTCTCTAACCCACCCCGACTCTCTCACTCAGTCCCCTTTCTCCTCACTCTCTCTTCCTCACGTTCTTCCTGACTCCATTCTCTCTCTGTAATTAGGAACAACTTCACATTTTTTTCTCACTTTATTATTATTATTATTATTATTATTATTATTATTATTTCCTTCAAAAACCTCTCTCTCTCTCCTTGGTTCTTCTCGAAAGAGGAGAACTGCTGAACTGTTTATTTTATACTATTTTTGTAGTTGATTAATTATTATTTTTATCTTCACTCTTGAGAAGAGGAGAAGTACTATTATTATTATTATTATTATTATTATTATTATTATTATTATTATAATTATTATTATTATTATTATTATTATTATTATTATTATTATTATTATTATTATTATTATTATTATTATTAGCATCAATAACTGGTCTAGCTCTTGACTTGTGTGAAGAGTACAGCTGGTTATCTTTTAAAGTTTTAGTTTATTTTATTTATTAAAATTATTATTTTCATCAAATGTATCATCACAGCAGGATACATATTGTAGACATTATGTACACCCTAATAGCAGTATATGCATTTATTTTGAGTATCTTATTTTACCATAAGTATTGCTATTTACTATTAGAGTTATTATATAAAATATGTATTGAATATTTCAAAAATTCATATTTTTGATAAAATAATATAGAATTAGGGCTTGGCCATACCCTTTCAAATCTAGTTTTCCAAAAGCTTAGTTTTAACCCTAAAAGGAAATTTTTATATAGATTTTTGAATAGTTCATTTACAAAATTATTAGTTCCATATGGTGAACGAATTCTTAGTATTTCCAAACTTTATCTAAATTATTTAAACTAATAAGATATAGTTTTCTACCTAAAATAATATTTTGACAAAACTTGAAAGTTTAGCCCAAAATAATTTTTGGTTTTCAAGGTATTTCTCCTAAAAGAATTTTTTTTTAATAAAATCTAGTTTTTAAATATTAGAGATATTTTTCTAAAATAATATATATATATATTATTTATCTAAATTTATTTCGACTATCTTTCCGTCCGTAACTACACCCACTATTCCTATCCTCCTGCCAATTCTGTCCTTCCTCCTATCGACCCTAACCAATTTGACCATCCTGGACCCGATGGAACTGTCCGTGCCACCATCAGAGGTCACCTTACATAGTTGTCGCACCAAAGTCGCAGTTCGTGCCACCGTGATTATCGCAGCACACAAGGCGTACTACCAGGCAAGACACCTTGCCATTTGTTGTTTATTTATTTTAGCTCTTATTTTATGCATTATTTATTATTTTCTTTATGTAAAATAAACTGTGATACATGGCATAACCTGTTAGAACTTACTGTTCATTTATATTTCCTGCTATGTATTATTTTTTTTTACACATTAAACCTAGATTTAAGGGACCACCTTGTGTGTTGCATTCATTGACCTTAACACATTGTATCACGAAGTTGTGTGTCGCATGTAGAACACGGACGTACGTGATTGGCTGGCCACCAGTACGTACAAGCCGTACGATAGGAATAACCGTAATAGAGGTTGCATGCTTAGTTTGACTTAGCGGTTATAGAGGTTTTCAGTTGTGGATACAACTTAGTAGGCATTGGGCGGGGAGGACAATTCCTTAGCGTATAGGCTTCGATGCACTTTCCCTTTTGTAACCCGTGAGCTCCGTCGGAGACGCGGGTGAGATTATCCATGATTACTGACGGCCACTGACGTTCTGGGGAACGTTATGCTCTTACTGATTGGGCCTCTGGTGCCCCAAGGGGGGACTATGCCGATCCTATTTAGCCAGGGTCCATGCGTAAGAAGGATTGTTCTTAACTACATTTCACTTAAGAACGGTTAGGCACCTTTATCCGTTAGGTATGAGTACTTTTGGTTTCGGTACTTGTATCTGACCGTGGCTTGGAACAATAACTTGTCGCGGATTAGTTCGTCACATCTTGTCCTTGTTTGGTTGTAGGTGTGACTTACTACTTCGATGAGAAGGTATTGAACCTTGTTGGGGTCCGAATACCATATTGGATTCATAGCATGAAAAGATACGTCACCGTGAATTAGTTTACCATCTCCTGTCATTGTTTGGTTGGGGGATGGTACGCTCGTTCAATAGGTGCGTATTGGACCATGTTATAATTCAATTGACTTATTTATTTGAGCAGCATTTACTCAGTTTATATGGCATAATATTATGTGTCTTGTTACGTCCCTCTGAGGACCTGGTTATCTCTCCAGGTGTGTGCTCTTGTCTTTCGCAGGTGTTCTAGCTCTAGCCGTGATCATCGCTATTTTCTTCGAGGATAATTGCACTTGGATCGTCTTTACCTCGCTCGCCAAAATTATTTCTTTTCTCATGTATTTTTCATTTACTTGTTGGTAGTGGATTTGTCTCCGCCCAACATATTGTATCAAGACAATTTATTATCATTATATGATATCTTTTATTCTTTTATTTTGTGTGGATGAGATTCGTTATGGTTCTACTGCATTTTACAGCTTATGTATCCATACGAAGCCTATGTACTTCGTATGAATACAGCTGGCATATCTACGTTCCTAGTCCTACGTATTTTGGGACTGGAGCATTACATATTTTTGTGGTGGCCCACGCAGGCCAAGATAAATTGTTTGGTTACTTTATCGTACCAAGCAAGCCTGCGAATAGGATTAGAAGTCTAGGATCTCATCTACATACTTGACCTCTTTCCTTGATTCCATATTCGAACTACAGTTCGACTCATCAATTGCATCTTGTTTGATTTCTCCTATCGTTATTCTTATCTTCCCTTCGTGTTTGCTAGAGATTGACCCTACTAGTTAGATGTCCCAAACACCCTTAGCTTAATTCTTTAAGTTGGGTAGAATACCCCACGACCGGATATACCCTTGACCATTAAGGGAATACAAATAGTATTATCTAGACCATAAAGACTAGAAGAATTTAACCCACTTGGTCAGCCAAGCCTTGGTCAATAAAACCGTAGAATGATGGTATAGGAATAAACAAGACTTAGATCCTTATGACTCTTAGACTATTCATATTTGTTTTTATTCATCTACCATCGTGCCTATATTTTTACTATCTAAACTAATGATGCTAATGTAGCCTAGTTTTTGCAAGCTAAATTCTTTATCAAGCTTGTTCATGACATATGTTATTGGATGCATCTACTAACGTATTGTCTACTCAGAACCGGTGCATGATGGTCTGATCAACCTAGTGCACTTTGGTTCGCTTTTATCTATCATTCTACGTGGATGGGGACATAGCTAAACTTGCCCTCTAGAATCCCATCCACAACTGCCTTGACAATTCCTTTGAAATTAATCGATCGTCTTTGAATCACGTATTCGTATTCAATAACGCCACCTTCGAACTCTATATTGCTTTCGCCTTCACCTATTTTAGAAGGACGAAAACGTTATACTAGAACTTCCTCTAGCCTTCCTATCGACTATGACTATTCTCACTCGATATTGCTATAAATTCATCCTAAATTACTCGTCCTTTTCTCGGCCCTATCATGACCTTCTAATCGCTTAATTTAAGTAAACCTAATTCGCCTCTTAAATCGTGCCCTCAACCCACTTTCAAAACATATCTTTTAGGCCGCTCATTATTCTCTTGATACCATATAACTCCTTTGCATGTTATCATGACTAACTTTAAATGTTTTCTTTTAAGCCACGACTTGCTAATCGCATGTCCAACATCATCTTTTTGTCTCGCCAATTAATATTTTTTTCTCCACCGATACCCCCTTGTGTCTTCTCACCTCCTACTAATTCTTAATTTCGAGGGCAAAATTCTTTTAAGTTTGGTAGGATATAGAACCCCTAAATTTCTACTATATTTTTATTAAATTTGATACCGATTTTTTTTTAATATTATACGTCGCGTAGTTGCATTGTACGTCGCGCACAAATTTTTATTTTTCGTAATTGCTCGACGAGTGTGAATATGTGCGAGCGTACATATTTTTGAAAAATATTTTTTTCCTATTTTTATAGTTTCGAAGTAATATAGATAATAATTTGTAATGCCCGTATTTTGGAATACGTATTCTGATTAGGCTTATATGTATTTCGGACCTGTATTTTATTTTTTCGGATTCTGGCCTGTAATTGTGTTTTGGTTTAACTTGCGGATTCTGGTTTTCTCGTAAAATAGGTTTTGGACCTGGCGTGGTTTTATTTTATGGAGAAGGAATTGGTTTGGTTTGGTTTGGTTTGGTTTGGTTTGGTTTGGTTTGCATTGGACTTCCTTAGCTAACCTCCACCCTCAACACAACACACCCTCCCTCATTAAAACCCTACCTAAATTTCTCTCTCCTCATAACTTCCATTAATTTTCTTCATCTTCTTCTTCCTTCCTCCACACAACACCAACACCATAGGCAAGTGCACCTTGCCACCAAATAAGCACCCCATTTTATTTGTCCATTAGCTAGATTAGTGTCACAACCCGCACCCTAGAGTAAGGGCACGAGACGTGAATACGTCCAGCCTACGCCGCAGTGTCGGCGGTAGAATGCTGTCCTAGGTCACAACATCTAACAGTATATATATCTAAACAGTTTATACTCCCCGAATGGGGGTGACATAGCAATAGAAACTCAATCACAACTAAGGAAGATATAGCACGATATGAACAGAACTCAAGGAAATGAAATAGATAAAATAGTAGTCTAAGATAATCCCAGCAGTACAAGGTCTCAGATAAAAGAATATATACAACTGATCTCCACATAAAGAGTCTAACTAGAACATGATCCAACTACAAAAAGATAATAGCCTAACTATCTAATCTAGGCAGTCGGGGGAAAGTCCTCAGCTACTGCTGGATCCTCCTGGGAGTCCAGCTCACAGGTGTCATCTAAGGCTGCCCCATAGTAGGTGTCCAGGCAGGCCTCTTCCTCGTCCTCTGTAATATTTCAACAGGTCCAGTCAGGACAGGAGTGAGCACAGTACATCTCAACAGATCATAGCAGGTTAGAAAGTAAAAACATGCAGTAAAGTAAGATACGAGTACTGAAGAAATACGGTATGTAAACAGGAATAGAACTGTAATGTAAATATCTACTATACATAGAGAACTAGCAGTGACTAGTGAGTCAGAGTACAATATGGACATGTAAATAGCATAGGAGATTCTGATAAGACACTAAGGATGAGATTCTGATAAGAAACTACTGGTATATTATTCACATGCCCAATTCTACTCCCCCGTACCCCAATCAATATACAAGGATCTATACAGGTTATGTTATTGTACAAGATATCACATGGGGCCCATATAGGGTGCACGTGATAGTATACATGGGGGCTCCGTGAACCTGAGAGTACAAAGTTCACCGGAGTGCACATGTAAATAAAAGCACAGGAGTACACGATGTAAGTGAAACGCACAAGCACAATGTACCCGATGCTTCCGAGGGGGGATAACATCGCATGTAGAGATCCATATAGTACCAATCCGTGTGACCAACGTGACAGTACAAGTAAAGTAATCTACTGCAGGTAATAATTCTAAGCAGGATATAAAATGATCAGAGAATGTACTCGCCTGTATCTGAGTGTCCGATATGAAACATACTGTCCAGGGAGTGGTGTCTGGCTCCTAATCAGAACAGCACAAGTCACAACAAGTCCAGAATAGTATAATGGAGTCCTACTATGCATTCTACATGATTCTAGGTCAATCTAAGCCAAAGTCAACTCTTGGTCAACTCTGGTCAACCCTAGAAGTCAAACTAGGTCAATCTAGTCTAGTTGAATCTAAACTAGGCTATTCCAACCTATACTAGCTAGCATCATGCCTAGCAAGGCTAGGCAAGCCTATACAAATCACATCACAAAAGCTTAGCTAGAAACTAGAATATCTTAACAAGTCAAAATTTTACTATACACCCAATATTAACACCACAATATACACTACAAAATCTAGACTAAAAGTGAAACCTACTACATTAGCTAACAAGGAAAGAATAGATATCTATATATATACACTCACACAATTCATACAAATTCACATATACCTATATATGCCTACAAAACCATGGCCTAAATGTAAACTTAGAATTTAGAGGATGAGAGAGAGTGCTAGTGTGTAAAATGATATAATGTGTGTGAATACTACCAAGTAGAATATTATGTGTGAGCCAAAGTATTCAGCCACTCAATCTAGAAAACAGTGTAGTGTGTGTAATGGCTAATAAGTGTGCAGGAAAATATACTCGCCTACAGTATATGGTGTGCAGGAATTTACAGTGCAAAAGTGTGTGAACTGCACAGCAGGAAATGTGGCAGGAAAAGAGTAACATGTGTGTGTGTGATATGCAATGATAGTGTACAGGAAGATAGGTGTGGCAGTGAAAGAAGATACTGTGTGTGTGTGTATTCAGTGTTCACAGGAAAACAGGAAAAGGAAAGGCAAGGAAATCAATTCAGAAATTAAGGACAGTTTCTTTCCTTCCTATTCCCAGGTTTTGCACAACTGTACATAGGAAATTAATCTCAAGTTTTGTATAACTGGAAACTCAAAACAAAAGGGGAGAAAGGAAGGGAAACCAATCTCAGGTTTTTAACCATAACCAAATGACAGGCTCAACAGTGCTACTCACTGAAATTCTCAGGTCAATACACAACCAACCTCAGTTCAGTCCCATGAAGACATTCAAAACATTTCAATATGAACCCAAATCAATATGAATAATATTAACAGTGAACTAGAAAATATCAGTTTGCAATTAGTTTTCAGTTAACTAAGAAAGAAGGACAGGAGGGAATCACACCCAACTGAACTGAGATTCAACTCAGGTTATCTTAACTTGGACTTAAGCTCATTCAGAAGAACAACCCAACTGTGTACAATACAACTCCTCAATAAACACCAATTTAACTATGGCAAGCTAATGTATAAGATAATTATGATTGGGACCTAAGCTCAGTATTAAACATCAATACTAGGATTTAATCATGAACAATATCAATTTGGAAAAACTGGAAATGTACAGGAAATATTTGACAGTATCAGACATTACATTGATTCAATAGGAAAAAGAAATAGCAAAACAATTAATCATGAATCTAAAGCTTTGGAAATGTAAACACCCCTCGTGCACAACCCTACACATCATCTCGTGTCACCCATAGGCCGACACGACGTGTCCACAGCAAGAAAACACAGAGTGATACTCATACAGTGCACTGCCAGTGCACTGTCTCGTACACACGTGCACTTGTGTCGTGTGCACGACACAGGACACGAACAGATCTCGTGGTGACACACATGGGTAGCCCACCTATAGGGCTACCTCATGGGCCCACTGGCCAGTGTCCACGACGTGTCAGGGTCAGACACGAGACCCGTGTCAGTGGGGAAAACCCACAGTGCACTGCCATAGGCAATCCCCGTGTGGGATCCATAACTCTCTCGACACGGCACGGGGACACGTGAGACTTGACACATGGCGTGTCAGTCCATGCCCCTAGCCTCGTGTCGAGTTTTGTGTCCAAAAGTTATGTGTCGTGTCCGCTACAGGGCCCGATAGATAGAGGATCCCTGTAGCAGCGCACGACCGTGTGTGCGTGCGTGTCCACAATCTCAAACTGACACAGGACGACACGGAAATCAAGATACAAGGACACGAAACAGTAAGCAAGAACAAAACTCTATTTCCTATTCAAAAATGAAATCAAAATCAATACAAAATGCTCACTGTGGCATTTTGTCAAACACCTAGGACTAGTGATTGATACGTGTCCAGAATGGACACGAATCCACCGACACTCGACTCAAAACTTATCCAGGCATTAGGGTGACCCTTAGGGCTTCCTATACATGAAGACAAATTGAAAATCCATTGAGAGTTGAAGAAATTACCTCTTTGTGAACTTTCAATGGAAAAGTCTCCTTCCTAGCTCTTTGCTTGGTATCCCAATCACTTCTAATCAATGCCAAACTGAACCAAAACCTTTACAACAGCAAGAATGACAGATTTAGAAACTAATGCAACTAATTTAGGGATTTTAGGACCTATAATGGAATTATAATGAATTAACTAGGACAAGAACTCACCTCCTTGAAAATAGGGCTCTTCCTAAAGAAAAGAGGCAACCCTAGATTTGGGAGGGGTTTTATATGGTGGGAATCCCCATGTGGATATTGTGGCCGGCCACTAGGGCTTGGGTTTAGGGTTTAGTCCAATGGTTGGGCCTTGGGCCAAGCTACCAAGCTAAATGTAGATTAACTTAAACAAGGTTCTAAAACCACAAGTCATGACTTATGACTTCTATTCCTATTTGCTAAAATGACTTAAACCAAGTGCTAGGCTAGGTTAGACTAGAGTCACTTGACCTAACCATGGCCCACTAACTAGGGTTAGCTTCTAGGTAGGTCTACAAAGTCAACTCTAGTCAAAAGTCAACATAGTCAAACAATTCCAAATAAATTCCTAAAAATTCCTATAAATTCTAATTAATTCTAATAAATTTAAAATACCCCAAAATGACAAAAATATCCTCACACTAGAAATGTGGTAGTTACAAATCTACCCTCCTTAAGAGAATTTCGTCCTCGAAATTGAAAGGCGAAATGCAACTGATGAGAAGGGTAGAAAGTATACCTCAAGGTCCAAAAAGATAAGGGTACCGCTCGTGCATCTCATCCTCCCGCTCCCAGGTAGACTCTCCTGGAGAATGATGCCTCCATGCGACGCGTACCAAAGGTATCACCTGGTTCCTCAGAACCTTCTCCCGTCGATCCAGAATCTCCACAGGCTGCTCTGGATAGCTGAGAGAAGGACCCACCTCAATCTCCGAATGATCGAGCACATGGCTAGGGCAGCCACGTACCGTCTCAACTGTGATACATGAAATATGTTGTGGACCCCCACAAGTACAGGCGGCAAGTCTAGCCTGTAAGCCACGTCACCGACTCTCCCGCTGATAACGAAAGGGCCGATGAAGCGCGGGCTAAGCTTTCCGCCTCCACCAAAACGTATCGTACCACGAGTCGGAGATATCCTCAAGAAAACCTGGTCTCCGACCTAATCACAAGCAAGGTCTCAATTAATATAATAAACAACATGATCAAAATTACAACAAACAACCTAAATCTACTCCTACTCTAATCTGTACCTCAAACTCCAAGGGCCTCCGGTGGCTATCGGCCTAGTGCCGATGTCTGTCCTGCACCATGCGAAGTCTGTCCCTGATGAGCTTCACCTTCTCGGCCACATCCATAATCATCTCTGGCCCCAGCAAAGCTCGCTCACCAACATCATCCCAGGATAAGGGTGTACGGCACCTACGCCCGTACAGAGCCTCGAAAGGTGACATCTCGATGCTGGCCTGGAAACTATTGTTATAGGCAAACTCCACCAAATGAAGATGATCCTCCCAGGAACCTCCAAAGTCCAGGACGCACGTCCGCAGCATATCCTCAAGGGTCTGAATAGTCCGCTCTGACTGTCCGTCCGTCTGGGGGTGGTATGCAGTACTAAACTTGAGCTGAGTGCCCAAGCTGGTCTGCAGACTCCTCCAGAAATGGGAAGTAAAACGGCTATCCCGATCTGAGACGATGCTGACCGGAACTCCGTGGATCCTGACTATCTGCCGCATATACATCTCCGCCAGTCTCTCTGTAGACGTACCCACCTTGAATAGAAAGAAGTGGGCCAATTTGGTCAACCTGTCCACGATGACCCAAATCGCGTCTTTCCCTCCTAGAGTACGCGGCAATCCTGATACGAAGTCCATCGTGATATGCTCCTATTTCCACTCGGGAATGGGCAGCGGCTGCAATAATCCACCGGGCCTCTGTCTCTCTGCCTTGACCTGCTGGCAGACCAAACACCTAGCCACGAAGTGGGACACCTTCCGCTTCATTCTTGACCACCATACATGCTCCCGCAGATCTCGGTACATCTTGTTGGCACCCGGGTGTATAGAGTACTGAGATCTGTGGGCCTCCTGCATAATCTGCTCTCTGAGCTTCCCGCTAGGCACACATAGCCTGGCACCGTGCCTCAGGGCACCATTCTCTGCAAGTGAAAACTCAGGATCCCCCACTCCTATACTGATCTGCTCTCTGATACTCTGAAAAGCTACATCCTGAAACTGAGCCGCCTTGATCCTGTCCATCAAGTCTGACTGTATTTGCATCCTCCACAGCTGCATCTGCACTCCCGGCACGATCACCTCAATCCCAAGGCTCTCCAAGTCGGCCAGCAAATACCGATCCATGGTTAAACACATGGCTGTCGGATACCTACTCAAGGCATCGACAACCACGTTGGCCTTCCCTGGATGATACTGCAGTACAATGTCGAAGTCCTTCATCAACTCCAACCATCTGCGCTGTTTCATGTTCAACTTCTTCTGAGTGAACACATACTTAAGGCTCCTGTGATCTGTGAAGATCTCCACCCTCTCACCGTACAGATAATGCTTCCACAGCTTCAAAGCAAAAATTACTGCTGCCAGCTCCAGGTCGTGGGTAGGGTAGTTCTTCTCATGGGGACGTAACTGCCTGGAAGCATAGGCAATCACCCTCCCGTGCTGCTGTAACACACAACCCAGCCCCTTTCCTGAAGCATCACTATAAATAGTGAATCCACCAGATCCTGAAGGCAACGTCAGAATCGGAGCTGTCGTCAGCCGCTTCTTCAACTCATCAAAAGCTGCCTGACACTCTTCTGACCAAACATACTCAGCATCCTTCCGGGTCAACCGTGTCAACGGCTCTACAACCCGGGAGAAATCCTACACAAATCTCCGGTAATATCCTGCCAGCCCCAGGAAGCTCCTGATCTCTGCAACTGAAGTTGGCGCTGTCCATGCCTCAACTGCCACAATCTTCTTGGGGTCAACTGAGATTCCATCTCCAGTCACCACGTGCCCCAAGAAATCTATCCGGTCTAGGAAGAACTCACATTTGGAGAGCTTCCCGTAAAGCTGCTCCTTCCTGAAAATCTCCAACACTATCCTCAAATGCTCCTCATGCTCCTCCTCAGTCTTGGAATATATCAAGATATCATCAATAAACACTACTACAAACTGATCCAGATACTGATGGAACACCTTGTTCATAAGGTTCATAAATACTGCGGGTGCATTGGTTAGCCCAAACGGCATAACCAAAAACTCGAACTGTCCATACCGCATCCTGAAAGCGGTCTTGGGAATATCCACCCCCTTCACCTTCACCTAGTGATATCCCGACCTCAGATCAATCTTGGAAAATACCCGAGCTCCGCTCAACTGGTCAAATAAATCGTCGATCCGCGACAGTAGGTATCTGTTCTTGATCGTGAGGTTGTTGAGTGCCCTATAGTCAATACACATGTGTACTGACCTATCCTTCTTCGGCACGAACAACACTGGTGCACCCCATGGCGACGAACTCGAGCGGATGAAGCCCTTGTCCTGTAGCTCATCCACCTGCTTCTTCAGCTCCACCAGCTCGCTGTTGTTCACCCGATAGACATGCTGAGAGATGGGTTCCGCTCCTGGAACCAAGTCTATCGAGAACTCAATGTCCCTGTCTGGGGGAAGTCCCGACAACTCCTCAGGGAAAACATCTATATACTCTGCTATCAAGGGGTGTGGAATCGTTCGCTCCTCGACTGAGACTCCACAGAAGACTCCGTTGCTCTGCACTGCCTGACGTCTGGAGTACTCGAACTCTGGTTCCCCCGACGCTATGAACAAAACTCTACCTCCTCTGTACTCAATGCTGGCATGGTGCCTGCTCAACCAATCCATGCCTAGTACTATATCGTAGTTCAGCAATGGCATTACAAACAGGCTCACCTCTAACTCACGGCCTCCCAAAACTACTCTCCGACCCTTACAAACATCACTCACGAGGATAATACCACCCCCGGTCGTGATCTTGTAAGTCCTAGGCAACAATTCAGCTATGATACCGTGTCTAATCGCAAAAGATACTGAAATGAAGCTATGCGATGCACCGGAATCAAACAATGCAAATACTGGAATGGAGTCGAGAAGAATCGAACCTGCTATCAGCTCTCCAGTCACCTCAGCCTCTCCTACTGCCATGGCGAAAGCTCGCCCCTGGTGGCCTCCCCTGGCCTGCTGCTGGTGCTGGACAAACCTCTGCTGCTGAGTCGGCAGGGCTGGTCTCCGCTGCTGGCCCACTGGAGCTCTGGCTCCTCCTCCGGGAGCTGCTCGTGCTATGCGGCACTCCCTCATCTGGTGGTCTGTTGCTCCACAAAGAAGGCACTTCCCGAGCCTCTTCCTGCACTTATTCTATCTATGCCCTGGCTTCTTGCAGAAGGCGCAACTGACTGTTTGCCTGGGTACCTGATGCTGGAACTGCTGCTGATGAGCCGGCCTCTGCTGAATCGGCTATGGCTGAAACTGCCTCGGCTGCTGGTGCTGAAAATGAGGCCTCTTGGCCTGGCCTCCGCTGCTGCTACTACCCCCAACTGGGTCTCTCCCTCTCTTGAGCCTAAGCTCAAGGTCATCCTCTGCAGCTAGTGCGTCCACCAGTATCTCCTCAAATATAGTACTGCGGGCGTTCTTGGTGTAGGACTTGACCTCCTTTACCAAGCCCTTCCGGAACCTCCGGGCCTTCGTCGCCTCCGACAAGTCCTCTATAAATCTTTCCAGGCGGCAGAACTCTCCTGCATACTCCTCCACAGACTGACTCCCCTGAACTAGGGCCTCGAACTGAGTCTCGAGGGCTCCCAGCGCTGCCTCTGGGAAGAACTTCTCCTTGAACAGCTTCTTGAATGCTGCCCAAGTCTGTCCTGCTGTGCAGACCCTCAGGTCGGTCTGGTACCATGTCCGGGCCAGATCCTGCATCATGCTGGCCGCTGCCTCTATCTGGAGCCTCGTCGGAATCTCAGCCAGCCTGAAGATCTCCTCCATATGCTCGATCCACTCATCGGCATACAGGATCCCCTCTGTCCCGCGAAAGTCTCTCGGGTGCATCTTCTGGAAGTCCTGGATGCCTTTCTCCCATGGCTGGTGCGGCTGCTGGACTGCTGCTGGCTGAGCCATGACTCTCTCCACTGCTGTCACTGCCAGCTCAATGCCTCGAGTGAGCTCTGCCGTCTGTCTCTGCTGCTGAGTCTGCTGACCCTCCATGTACTGCCTGAAGAAGGCTAGCAGCTGCACTGCGTCTACTGTCCCTGGAGGTGGCTGCTGGTAAGGATCCTCTGGGAAAACCGGGTCCTGCCTCCGAGCCGGTGGATGCATGTCCCCTGCTGCGACTGCCGAGGTTTCAACATGAGCTGAGGTAGCAGGAGCTGCAGTCCCCTGGCCTTGCCGTGCTGGCTGAGAGGTAGCAGTCCCCTCTATAGCATCCTCATGGACGGCACGCTGCGATTGAGTCTCTACCATCCTGAAGATAGACAAACAAGAGTATCAATTTCTGAGAAAGAAGCGATATAACAAAGGCGGACAATTATAATTCAAAGGATCAGCAGACAAAAGGATTTAGATGGCAATAAAAGGAATTTTCCTAAAGTAATTGAGTATCTTAAAATTAATATCCTATATCCTATAGCAGGCTGCAGTGATACTCTAGTTCGAGCACCACTACACTTCTAGTCTAGACCTGCATGGGCTACCACTAAAAATGTGTCACGACCCGCACCCTAGAGTAAGGGCACGAGACGTGAATACGTCCAGCCTACGCCGCAGTGTCGGCGGTAGAACGTTGTCCTAGGTCACAACATCTAACAATATATATATCTAAACAGTTTATACTCCCCGAATGGGGGTGACATAGTAATAGAAACTCAATCACAACTAAGGAAGATATAGTACGATATGAACAGAACTCAAGGAAATAAAATAGATAAAACAGTAGTCTAAGATAATCCCAGCAGTACAAGGTCTCAGATAAAAGAATATATACAACTGATCTCTACATAAAGAGTCTAACTAGAATATGATCCAACTACAAAAAGATAATAGCCTAACTATCTAATCTAGGCAGTCGGGGGAAAGTCCTCAGCTACTGCTGGATCCTCCTGGGAGTCCAGCTCACAGGTGTCATCTAAGGCTGCCCCGTAGTAGGTGTCCAGGCAGGCCTCCTCCTCATCCTCTGTAATATTTCAACAGGTCCAGTCAGGACAGGAGAGAGCACAGTACATCTCAACAGATCATAGCAGGTTAGAAAGTAAAAACATGCAGTAAAGTAAGATACGAGTACTGAAGAAATACGGTATGTAAACAGGAAGAGAACTGTAATGTAAATATCTACTATACATAGAGAACTAGCAGTGACTAGTGAGTCAGAGTACAATATGGATATGTAAATGGCATAGGAGATTCTGATAAGACACTAAGGATGAGATTCTGATAAGAAACTACTGGTATATTATTCACATGCACAATTCTACTCCCCCGTACCCTAATCAATACACAAGGATCTATACAGGTTATGTTATTGTACAAGATATCACATGGGGCCCATATAGGGTGCACGTGATAGTATACATGGGGGCTCCGTGAACCTGAGAGTACAAAGTTCACCGGAGTGCACATGTAAATGAAAGCACAGGAGTACACAATGTAAGTGAAACGCACAAGCACAATGTACCCGATGCTCCCGAGGGGGGATAACATCGCATGTAGAGATCCATATAGTACCAATCCGTGTGACCAACATGACAGTACAAGTAAAGTAATCTACTACAGGTAATAATTCTAAGCAGGATATGAAATGATCAGAGAATGTACTCGTCTGTATCTGAGTATCCGATATAAAATGTACTGTCCAAGGAGTGGTGTCTGGCTCCTAATCAGAACAGCACAAGTCACAACAAGTCCAAAATAGTATAATGGAGTCCTACTATGTATTCTACATGATTCTAGGTCAATCTAAGCCAAAGTCAACTCTTGGTCAACTCTAGTCAACCCTAGAAGTCAAACTAGGTCAATCTAGTCTAGTTGAATCTAAACTAGGCTATTCCAACCTATACTAGCTAGCACCATGCCTAGCAAGGCTAGGCAAGCCTATACAAATCACATCACAAAAGCTTAGCTAGAAACTAGAATATCTTAACAAGTCACAATTTCACTATACACCCAATATTAACACCACAATATACACTACAAAATCTAGACTAAAAGTGAAACCTACCACATTAGCTAACAAGGAAAGCATAGATATCTATATATATACACTCACACAATTCATACAAATTCACATATACCTATATATGCCTACAAAACCATGGCCTAAATGTAAACTTAGAATTTAGAGGATGAGAGAGAGTGCTAGTGTGTAAAATGATATAATGTGTGTGAATACTACCAAGTAGAATATTATGTGTGAGCCAAAGTGTTCAGCCACTCAATCTAGAAAACAGTGCAGTGTGTGTAATGGCTAATAAGTGTGCAGGAAAATATACTAGCCTACAGTATATGGTGTGCAGGAATTTACAGTGCAAAAGTGTGTGAACTGTACAGCAGGAAATATGGCAGAAAAAGAGTAACATGTGTGTGTGATATGCAATGATAGTGTGCAGAAAAATAGGTGTGGCAGTGAAAGAAGATACTATGTGTGTGTGTGTATTCAGTGTTCACAGGAAAACAGAAAAAGGAAAGGCAAGGAAATCAATTCAGAAATTAAGGACAGTTTCCCCCCTCCTTCATATTCCCAGGTTTTGCACAACTGTACATAGGAAATTAATCTCAGGTTTTGTATAACTGGAAACTCAAAACAAAAGGGGAGAAAGGAAGGGAAACCAATCTCAAGTTTTTAACCATAACTAAATGACAGGCTCAACAGTGCTACTCACTGAAATTCTCAGGTCAATACACAACCAACCTCAGTTCAGTCCCATGAAGACATTCAAAACATTTCAATATAAACCCAAATCAATATGAAGAATATTAATAGTGAACTAAAAAATATCAGTTTGCAATTAGTTTTCAATTAACTAAGAAAGAAGGACAGGAGGGAATCACACCCAACTGAACTGAGATTCAACTCAGGTTATCTTAACTTGGACTTAAGCTCATTCAGAAGAACAACCCAACTGTGTACAATACAACTCCTCAATAAACACCAATTTAACTATGGCAAGCTAATGTATAAGAGAATTATGATTGGGACCTAAGCTCAGTATTAAACATCAATACTAGGATTTAATCATGAACAATATCAATGGAAAAACTGGAAATGTAGAGGAAATATTTGACAGTATCAGACATTACATTGATTCAATTGGAAAAAGAAATAGCAAAATAATTAATCATGAATCTAAAGCTTTGGAAATGTAAACACCCCTCGTGCACAACCCTACACATCATCTCGTATCACCCATAGGCCGACACGGCGTGTCCACAGCAAGAAAACACAGAGTGATACTCATACAGTGTACTGCCAGTGCACTATCTCGTACACACGTGCACTTGTGTCGTGTGCACGACACAGGACACGAACAGATCTCGTGGTGACACACATGGGTAGCCCACCAATAGGGCTACCTTATGGGCCCACTGGCCAGTGTCCACGATGTGTCAGGATCAGACACGAGACCCGTGTCAGTAGGGAAAACCCACAGTACACTGCCATAGGCAATCCCCGTGTGGTATCCATAACTCTCTCGACACAGCACGGGGACACGTGAGACTTGACACATGGCATGTCAGTCCATGCCCCTAGCCTCGTGTCGAGTTTTGTGTCCAAAAGTTACGTGTCGTGTCCGCTACAGGGCCCGATAGGCAGGGGATCCCTGTAGCACCGCGCGACCGTGTGTGCGCACGTGTCCACAACCTCAAACTGACACAGGACGACACGGAAATCAAGATACAAGGACACGAAATAGTAAGCAAGAACAAAACTCTATTTCCTATTCAAAAACGAAATTAAAATCAATACAAAATGCTCACTGTGGTATTTTGTCAAATACCTAGGACTAGTGATTGATACGTGTCCAGAATGGACACGAATCCACCGACACTTGACTCAAAACTTATCCAGGCATTAGGGTGACCCTTAGGGCTTCCTATACATGAAGACAAATCGAAAATCCATTGAGAGTTGAAGAAATTACCTCTTTGTGAACTTTCAATGGAAAAGTCTCCTTCTTAGCTCTTTGCTTGGTATCCCAATCACTTCTAATCATTGCCAAACTAAACCAAAACATTTACAACAACAAGAATGACAGATTTAGAAACTAATGCAACTAATTTGGGGATTTTAGGACCTATAATGGAATTATAATGAATTAATTAGGACAAGAACTCACCTCCTTGAAAATAGGGCTCTTCCTAAAGAAAAGAGGCAACCCTAGATTTGGGAGGGGTTTTATATGGTGGGAATCCCCATGTAGATATTGTGGCCGGCCACTAGGGCTTGGGTTTAGGGTTTAGTCCAATGGTTGGGCCTTGGGCCAAGCTACCAAGCTAAATGTAGATTAACTTAAACAAGGTTCTAAAACCACAAGTCATGACTTATGACTTCTATTCCTATTTGCTAAAATGACTTAAACCAAGTGCTAGGCTAGGTTAGACTAGAGTCACTTAACCTAACCATGGCCCACTAACTAGGGTTAGCTTCTAGGTAGGTCTACAAAGTCAACTCTAGTCAAAAGTCAACATAGTCAAACAATTCCAAATAAATTCCTAAAAATTCCCATAAATTCTAATTAATTCTAATAAATTTAAAATACCCCAAAATGACAAAAATACTATCACACTAGAAATGTGGTAGTGACAATTAGGCCATGGTGAACAACATTAGAACTTGACATTTTTTGATTTGGAGCTTCCATTTTTCTAGTTCTAAGTTTTAACCATTTTCAGTTTTTTTTGGTTTTGATCTATTAAACTTAGATTTTTCCTTTTTTGAGGCTTCCATGTGGAAGAGAATTCAATTTTACACATGTTAGAACTTTGAAAATCTAAATTTCATTTTGATTTGGCTAAGTTATGAGATTTGGAAATTTTGGTGATTCTTGGGTTTTTCCTCGGCCTGATGGAGAAGATGACCCTCGGCCAGTACTCTTTAACGCAAGGTCATGTGCAGTTCATTTCCTGCGCAGTTCAACTCATGCGTAGTTTATTTCCTGCGCAGTTCAACTCATGCGCAGTTCATTTCCTGCGCAGTTCAACTCATGCGCAGTTCATTTCCTGCGCAGTTCAACTCATGCGCAGTTCATATCCTGCGCAGATCAACTCATGCGCAGTTCAACCGTAGTGCAATCTAACCCCAGCGTAACCTATTTGCCCTTGATGGTTTGGATTTTATTCCTTGGACTTGGCTTCTCTTTTGTGGGTTTGAGTTTTGAGATCTAGTTCCACACAACATGACTTTCTCGACCCAACACGACATGGCACGGTTTTCGGTGTTTTGCTTATGACTAGTACAATTTTTCGTGATTTCTGTGAAGTATGATTCTAGTACTTTCTGATCTTCTTGATAGTGACCCGATGGGGTGCGCTCTTAACTTGTAACCTGTAACTTGTAACTTGACTTGACTTGATGATGTTGCGATGGCTAACTTGACTCATATAATCAACTCTGACTCCGTGGGTGTTCATATTGCTGCTTTGTGTAATCTACTTGTCTTGTCTCGCATCATGTCTAGGACGTGACTCCCTGGTTACCATGGTCAGGGATTCACACTGAATATGGATTAGGCTAATGGCTAGATTAAACTATAGTTCATGGAGAATTTCCAGTCACAGGCGATCTCGTTATTTGGGCAATTTTAAACGGACTTGTAGCCTGCCGACGAGTAGGCACATTTCCAGCACACTGTCATGTGTTGCACCCTCTAAGTCACCTAAGGGTATATCGTCTCCTGAGCGATGTACCCAACCATACTCTTAACCGGCAGAAGGATAACTGGATAGTCTGCAGGGCTTGGGACTGGAAATTTCTTATTTGTATCTTGCTAGTAATTAGGCTTGTGATAACCCTAGTTAGTTAAAGTAGTAAGCCGTAGTATTTGCTTGGCCGCTTGTGAATGGATGGTGTCCAGCCTTGTCTAAGTCTCGTCCAGTCCCTGTACCTGGTACTCCTGTACATGATTATTTTACTTGTCCTTAACAATAAATGGGTAGAGACATAGTGCTATTCAGGCGAAGGATTACAACCCCGATCCTTGTTTGGTTTATGGGTTGTAACCTGGCTCCTGGAATGGTTCCACGTCCCTAGTCGTTTATTGTCCTGTTGTACTCTTTATTACTTGTACTTTTCTCCTATTTCTTATGTTCTGATATGCTGGCTTTTGTTCTTATTTCGTGGCCTCCTTTGTGGCACTTGTTCTTTCTGGGGTTTGATCCAGCTGGTTTTGTGTGGCCAGATTTTGGAGCAGCACCCGAGGATCTACCGAACTTCCAGCCCGATGGTGGCGACTAGAAGAAACCCGGGCTACGAGTGGGTTTTCTATTTTGTTTTGCTCACTACCTTGTAAAATTATTCTTTTGAGGCGTTTAGCCGACGAGCACCTGTTAGCTCGATGCATATTTACTTACTGTCTGCCTACGGGATGTAAACATGATTAACAAATCCTAGGGTTGATCATATATGACTTAACTCTTGCTAGTCCTCGCATTTTGTATGACTAGCTTCATGATCAGCTGAATATGTAATATTTGGGATGCCTTTTATTGTATATTTGGTGGTCTAATATCTTTTAACTATATTACTTGCTTGAGATTGAGACATTAGGCTTGACCTTAAGAGACCGTTGCTTGTAGTAAACCCTCATATCTAAACAGCCGTAACCGTATAGCGAGGTGGATTCCATTTCAATATTCGTAGCTGGCTATGTACGCCCCCGCTCTCTAGTATTCTAGTTCTGGGGGGTCACATGGTTTAAGTGGTCGCCCATACAGGTCTTGGCATTCAAAAATGTGAGGGTTTACCTAATAGATATCTCAATCAGTATTCGTCCTTGATCTCTGTTCGTATCTTCAAATCCCTGAGAATCTTGACCTGATCACATGCTTGTATCGTTGATCTGTCCTAGTCCTTCCTTATTGTTTCCTGTGTCATCTTTTTCAGCGGCACTGTACCTGACCCCGCCGATCAGCAAGGTGGAGTACTTCTCGTGGACCAGCAACAACCCGGAGATCAAGCCCAGCATTCCAGAGTAGCCTCCAGAGTTGTACCTTCCAGAGAAGAGCCCCAAGTTCAGCCCGTTCGACCTGCCTAGCCTGATGATGGCACCTTGGTAGGTCTTATCAGGACCTTGATAGCTTTCCAGGATCGTAGAGGAGACGCCTTACACCAGGCAGTGGCAGATACTTTGACCAGAGGGGGTCATCCAGGGAACAGCGTGGCCAACAGCTTCAAGCGCTTGAACCCTCCCTTCTTCGACGGCAGCGAAGATACGATTGCCGTGGACGCTTGGCTTCAGGATACCGAGGTGATTCTGAAAGCAGCTTGGACACCTGAGAATGAGAAGGTACCGATGGTACGCCTACAGTTGCTAGACTTAGCTCGCAGTTGGTGGACGGCACAGGCCGTAGGATTAGCAGCGTCGGTCACTTAGGCGGTGTTCAGAGAAAGATTCCAGATGAAGTATTTCGATACTGTAGCTCGGTACGACCTGCAGACGAGATTTACCAACTTAAAGCAAGGAGGCAGAACGGTCGACGGTTATGCATCTGAGTTTTCTAGACTCAGTAGGTTTACCTCCACCTTGGTGGCAACCGAGTTTGACAGGGCCCATCGGTTCCAGCAGGGACTGTATTTGGAGATCTTGTTGGCAGTTGAGCAGTTCGAGCACCAGACGTTCGATGCAGTATTGAGGGCAGCTAGGAGGCACGAGTACAACTTCCAGAGGATCGTGGATAGGACCAGAGGTAGGAAGCGGTCCCACAATCAGATGCACCAATCATCAGCTCCAGTCCCGGCAGCAAGGGGTTTGACCATTGGAACTCCGAGGCGGGCGGCCTCAGTGACGTCGGTTCAATATTCGACCCCGACGTACCCGCAGCAGCAGAAGCAGAAATCTGCGATAGGATGTTCTCATTGCGAAAAGCCAGGGCATGTAGTGGCAGATTGTCGTAGGGCGCAGGGATTGTGCCTGGCATGTGGAGCGGCAGATCGCAAGATAGGAGCCTGCCGGAATAGGGGTAGTTCGTCCTCTTCCAACCTAACCAGTCCATCGGTTAGGGGACCAGCACCTATACAGCAGCAGCAGTACTCGAGGCCATTGTTACCTCAGGCCCAGGCATTTCATCAGCAAAACCAGGAGCAGTACACCCAGGCCCAAGTGTAGAGCAGGCAGAGAGGTTTCCAGCAGAGAGGACCCGCAGCCAGAGGACAAGGTCAGGCAATGATGATGGCTATAGAAGAAGAAGTTGCACCAGGTGAGGTAGTGGCAGGTACTATTCTCGTTAATTCCTCTCTAGTATTGGTATTATTTGATTCTGGTGCATCGCATTCATTCATGTCTGTACGATTCGTGACACGGATAGGATTGGAGCCCGAGTCATTATCAGTGAGGCTCAATATACTTACTGGTAATGGTCTTGTGGGAGTAGATCGAGTGTTTTTCTCGTGTCGGATCGTAGTTAGCGGTACAGAGTTCCCCGCTAAGTTTATAGAGTTTCCTATGGCAGACTATGATGTAGTCTTAGGCATGGATTGGTTGAAGAACCAGTATGCTAGGATAGACTGCCACATTGGCAGGGTTGTTTTCAGCATTCCAGGCGAGCCAGAGTTCTTATTTTCCAGAGGCGCAGTGGAGCCATCTTCCCCAGTATTGCAGATGGCAGTAGCAGCAGTACAGTTATCCAGAATAGTTGAAGAGTTTCCAGATGTCTTTCCAGAAGAACTTCCAGGGATGCCGCCAGAGCGGGAGATTGAGTTCACTATAGACTTGATCTCCGGGACGGTACCAGTATCAGAGCGAGTCTACAGGATGTCACCTTCAGAGTTGGAGATTTTATACAAGATGATTGAAGAACTGAGGACCAAGGGATTCATTCGTGCAAGTGGATCGCCTTGGGGAGCCCCGATGCTTCTTGTGAAGAAGAAGGATGGTACATCCAGGTTATGTCTAGATTATCTTACCTTGAAATCAGTGACAATCAAGAACAGATACCCTCTCCCGAGGATAGATGACTTGTTTGATCAACTCAAAGGGACTTCAGTGTTTTCGAAGATAGACTTGCGGTCAGGATACCACCAGATCAGAGTCATAGAGCAGGACATCCTGAAGACAGCTTTTCGATCTAGTTATGGACATTGGGAGTTCCTTGTTATGCCATTCGGAGCAACCAATGCGCCAGCCGTATTCATGGACCTCATGAATCGCATTTTCATGCCTCACTTGGATCAGTTCCTGATCGTGTTCCTAGATGATATCCTGGTCTACATCAAGAGTGAAGCAGAGCATGAGAAGCATCTCAGAATCATCCTTCAGACGCTTAGGGAGCATCAGTTGTACGCCAAGTTTAGTAAATGCGAGTTCTGGCTCGATCGCATTTCGTACTTGGGTCACAACATTACCCTAGGAGGAGTGGAAGTAGATCCCCAGAAGATTGTGGCTATCGAGACGTGGTGTAAAACCCCTAAATTTCTACTATATTTTTTTTATATATATTAAATTTGGTACTGATTTAAAAATTTTGTATTGTACGTCGCATAGTCGTATTGTACGTCGCGCACGAAATTTTATTTTTCGTAGTTGCTCGACGAGTGCAAATATGTGCGAGCGTACATATTTTGAGAAAAATATTTTTTATTTTTATAGTTTCAAAATAATATATGTAATATTTAATTTAGCTATCAAAATTTCCTAAATTTATGATTTTATTTATGAAAGGCCTTTTATTTAGAATAAATAATATTATTCATGCATACATATATTTCATAAATATTTGCTAGTTTAATTTAAATAAAAATATAATTTTCGAGATTTATTATTCAAAAAGATATTTAAAAATATTTATTATTTTCAAAATTATTATTAGTAGTATTTTGAAAAATATATTTGGAAGTTATGGTAGCCATTTAAATCTTGATTTGATTTTTTGATTTATTTAAATAGTTAAATATTCGAAATTTATTTATCCCATTTGATTTTGAGCTAAAAAATTTTAATAGATTTAAATTGGATTTAATTGATTTGATTTTAAACTAAGAGAATTTGATTTGATTTGATTTAAATTAGATTTGGATTTTGATTTTGATTTGGATTTGATTGCTTTTAAATTAAATTAGGAAATATCTAAATTAGGTTTAAAGGAATCCTAATTCTTATCTAATTTGGAATTCCCACATCCTATAAATATGCAGGTACTCCTCCATATTATTTTCACCACAAATTATCTTTCAAACCATCATTGTCAAAATTTCTCTCTTTTTTTCGTCATAAATTCAGCCTCAATTTTCAAAGGTTGTAGCAACTTCGAATGACCATAACTCCCAACTCCGGACTCCTTTTGACCTCCAATTTTTTTTGTTGGAATCGTATTAAGGTATATTTTCTGAATGTAAATTTTATTTTAATAAATTCGGAAGTTAATTTTCTAGAAAATTTGTGGAGTGTCAGTGGTTCGAAATCTGACACATTTTAGTGTTTTTGAGATTCTGGGAGAACCAGGAATCAGAATCACGATCCGTTTGAAGTTTCGGAATACTGACAGAAAAATACATATCATATATTTTTCCCAAAAATTTTCCAGAATATTTTATTTTTGGTTTTTATTTTAGAAGTTTGTCACATCGTCTAAGTTATCTTGTGTAGCCCTGTGACTATTCTGTACCCAACGGGAATGTCGGTTTCACCAGCAAGGACCTCAGGCAAGACACCTTGCTATTTGTTGTTTACTTATCTTAGCTCATATTTCATGCATTAATTATTTTCTTTATGCAAAATAAACTGTGATACATGGCATAACCTGTTAGAACTTACTGTTCATATATATTCTGCAATGTATTATTTTTCTTACACATTAAATCTAGATATAAGGGACCACCTTTGTGTGTTGCATTCATGGCCTTGACACGTTGTACCACGAAGATGTGTGTCGCATGTAGAATATGAAAGTGCATGATTGGCTGGCCACCAGTACGTACAAGCCATGCGATAGGAATAACCGCTAATAGAGGTTGCATGTTAGTTTGACTTAGTGGTTATAGAGGTTACTGTTGTGGATACAACAGAGTAGGCATTGGGTGGGGAGGACAATTCCTTAGCGTATGGGCTTCGATGCACTTTCCCTTGTGACCCGGACTCTCCGCTGGAGATACGGGGTTGATGATCCATGATTACTGACGGCCACTAACGATTCTACGGAACATCATGCTCTTCCTGATGGGGCCTCTGGTGCCCAAAGGGGGACTACGCCGATCCTATTTAGCCAGGGCCCATGCGTAGGAAGGATTGTTCTTAACTATATTTCACTTAGAATGGTAGGCTACCCTATCCGTTAGGTACGAGTACTTTTGGTTTGGGTACTTGTATCTGACCGTGGCTTGGAACAATAACTTGTCGTGGATTAGTTTGTCACATCTTGTCCTTGTTTGGTTGTAGGTGTGACTTACTACTTCGATGAGAAGGTATTGAACCTTGTTGGGGTCCGGATACTATATTGGATTCATAGCATGGGAAGATACGTCATCTTGAATTAGTTTACCATCTCCTGTCCTTGTTTGGTTGGGGGGATGGTACGCTCGTTTAGTAGGTGCGTATTGGAACATGTTATAATTCGATTTACTTATTTATTTGAGCAATATTTATTCAGTTTATATTGCATGCTATTATGTGTCTTGTTACGTCCCTCTGAGGACCTGGTTGTCTTGCCAGGTGTGTGCTATTATCTTTCGTAGGTGCTTTAGCTCTAGCTGTGTTCGTTGCTATTTTTCGAGGATGATTGTACTTGGATCGTCTTCGCTTCGCTCGCCACTCATTTCATTTTCTATGTACTTTTCCTTATTTTGTTGGTAGTGGATTTGTCTCCGCCTAACATATTGTATCAAGACAAATTCATAGTGATTATATAATATCTTTTATTCTTGTGGATGAGATTAGTTATGGTTCTACTGTATTTTACAGCTTATATATTCATATGAGGATTCCATATAGTGGTGTGTACTTCGTATGAATACAGCTGGCATATCTACGTTCCTAGTCCTACGTATTTTGGGGCTGGGGCGTTACATGTTTTTGTGGTGGCCATGCAGGTCGAATTTGTCACTTCGGTTACGTAATTGTATCGATGTGAGCATGCAACATAGGATTAGAATCAAGGAATCCCATCCATACAGCTTAACCTCTTCCCTTGGCTTCAAATCTCGAACTCTTGTTCGACCTCCTTGAACTGCATCTTGCTTGATTCCTTTCTACCGTTGATTCTTATTTTCGTGCTTAGTGTCAACTAGGAAGATGACTACACTAGTATATGCTCATAGGTCAAACACATGGCTAGAATGGTTATATTGGCAATTGGAATACATATGACTCTAATTGAGTTAAAAGGTTTTTCTTTAAAGTGTAATTTAATGATTAGTAATTGGTAAAGTAGGATATTACCACGGAAAGCTTTAACCTGAAGATTTCTAAATAGTAAACACCAGAGGATTTATAGAATTTCATACTTGGTTTAAGAAATTGATTGGAATTTTGAGTTGTGATATTTATGATTTATGGGATTATAGTTAAACACCTTTGAACAGGTTATAGATTTGGGTTGAAAATGATCTTAGATTTCAAATGTGGTTGTAGAAATTATTTAAATTGCGTCGTACAACTTACGATTTTCGTGTTTAGTAAATTTTGAATTTTAAGTGGAAGTAATGATGGTAAATTTTGGTTTAAATTATTTGAAAGCTATGAAAACAATTTTCGAAAATTTTTATTTTTAAATGGTGTCCTATGATTGAGGATTTACAAATCTATTTAAATTTTTGGTATAAAAAAAAAGATTTTGACTGATAAGATTATTTGAAAATTTAGTTTAACGTGGGATTGCTAATATTAAAAATTTTGGGAGAATTTCGAAGGATGTGATGAAAAGTTATTTTGATTGATTAAAGGAAGTTACCATTTAAATGTTGTGATTTTGTTGGAATAACTTAGCATGAATAGAAGTTAAAATCGATGAGAACATTGAGCTAAATTTTTGAGATTGCTTTTAATATGCTAAGATTTTTATTATGAGTTAATTTAAAAATTCTAGAGTGTTAAATTTTTGATTGATTGTGAAATTTTTATGGATTCGTAAATTATGAACTCTTGAGTTAAGTAGTTGAGTTTAAACGTAAATTTTGGAAAAGGTTAGTAGTAACGTGATAAAATTTTTCTTTGAGATTTATGAG
The DNA here is from genome assembly GCA_029216955.1 of Iris pallida. Taxonomy (NCBI): domain Eukaryota; kingdom Viridiplantae; phylum Streptophyta; class Magnoliopsida; order Asparagales; family Iridaceae; genus Iris; species Iris pallida. The sequence continues at coordinate 535,574 of JANAVB010022999.1, read as the reverse complement.
AGTGATTTAAATTTTTATGATGGATTTGAACGGCTTGGGGTGAATACAAATTTTGGTGGTTTATTTTTGAAAGTTTATTTTTGAAACTTTTTGGAGGAAACTTGAGTTAAATTTTAATGGTAGGCCCCAAGATAACCCTACTGAGTATTCCACACTAATTGCCATGTCCCCCATGACCATGATAGTAGTATATACACAAGCGTTGCTAGTCATCTACCAAACTATATTGTATCTCAATCTTTACTTACTCAATTTTCCCCCGAATCTCGATCTTTTATGGTAACCTTCTAACCCAGTTGCAATTTGAATAATGATTTAATGGTTTCTTAACTGTATTCATCTAGGAGACTATCTTCTCTCCGAAATTTGTTCCTAAATTATTTTTACGGGATTCTCTAATTAATTTTATTTCATGCTTTAACTTGATCTTCTTTATTTTGTGCATTAATTATCATCTCGTGAACTCCCACTTTCTATTTTTGATCTTCTGGCGTCCCCTACCGTGATTTGTATATTTGGGGTACAACACTACACTTTTCCTTCCAATAAATTTCATATATAAGACCTAGACAAGCCCACCTTCCTGTAGACATATCATGTCCCACCAAAACCCATCTCCTTGTACTCTATTTCTTGATATGACCTTATGGTCAAAATGACCAAACTATAATCCTTACCATGGTACCAATATATTTTTTGACCACGGATAGAGATTCAACCTCGACTCAATTCTTTCGACCCGATGTGTGATTTTGTTCTACTAAATTTCTTAAATGCTTAAAATTGTGCTTTATCTTGATTGCTTGACCCATTGTCCCATCACACTATTAGTTTAACTTTTGTAAGTTGGGTAGAATACCTCACCACCTAACAAACCTTTTTTTTCCTTGTGAACCACATTGGTAAGTTTACTTAGACTCTAAATTCAGAGGACCCTACCTTATTTAATCTACCAAGCCTTAAATGAAGAAACACTAGGACAACTGTATAGGCCCACACTTCGGGCGAGCCTTGATTTTAAAAGATCCGGGACTATTTAATTTCCTTCATCAATACCTCCCTTCCACATATTTTGACTATCCCATGCTGCTAATATAGCTTCAATTTTGCAAGCTTATTTCGTTATCAAGCTTGATCATGACATATTTTATTGGGTGCACCCACTAACATATTGTCTAATCAGAACCGGTGCATGATGGTCTGATCAACCTATTGCACTTTGGTTCGCCTTCGTATATTATTCTACATGGATGGAGACATAGTTAAACTTGTCCTCTAGAGTCCCATCCGCGACTGCCTTGACGACTCCTTTTGAATTATTCGGTCGTCTTTGAACCACGTATTCGTATTCGATAACGCCTCCTTCGAAATCTATATTGCGTTCGCCTTCACCTATTTTAGAAGGACGAAAGCGTCGTACTAAAACTCCTCTAACTGTCCTATCACCATGACCATTACCACCTAATGTAACCATATCTTTGTCTTGAACTACTCGACCTTTCCCTCGACACTAAATTTACAATCTTGACTTTCTAATCACTTGAATTTAAGAGTTATTACAATCGTCTCTTAATCATACCCTCAACCTAGACTACGACCATATAAACTTCCTTAAACCCTTCTATCTACCGTTGTGCCTTCTCACCCCCTCCTAATTCTTAATTTCGAGGACGAAATTTTTTTAAGTTGGGTAGGATGTAAAACCCCTAAATTTCTACTATATTTTTTTATATATATTAAATTTGGTACTGATTTAAAAATTTTGTATTGTACGTCGCATAGTCGTATTGTACGTCGTACACGAAATTTTATTTTTCGTAGTTGCTCGACGAGTGCGAATATGTGCGAGCGTACATATTTTGAGAAAAATATTTTTTATTTTTATAGTTTCAAAATAATATATGTAATATTTAATTTAGCTATCAAAATTTCCTAAATTTATGATTTTATTTATGAAAGGCCTTTTATTTGAAATAAATAATATTATTCATGCATACATATATTTCATAAATATTTGCTAGTTTAATTTAAATAAAAATATAATTTTCGAGATTTATTATTCAAAAAGATATTTAAAAATATTTATTATTTTCAAAATTATTATTATTGGTATTTTGAAAAATATATTTGGAAGTTATGGTAGCCATTTAAATCTTGATTTGATTTTTTGATTTATTTAAATAGTTAAATATTCAAAATTTATTTATCCCATTTGATTTTGAGCTAAAAAATTTAAATAGATTTAAATTGGATTTAATTGATTTGATTTTAAACTAAGAGAATTTGATTTGATTTGATTTCAATTAGATTTGGATTTGGATTTTGATTTGGATTTGATTGCTTTTAAATTAAATTAGGAAATATCTAAATTGGGTTTAAAGGAATCCTAATTCTTATCTAATTGGGAATTCTCACATCTTATAAATATGCAGGTACTCCTCCATATTATTTTCACCACAAATCATCTTTCAAACCATCCTTGTCAAAATTTCTCTCTTTTTTCGTCATAAATTCAGCCTCAATTTTCAAAGGTTGTAGCAACTTCGAATGACCATAACTCCCAACTCCGGACTCCTTTTGACCTCCAGTTTTTTTTGTTAGAATCGTATTGAGGTATATTTTTTGAATGTAAATTTTATTTTCATAAATTTGGAAGTTAATTTTCTGGAAAATTTGTGGAGTGTCAGTGGTTCAAAATCTGACACGTTTTAGTGTTTTTGAGATTCTGGGAGAACCAGGAATCAGAATCACGATTCGTTTGAAGTTTCGAAATACTGACAAAAAAATACATATCATATATTTTTCCCAAAAAATTTCCAGAATATTTTATTTTTGGTTTTTATTTTAGAAGTTTGTCACATCGTCTGAGTTATCTTGTGTAGCCCTGTGACTATTCTGTACCCAACGGAAATGTCGGTTTCACCAACAAGGACCTCAGGCAAGACACCTTGCCATTTGCTGTTTACTTATCTTAGCTCATATTTCATGCATTAATTATTTTCTTTATGCAAAATAAACTGTGATACATGGCATAACCTGTTAGAACTTACTGTTCATATATATTCTGCTATGTATTATTTTTCTTACACATTAAACGTAGATTTAAGGGACCACCTTTGTGTGTTGCATTCATGGCCTTGACACGTTGTACCACAAAGATGTGTGTCGCATGTAGAACACGGAAGTGCGTGATTGGCTGGCCACCAGTACGCACAAGCCATGCGATAGGAATAACCGCTAATAGAGGTTGCATGCTAGTTTGACTTAGCGGTTATAGAGGTTACTGTTGTGGATACAACTGAGTAGGCATTGGGCGGGGAGGACAATTCCTTAGCGTATGGGCTTCGATGCACTTTTCCTTGTGACCCGGACTCTCCGCTGGAGATATGGGGTTGATGACCCATGATTACTGACGGCCACTGATGATTCTGCAGAATGTCATGCTCTTCCTGATGGGGCCTCTGGTGCCCAAAGGGGGACTACGTCGATCCTATTTAGCCAGGGCCCATGCGTAGGAAGGATTGTTCTTAACTACATTTCACTTAGAATGGTAGGCTACCCTATCCGTTAGGTACGAGTACTTTTGGTTTGGGTACTTGTATCTGACCGTGGCTTGAAACAATAACTTGTTGCGGATTAGTTTGTCACATCTTGTCCTTGTTTGGTTGTAGGTGTGACTTACTACTTCGATGAGAAGGTATTGAACCTTGTTGGGGTCCGGATACCATATTGGATTCATAGCATGGGAAGATACGTCACCGTGAATTAGTTTACCATCTCCTGTCCTTGTTTGGTTGGAGGGATGGTACGCTCGTTCAGTAGGTGCGTATTGGAATATGTTATAATTCGATTTACTTATTTATTTGAGCAATATTTATTTAGTTTATATGGCATACTATTATGTGTCTTGTTACGTCCTTCTGAGGACCTAGTTGTCTTGCCAGGTGTGTGCTATTGTCTTTCGCAGGTGCTTTAGCTCTAGCCATGTTCGTTGCTATTCCTCGAGGATGATTGCACTAGGATCGTCTTCGCTTCGCTCGCCACTCATTTCATTTTCTATGTACTTTTTCTTATTTTGTTGGTAGTGGATTTGTCTCCGCCCAACATATTATATCAAGACAAATTCATAGTGATTATATAATATCTTTTATTCTTGTAGATGAGATTAGTTATGGTTCTACTGCATTTTATAGCTTATGTAATCATACGAGGATTCCATATATTGGTGTGTACTTCGTATGAATACAGCTGGCATGTCTACGTTCCTAGTCCTATGTATTTTGGGGCTGGGGCGTTACACGTGGCCAAGTCGGCTACTACCGGCGATTCGTTTCAGATTTTGCAAGGATTTCGGTACCGATGACCCAGTTGACCCGCAAGGATATGCCGTTTGTATGGACAGCAGAGTGCCAGGAATCATTTGAGAAGTTGAAGCGAGGTTTGGTAACGGCTCCCATTCTCACCCTTCCAGATGGGACCGGAGGATTCACAGTTTATTGCGACGCTTCAGGCAGAGGATTGGGGTGTGTCTTGATGCAGCATGGGAAGGTAATATCTTATGCATCACGTCAACTTCATGATCATGAGAAGAATTACCCGACCCACGACTTGGAACTGGCAGCAGTAGTATTTGCACTTAATTTGTGGAGGCACTACTTGTACGGGGATAGAGTGGAGATATTTACTGATCACTAGAGCCTGAAGTATGTTTTCACCCAGAAGGACCTTAACATGCGGCAGAGAAGATGGCTCGAGCTACTGGTGGACTATAATGTGGATTTGTAGTATCACCCAGGGAAGGCCAACATTGTAGTAGATGCGTTGAGCCGGAGAGCCAGAGTTTACTTCCTAACAGCGCAACCAGAGTTATTGGAAGATCTTCAGAATATAGGAATTGAAGTGATTCTTTCTACCAACGTGGCGTTGATGGCCAGTCTACAGGTTCAGTACAGCATAGTTGAGAGGATCCGGAGAGCGCAGTCAGCAGATTTCAAGCTTCAGCGACTCAGAGCAGAGTGTGAGGCAGAAAGAAGGCCAGAGTTATGTATCCATGAAGATGGTACACTTCGATACGGCACTCGTCTTTGTGTACCCAGTGGAGATATCAGACAGGAGGTCACGGCCGAAGCTCACAGTTCACAGTATTCTATTCATCCTGGTGGTACGAAGATGTACCGAGATATTTGTCAGCACTTCTGGTGGAATGACATGAAGAGAAAGATAGCCCAATTTGTCTCTCGGTGTTTGGTTTGCCAACAGGTTAAGGCTGAACATCAGAGGCCCGCTGGACTTCTTCAGCCCTTGCCGATTCCAGAATGGAAGTTGGAGCATGTGACCATGGATTTTGTGACTGGATTTCCTAGATCTCCAGCTGGTCGAGATGCTATTTGGGTTATAGTTGACAGGCTCATGAAGGTGGCTCATTTTATTCCATTCAGAGTTGGCCAGTCGACGGCTCAGCTAGCAGAGATGTACCTAAGGTAGATTATCAGGCTTCACGGTGTGCCTGTCAGTATCACCTCGGACCGAGATTTAAGGTTTACGTCACACTTTTGGCGCAGCCTGTAAGAGAGTTTGGGAACTCACCTTCAGTTTAGCTCAGCTTATCATCTGCAAACAGATGGCCAGTCGGAACGCACGATCCAGACTCTTAAAGATATGTTGAGGTCTTGTACCCTTGACTTCGGTGGTTCATGGGAGGATCATCTGCACCTGGTGGAATTCTCGTACAATAATAGTTTCCAGGCCAGTATTCAGATGGCTCCTTTCAAGGCCTTATATTGTAGGAAGTACAGATCCCCGCTAGCATGGGACGACATCGGAGAGAGGCAGATGCTTGGCCTAGAAATGATTGCCCAGACAGTTGAAGTGGTCAGAAGAATCAGAGATCGTCATCGAGTGGCCCAAGATCGCCAGCGCCATTGGGCCGATGCTCATCGACATCCCTTAGAGTTTGCTATCGGCGACCATGTATTCCTTAGGATCTCGTCTAACCGTGGTGTCATTCGCTTTGGCGTACGGAAAAAGCTTATTCCTAGGTATATAGGGCCGTTCGATATCCTGGAGTGAGTAGGAGATGTATCCTATCATCTCGCTCTTCCATCGTCGCTAAGTGAGGTGCATGATGTATTCCATGTGTCCCAATTACGACAGTACATCCCGGACCCGAGCTATATCCTAGACCATTCGGAACTGGTTTTTGGTACCAACCTTTCGTATGAGGAGAGGCTCGTGTCTATATTGGATCGGAGAGAAAAGATACTCAAGAACAAGACTATTAGCTTAGTCCGTATTGCTTGGGGTCATCACTCTCTAGGTGAGTCAACGTGGGAGCGTGAGGACGACATCCGATCGCGATATCCCAACTTGTTTTACTCGTAAGGTATAATGTCTTCCTTATGCCTTATGCCCTCCATCCCTTGCTTGCATGTATGATTGTTTGCTTAGTGTAGCTTATTTGTGAATAGTATAGCTGGCTCTTACATCTTTAAGCATCTTGATTTAAATTCCGAGGACAGAATTCTTTTAAGGTGGGTAGAGTTGTAATGCCCGTATTTCGGAATACGTATTTTGATTAGGCTTATATATATTTCGGACATGTATTTTATTTTCTCGGATTCTGGCCTGTAATTGTGTTTTGGTTTAACTTGCGAATTCTGGTTTTCTCGTAAAATGGGTTTTGGACCTGGCGTGGTTTTATTTTATGGAAAAGGAATTGGTTTGGTTTGGTTTGCATTGGACTACCTTAGCTAACCTTCACCCTCAACACAACACACCCTCCCTCATTAAAACCCCACCTAAATTTCTCTCTCCTCATAACTTCCATTAATTTTCTTCATCTTCTTCTTCCGTCCTCCACACAACACCAACACCATAGGGAAGTGCACCTTGCCACCAAATAAGCACCCTATTTTATTTGTCCATTAGCTAGATTAGGCCATGGTGAACAACATTAGACCTTGACATTTTGTGATTTGGAGCTTCCATTTTTCTAGATCTAAGTTTTAACCATTTTTGGTTTTTCTTGGTTTTGATCTATTAAACTTAGATTTTTCCTTGTTTTGAGGCTTCCATGTGGAAGATAATTCAATTTTACACAAGTTAGAACTTTGAAAATCCTAATTTCATTTTGATTTAGCTAAGTTATAAGATTTAGAAATTTTGGTGATTCTTAGGTTTTCCCTCGGCCTGATGGAGAAGATGACCCTCGGCCAGCGCTCTTTAGCGCAAGGCCATACGCAGTTCATTTCCTGCGCAGTTTAACTTATGCGCAGTTCATTTTCTGCGTAGTTCAACTCATGCCCTGTTCATTTCCTGCGCAGTTCAACTCATGTGCAGTTTATTTCCTGCGCAGTTCAACTCATGCGCAGTTTATTTCCTGTACAGATTAACTCATGCGCAGTTCGACCCTAGCACAATCTAACCCCAGTGCAACCTATTTGCCCATGATGGTTTGGATTTTATTCCTTGGACTTGGCTTCTCTTTTATGGGTTGGAGTTTTGAGATCTTGTTCCACACAACTCGACTGTCTCGACCCAACACGACCTGGCTTTTTGCTTATGACTAGTATGGTTTTTCGTGATTTCTGTGAAGTATGATTCTAGTACTTTCTGATCTTTTTGATAGTGACCCGATAGGGTACGCTCTTAACTTGTAACCTGTAACTTGTAACTTGACTTGACTTGATGCTGTTGCGATGGCTAACTTGACTCATATAATCAACTCTGACTCCGTGGGTGTTCACTCTTGCTGCTTTGTGCAATCCACTTATCTTGTCTCGTATCATGTCGAGGACGTGACTCCCTGGTTACCACGGTCAAGGATTTACACTGAATATGGATTAGGCTAATGGCTAGATCAAACTATAGTTCATGGAGAATTTCCAGTCACAAGCGATCTCGTTATCTAGGCACTTTTAAACGGACTTGTAGCCTGCCGACGAGTATGGCACATTTCCAGCACACTGTCACGTGTTGCACCCTCTAAGTCACCTAAGGGTATATCGTCTCCTGAGCGATGTACCCAACCATACTCTCAACCCGCGGAAGAATAACTGGATAGTCTGCAGGGCTTGGGACTGGAAATTTCTCATTTGCATCTTGCTAGTAATTAGGCTTGTGATAACCCTAGTTATTTAAAGTAGTAAGCCGTAGTATTTTCTTGGCCGCTGGTGAATGGATGGTGTCCAGCCTTGTCTAAGTCTCGTCCAGTCCCTGCACCTGGTACTCCTGTACATGATTGTTTTACTTGTCCTTAACAATAAATGGGTAGGGACATAGTGTTATTCAGGCGAAGGGTTACAACCCCGGTCCTTGTTTAGTTTACGGGTTGTAATCTGGCTCCCGGAATGGTTCCACGTTCCTAGTCGTTTATTATCCTGTTGTACTCTTTATTACTTGTACTTTTCTTCTATTTCTTATGTTATGATATGCTGGCTTTTGTTCTTATTTCGTGGCCTCCTTTGTGGCACTTGCTCTTTCTGGGGTTTGACCCAGCTGTTTTGTGTGGCCAGATTTCGGAGCAGCACCCGAAGATCTACCGAACTTCCAGCCCGATGGTGGCGACTAGAAGAAACCCGGGCTACGAGTGGGTTTTCCATTTTGTTTCGCTCACTACCTTGTAAAATTATTCTTTTTAGGCGTTTAGCCAACGAGCACCTATTAGCTCGATGCATATTTAATTACTGTCTGCCTACGGGCTGTAAACATGATTAACAAATCCTAGGGTTGATCATGTATGACTTAACTCTAGCTAGTTCTCGTATTTTGTATGACTAGCTTCATGATCAGCTGAATATGTAATATTTGGGACGCCTTTTATTGTATATTTGGTGGTCTAAAATCTTGTAACTATATTACTTGCTTGAGATTGAGACAATAGGCTTGACCTTAAGAGACCGTTGGCTTGTAGTAAACCCTCATAGCTAGACAGTCGTGACCGTATAGCGAGGTGGATTCCATTTCAATATACGTAGCTGGCTATATACGCCCCCGCTCTCCAGTATTCTGGTTCTGGGGCGTCACATAATTATTTCTAGCTATCATTTTCAAGTTTATGATCTTAATTATGAAAAGCCTTTCATTTATACAGTTATAATAATAAATAACTTTTACTATAAAATGGTATATTAGAAAAGTATATTTATGTAAATATTATTTGTACATACATGTATATTTCATAATTAATTATTAGTTTATTTTAAATATTAATGTAATTTTTGAAATTATTATTATTAGTATTTTTGGAAAATATATTTCGAAATTATTGTGGCAATTTAAATCTTGATTTGAATTTGTGGATTTATTTAAATAGTTAAATATTTAAAATTTGATTTATTCTATTTGATTTTAAACTAAAAATTTAATTAGATTTAAATTGGATTTGTATTTGGATTTAATTAATTTTAAATTAAGTTGCGAATTATCTATTTTGGGTTTAAAATCTCGACAATCTTATCCAAATGGGAATTCCCACATCCTATAAATACGCAGGTACTCCTCCATATAATTATTCCACAAATTACTCCAAATTCTCTACAACCATCTCCACAAAATTCTCCACCACCCACATCTTTGCGTGCATCGTGTCCGTGTCTCAATCTTTTCCACTATTTTTCTCCATTACAATTACATTGTCATCTTCTTCGTGTCCACACACGGACACATCATCATCCCTCTCTGACACCAAGCCCTACACATAGAACTTAATTCCTAGCAAACCCAAACCCCTAATCCCCAATTCTCTAAACCTAAACCTAACTCGGCCCCTGTCCACCACCCTACACGACGTCCACACCCTCACCATAAACCACCACCCGAACCCAGCAGACCTACATCATGGTCGTCGCCTCTACCATTCCCCAGCCGTCTACACCCGATCGACACACCGAAAATACCACACCACCTACGCCGCCACGTCAGTCATCACAACCACCGCGACCACGACCACTGCCTCCTGTCACTCCCAGAACCCAGTTTCAAACCGCGGCCACCGACTTGGCCGACAGCCACCCTCTTCATCAAAACCACCATCTCATGTTCCCGGCAAGCCACCCACCCACTGTCCCCGAGTCACCTTCATGCTCGGCTACGACGACTGCCAACCCTGGCCACACATCCGACCAAAATCACCACCACCTCCATTGAGAAAACATCACCATCTAAATTAATGGAAGAAACTCATACCTCTTGCCGCCTCGACCACGGCCACGACCACGCCACCACCATGGCTGCGCACAAGCAGAGCTTACGTCCGGGCCACGTGCGCATATTCGTGGTGCCCCCTCCTCCATCGTGCGCCATGCCACCGGTGAGAACTCCCACCACCGCACTGCGGCGACGCTCGCCCCAGAGCTTGTGTCGCGGCCGATGGAACCCCCGCATTGCCGCTCGAGCCTGCGCCACCACCCGCCGTGTCGGGGCCGGATCTGCTTCCCCAAGCGTCGCCAAGCCGTGCGCCAACCTCGTCGGAACCCTTTGCCTCCTCCGCGCGCCTCTCCCGCAGCTCCGTGCGTCCGCCTCCCTCCGCCGCACACCGCCGGCGGAACCCTCTCCGACGAAATCCTCCAGACGTCGAACCCTCTTCAGCCCTAGCCTCCCGCTCTCCTCAACCGATCCCCTCTCCTTTCCCCACTCTTCCTCTCTTCCGCTCTCTCTCTAACCCACCCCGAATCTCTCACTCAGTCCCTTTTCTCCTCACTCTCTCTCCCTCACGTTCTCCCTGACTCCATTCTCTCTCTGTAATTAGGAACAACTTCATGTTTTTTCTCACTTTATTACTATTATTATTATTTTTCCTTTTAAAACCTCTCTCTCTCTCTCTCTCTTTGGTTCTCCTCGAAAGAAGAGAACTGCTGAACTGTTTATTTTATACTATTTTCTGTTGTTGGTTAATTATTATTTTTATCTTCACTCTTGAGAAGAGGAGAAGTACTGTTATCATTATTATTATTATTATTGGCATCAATAACTGGTCTGGCTCTTGACTTGTGTGAAGAGTACAGCTGGTTACCTTTTAAAGTTTTAGTTTATTTTATTTATTAAAATTATTATTTTCATCAAATGTATCAGCATAGCAGGATACATATTGTAGACATTATGTACACCCTAATAGCAGTATATGCATTTATTTTGAGTATCTTATTTTACCACTAGTATTGCTATTTACTATTAGAGTTATTATATAAAATATGTATTGAATATTTCAAAAATTTATATTTTTGATAAAATAATATAGAATTGGGGCTTGGCCCTACCCTTTCAAATCTAGTTTTCCAAAAGCTTAGTTTTAACCCTAAAAGGAAGTCTTTATATAGATTTTTGAATAGTTCATTTACAAAATTATTGGTTCCATATGGTGAACGAATTCTTAGTATTTCCAAACTTTATCTAAATTATTTAAACTAATAAGATATAGTTTTCTACCTAAAATAATATTTTGACAAAACTTAAAAGTTTAGCCCAAAATAATTTTTGGTTTTCAAGGTATTTCTCCTAAAAGAATTTTTTTTTAATAAAATCTAGATTTTAAATATTAGAGATATTTTTCTAAAATAATATATATATATTATTTATCTAAATTTCTTTCGACTATCTTTCCGTCCGTAACTACGCCCATTATTCCTATCCTCCTGCCAATTCTGTCCTTCCTCCTATCGACCCTAAGCAATTTGACCGTCCTGGACCCGATAGAACTGTTCGTGCCACCATCAGAGGTCATCTTGCATAGTTGTCGTACCAAAGTTGCAGTTCGTGCCACCGTGATTATCGTAGCACACAAGGCGTACTACCAGGCAAGACACCTTGTCATTTGCTGTTTATTTATTTTAGCTCATAATTTATGCATTATTTATTATTTTTATGTAAAATAAACTGTGATACATGGCATAACCTGTTAGAACTTATTGTTCATTTATATATTCTGCTATGTATTATTTTTCTTACACATTAAACCTAGATTTAAGGGACCATCTTGTGTGTTGCATTCATTGGCCTTGACACGTACTATAAAGTTGTGTGTCGCATGTAGAACACGGACGTACGTGATTGGTTGGCCACCAGTACGTACAAGCCGTACGATAGAAATAACCGCTAATAGAGGTTGCATGCTTAGTTTGACTTAGCGGTTATAGAGGTTTTCAGTTGTGGATACAACTTAGTAGGCATTGGACGGGGAGGATAATTCCTTAGCGTATGGGCTTCGATGCACTTTCCCTTTTGTAACCCGTGTGCTCCGTCGGAGACACGGGTGAGATTACCCATGATTACTGATGGCCACTGACGTTCTGCGAAATGTTATGCTCTTACTGATTGGGCCTCTAGTGCCCCAAGGGGGGACTATGCCGATCCTATTTAACCAGGGCCCATGCGTAGGAAGGATTGTTCTTAACTATATTTCACTTAAGAATGGTTAGGCACCTTTATCCGTTAGGTACGAGTACTTTTGGTTTGGGTACTTGTATCTGACTGTGGCTTAGAACAATAACTTGTTGCGGATTAGTTCATCACATCTTGTCCTTGTTTGGTTGTAGGTGTGACTTACTACTTCGATGAGAAGGTATTGAACCTTGTTGGGTCCGGATACCATATTGGATTCATAGCATGGAAAGATACGTCACCGTAAATTAGTTTACCATCTCCTGTCCTTGTTTGGTTGGAGGGATGGTACGCTCGTTCAATAGGTGCGTATTGGACCATGTTATAATTAAATTGACTTATTTATTTGAGCAATATTTATTCAGTTTATATGGCATGATATTATGTGTCTTGTTACGTCCCTCTGAGGACCTGGTTATCTCTCCAGGTGTGTGCTCTTGTCTTTCGCAGGTGTTCTAGATCTAGCCGTAATCATCGCTATTTTCTTCGAGGATGATTGCACTTGGATCGTCTTCGCCTCGCTCGCCAAAATTATTTTTTTCTCATGTATTTTTTTTTACTTGTTGGTAGTAGATTTGTCTCCGCCCAACATATTGTATCAAGACAATTTATTATCATTATATGATATCGTTTATTCTTTTATTTTTTTGGATGAGATTAGTTATTGTTCTACTGCATTTTACAGCTTATGTATCCATACGAAGCCTATGTACTTCATATGAATACAGCTGGCATGTCTACGTTCCTAGTCCTACGTATTTTGGGACTGGGGCGTTACACACATAGTCCTGCTTTGGGCGTATAGGATGTAGGTGCATACAGGCTGCGAGATCATGGGTTGGTCGTAGTATTGACGTGGCCGCATGCTTCGGTATACAACTGCTCGTGGAGACTGACGTGGCCGTGCGCTTCGGTGTACGTTTTGATCATGGCTTTGATTGAGTTAGGCTTAGGTGCATAGCCATGTCTCAGGCTATGTGCCCTCCTTTCGGAGGAGCTATTCTTGGGCACATGAGACTTCACTGGCTGGGTGCATGGAGCTTCACTGACTGTGCGCATAGAGCTTCACTGGCTGGGTACATCGAGCTTCATTGACTGGGCGCATGGAGCTTTACTGGCTGGACGCATGGAGCTTCACTGGCTTGGGCGCATGGAGCTTCACTGGCTTGGGTGCATGGGGCTTCATTTGCTGAAAATTTTTCATGCTTCTACAAATGGTAGACGAAAGAGGGTCTTCTTGCCTAACTCCCCGACTGGAATGAAAGAAGCCGTCCGCTTGCCCGTTAATCACCATGGAGAACCACAAGTTGTTGAACGACCTCCAGATATTATTGATCCACGTTTTTCGAGAAGCTGAAAGCTCGGAATACCAAGATCATGAACTGTCAATCAAGCCTGTCATAAGCCTTCTCCATGTCCAATTTGATGGCGATGTCCCCGCATCTAGACGGTAATTTCATACACGTAATCATTTTCTGTGCCAGCATGATGTTGTCTTGGTTGTTTCTGCCCCGAACAAAGCTACTATGTTCTTCATATATGATTTTAGGAAGAATGTCGGCCATGCGCGTGGCAATAATCTTGGAGATGATTTTGTTGGTGAAGGTATATAAATTGATTGGTCTGAAATCGTAAAAAGTCTCTGGATTGTCCTGCTTGGGAATAAGGACCAAATTAGCATAAGAAATAGATCTTGGGTACCTGGCTCCTTGAAAAAAGGTAGTCGCCGCTTCATGAATATCCGTCTTGATGATATCCCAACATGTGCGGAAGAAAGAGTCGTTGAAACCGTCCAGTCCAGGGGTGTTGTGGGTGTCCAGCGCCTAGGCAACAGCTTTCACTTCCTGTTCAGAAGAGAGAAGCCCCACACGGTTGTTGTCCGTGTCATTGATGAGGCGAGGGATTCCTAAAAGGAAATCAGTGTCTCGTGTGACAGTTTCTTTAGTGAATAACTACGAATAGAAGGTAGTCGCCGCCTGTTGAATGCCCTGTTGGTCTTTGAAGATATTTTCGTTATCGTCGGCAATCTGATGGATGTTGAGCTTCTGTCTGTGACCCTTGACGCAGGCGTGGAAGTAACTGGTGTTTTTATCCCCATCGTTGTCCCATTTGAGCCTGGCTTTCTGCTTCCAGAAATCGATTTTGACTTTTAAACAAAATTTGAGGATGGCTTTGAAAAGTTTCAAGCTGTTCTCGTGGCTTCCGAATTTTTCGTCAAAAAGAGATCCTCGGCTCGAGTTACATCATCTTCGGCTGTGCGAACCGATTGGAAAGTATCTCCGAAAGCCTGCTTGCTCCAAGTGGTAAGAGCTTTTTTGGTAGCCTTGAGTTTGTTGGCCACACGAATGAGGGGGTCGGGGGAGTCAGTCCTGGACCATATGTCTTTAACGATCCCCAAGAATTGAGGGTGATGGCACCAAAATTCCAGGAAAGTGAATTTATCCTTGATCTGGTTTAGGTTACGATTGATTTCAATGATGAGGGGGGCGTGATCTGATTCGGTGGTATTTAGGTGAGCAAGGTTGGATGTGATACGCATGTCTTTCCATTGAGTATTGATGAGGGCTCGGTCCAGACGGGAGTATTTCCTGCGTTCACCTTCCTACATGTTACACCAAGTGAAAGCGCTGCCGGTGAACTGGAGATGAGACAAGTGGGCATTGAATATGAAGTTATTAAAATCTAGCATGGTCGCCGGGGGTGGAGGTCTGTCCCCCGTCTTCTCGTCTCTGCAAGTGACGGCATTGAAATCTCTAACACACAGCCAGGAAGGGTAGGAGGTGCTGGGTATAGTATCGAGGAGGTCCTTCCAGAGCTGTTTGCAATCAATGATGTCGCAGCTACCATGGACAGCAGAGAGAAGGGCACGATTCGGAAGTGTGGGGTGCTTTAACCAACACGATAGAGCTTGCATGGTATCGAGCACAATGCTGATATTAACTTTAGAGGAGTAAAGATCCAAATGTCGTGTCTGCCTGCGACGGCAGGATGGAATCCCAACTGCAGCTGAATCGATTTGAGTCTGTTAGGGGGGATTTTGGGTCCTAGGATGATAAAGATGTCAATTTTATGAATTTTCTTGGGGCTGCATAATCTCCTCAAGGTTGGTTTATTGGCTAGGCCTCTAACATTCCAGGATATGATGTTAGGCATTTGACTTATTTGGTTGTTGGTGTTTGACGAGTTTCGTGGCTGACCTGGTGGTCATTGTCGTGGACTCGGTGGCTCCTTTAGTACTCTGTTTTTTGTTCGATGCTAGCTTGTTAGAGTTCTGCTTCTGGAGAGTACTCGAGGGGTCTTCTTCTGTATTGTGGGTCTCTGATTCTTTGTCTGGGCTAGGAGGTGCTCCTAAGTTGGTTGATGGGGTGAATGTTGCTGCGTCAATAGCTTGCTGACAACGGATGACTTGTTCGGGCCCGATGATGGTAAGATCTTCTGCCTGAATGTTTCACGGTGATTGACTCTTCTGGAGCTCGGTGACCTTCGTGGAGCAGCATGCGTTGGGTTTGTTGTTGTCTGACCTCCCTTCTTTTATCTATGCTCTGTTATAGGGAGTGGTATTAACTTCTAGGTTAGCCTGACTGGCGATGTCGAGGGGTAAGAGGTTGTTTTCCCTGGTAGTGGTAGCTGTGCTAGAGTGTTCTTCTTCATTTTGGGTGTTTTCTTCTGTATGGGTGTTTTCTTCTTCCGCCAGGGCGTCGAGCCTGTTGTGGGTGTTGACGTGGTTGCTTTTAGGGGTACTAGGGATACTTTCCTGCCCGACGATATAGTTGGATGTCTGGGTCGATATTGGGCTAGCATCGAATCTGATATACGAGTTGGGGGGTAAGAGGGGGGCTCTTTGATCCTGGGTCCTTTTTGTTTTGTGCTCCTTCGGTGCCGGCTTGTGATTCAACTCTGGGTGTGCTTTGTAGTAGTGCTTGATTTGATGCCCTCCTCTTTTTACAGTGATTGCAGTATAAGACGTTGTTCTCATATAAGATTGGCTGCGAGTGGGTCTTGTTTCCTAGCTCGATGTTGATGGATTTAGGGAGATCTGTGGAGACGTCAAGCTCCATATAGACTTTAGCATAATTGGCTCAGGTCAGATTACTTGTTTCCTCCGCCATGGCAACGAAGGTGCCGAAGGAGTTGACAATCCTTCTCCGAGCTGCTGGTATGAAACATATCAGAGGTGGGTTGGGGAGGGTGACCCATGCGGACACAATGGGTGAATCCTTAATTGGGTTGAGATTTTGTGACCATCTAACCACTGTCATGTTTTTGGAGTCTATTTTGTTTATACCCCGAGACTGGACAATCTTTTGCTCTGTCCTAGAGGATAAGTGGAGAAGGATGTTTCTGGTGTCAAAAGGAGCAATACGATACTCTGCTGTAAGGCTCCATTTGGCAACTTCCTCTTGCACTCGGGCAAGCTTGGGACATCCCGAAGGGAATCTTAACACAAACATGGAGGAGAACCTCTCGTAAAGCATCTCCAGGTCCGTGCAGGAGAACAAAATCGATAGCGATTCCCCTTCCGCTGGAGTGGGGTAGTCGATCTCGGGAAAAGAGAAATCTGGTCGGATGGGATATTCCTGGGCCAAACAGTCCGGACGCACGTTGTCAGCATACGAGGAGGGGCCTGCCTGAGAACCCAGAGCCGAGGAGGGTGTCCCTCGCCAGAGGAGAGAACTGGGACCAGAGGAAGGAAGATGCTGCACTTGGGGAGGCCAGCAGAGGGGGACAGCAAGTGGAGGGGGGCTAAGGAGCCTGAGGAGGGGGCGCATAAGACAGACTGGGGGGCACATAGGGAGCTCGCTGGAGAGGATGGTAGGAGGCGCATAGGGAGAACAGTGGGGGGTGGGATTGAGGCCTCTGCTATGCGCACAAAGGGGCACGACGACGGGCGGAAAGGAGAGAGGGCGCATAGGGGGAGCTGCGGAGGAGGGAGTGTATGGAGCATGCAAGCGCATAAAGGGGTGAACCTGAGGCCGCATACAAGCGCAAAGGGGGTGCACATAGCCGGGCGCAATGCTAGAAAGCATCTACGCCCCGGAGGGAAGGGGGGCTGAGCGGAAAAGAGAGGATTTCGAAATTCGAAATGGGGAACGGGGGGAATCGGAGGAGACAGGGAGAACCGAGGGGAGGAAGACCGATGGGGGTAGGGTAGAAAAAGGCAATGAGGGAACGGAGGAAGGGGCGGAGCAGAGGAGGGGACACGGAGAGATGAGGCGGGCAGAGACGAGGCGAAAGGGGGTGGCGCCCGACGAGGCCAAGAGAGAGGAGGCGCCAAGGCTGCGACGGTCGAGGGATAGATCCCTACCAGGCGGAGCTGGTCCACCGACCAGGGAGGGTGGTCAGATGCCATCCCGGTATCGCAAGGCCGACAAAGAAGAGGAGGAGGAGAGAAGCTGGAAGACATCGCCGATGAGACAAAAGGGAGAGGAGGGGAGCGGGTGGAGCCGGAGGGGACGCGACCCGGCTAACGCCGGACGGCCTACCAAAATTCTTTAGCTAGAGTATATTATATATATATATATTAATATATATATATATATATATATATATAAAGAATTTTGTATCCCATGTTTTTCGATCTTTCAAAATAGTACTTTTCATTTAATTTCCTTTTGTATTTAGAAAATAAATTCTCTTTGAAACTTTGTAAAAAAAAATATTATGTTTTTCTACATTTCAAAATTAGTTAAAATTTAATGGTTTAAAAAGACTTATTAGATCTAATAAAAATATTCTTCTTACAAGTTTTATTATTTGAAATTATAAAGATATTATCTTATTATTTTAAAAAGATTGGTCTCAAAATTGAATTTGAAGATCTTAAAAATATTTAAACGACAAAATGATTTGTCAAACTATTTTTGAATAATATTTGGATTTATACAAATACTTTAAATTACTTTGATAAGTATTGAATACGCTTGAAATTATTTTGATGATATAAAATATTATTTTCAATTTGTGTGGTGATCAATTATTGCATTAAGATTTGATGATCTACTTTTTAAATTTATTTGATTTAAATTATGGAGTAGACTTATCCATTAGAAATACTATCATATTGGAATCATATCTATAATTATTTAATTATTTCTCATTTGAACTAATAATAACTCAATCCAAATTAGGTAATCGAATCATATCTATATTGATTGAATCTTAATCATATCCATATTAATTGAATTCTAATCACATCCTAGTTAAGTAATTGTTACCCATTATATGCCTATTGAATCTATGAAATAAAATCATCTCTCATTTTTATTTTCTTTCCAAACTCCTCTCTTTTTCATCCAAAATAGGCCAAAATTCATCACAAATATTGTCTTATTTTTTAGAAGCTGTAGCAACTTCGCGAATCCGTTGCAACAAACTCCGGACTCCGTTCTACCTCTATTTTTGTTTGAACCGTATTGAGGTTAGCTTCAACAATATATAATTTATTTTAGCAAATTTGTAATATTTTTCTGTAAAATTGTTTTAATGCTAGTTGTTTGAAAATCGATACGTCGTACTATTTTTGAAATTTTGGGAGATCTCGAACTCGGTTTCACGATTCGTTCAATGTTTCAGAAAGTTGACACAAAGATCTATAACATAAAATTTTTAGAAATTAATTTTACATTCTACATTTTAAATTTTAATTTGGGCCCATATAAATATTTAGCTACTACTAGTAATGGTGTATTTTTTATCTAGTAGTGGTGTGTGTGTGTGTGGTGTGTGTGTGTGTGTGTGTGTGTGTGTGTGTAATATTGGGACTTGGACCCTACATCTATTTTTAAAGTGGGTTTAGATATCCTAAATAAAATTTTAAGATTATTTATACCTATTTTAAAGTATGATTTTTAACCTAAAATTATATTTGTGACAAAATATGGTACTAAGCTTGCCGATATTTATTTTAATTGGGTTTCAAACTATAGAAATTATTGTAATATTTTTTTGTAATTAATTTGTATCTTGATATTCGAGATTTTCAAAGTATTTTCTAAAATTATTTTGATTAATAAAATATAGTTTTCAAAATAATAAATATTTTCTAATATAAGGTAAATATTTTCTAAATAAAAACATATCTAGTTTTAAATATTATAAAATATTTCTAAAAATAGTATATATGTATTTATTACGCAATTTTTTCGATTACCATCTTGACCATGACTAATCCAATATTCCCATTTTCTTCATGACATTGGACGCCTTCATATCAACCATGGCTATTGGACTAATTTGGACATTGTCAGATTGTCACACCACCACCGGACAAGATACCTTGTCATTTACTATTTATTTACCTTTAGCTCATCATATGCATTTATTTAAATATTTATGCAATATAAATAGTTGTTCAAAATTGTACTTAGATACAAATAACTGTTGGTCATATTTTTTCTTTATTTATTTTCTATGCACATTGACCTAGTGTTAAGAGACTATTCTTTGTTTGTGTTGTATTCATTGGCCTTGACACATATGTGACACAAAGTTGTGAGTCGCATATAGAATCGAACTTGCGTACCGACCGCACATCAGTACATACATATCGTACGATAGGTTATAACTGCTAATAGATATGCATACTAGAAAGACTAGCAGTTATAAGGGTAAAACTATATTGTGGAGACAAACACATATTTGTGAGTTGTGAAGACGATGCATGTATATAGTATCATGGAACGGAGGAGACATCTATTAGATGTAGGGGCTACTATTTACTTTTACGCATTTTATGCACCTATCGGTTGATAGTGACTCGAATGAACGCTACTTATTGCCACCATTTACTTCTTTTTGTTTGTTCGGAGAGCCCATACATGGAACGTTGTCTTCAAATGTGCATGCATCACATAGTACGGTTAAGTGACCTTTATCCATTCCGGTATACGTATTGTTCTGTAAGATTTATGTACTTATGCCTGATCATGGCATGGAACAGTATTTTATTACTAACTAGTATGCCACCCCTTGTCCTTGTTTGGTTGTAGGGATGGTTTACTGCTTTGATGATAGAATACTGGACCATGTTGTGATTCGAATTATTATTGAGCAGTTAATTTATATTCAGTTATATGACATATTTTTCTGTATCTTGTTACGTCCCTCTGAGAACCTGGTGATCTCTCCAGGAATAGGCGATCGACAATATCCCGAGGAGTACGAATTTCAGACTAGACTCTTCTTTTTCTTCCTTTACGGACTATGTGACTTTTTTCTAGGTGGCTGACTTATTTTTTGTTATTATTTATCTCATGTATTCTAATCTATTCTTTATATTCTCTTAGTAGCACTACAAGAAAAATGATATTTCTTGATGGTTTTCTCGACAGTCATAAAAAATCGTCAAAAACTGGGTTATCTTGACTGTTTTAGCCTTACATCAAGAAAGGTCTTGTTTTATGTCAATTTTGTAATTTATAGCATAATAGTTGGAGGTTTTAGAGGATCCATTAAGAAACATCCTTTTATTTAGTGATGGTTCGGTAATAACGTCAACTAATATATATAAAAAAATTGGCGTGATTTTTCTGCTGCCATTTTCGTAATTTTTTGAAATTATTTTTATTATAGATCTATGTTGATGGTTGTCCTTCAATCCCATTTTAGTTTTTTCGATCCTTTCCTCTCCTCTCTATTTTTTCCTCCATGTCATCCACCAATCGATGGAGAAGGAGAGCCCAAACCAACGAACCCCTCTTCATCCTCCTATATCCTTTACCATCGTCATCCTCTTCCTCCTCCTTGATCTCTCATACAGATCATTTCTTAATCCCCAATCCATCCAATGTCGTCCTCGAACCCTAACCTTAGATCCATTGGAGTCCAAAGTGTGGTCGACAATGGCATCTTCAAATCGATAGTCTTCCGTGCACTTGGACCGACATATCCCTTTGGTGAAAAAGACGGTGGCCTAGTCGTCGCGGCTTTTCTCCGTCGAACGCTAGTAGTAACATATGGAGAGGTGCACGTGGAGTCGATGACGTGGTCCGAAGTGGTCGGCCATGTCGTCGGTGCCCTACGTCAGTACCCGGGTTCTTCTACTGCTCCGGGTCCTTCTACTCCCAGTCCTTCGGATGGTACTGGTCCTTCTTCCGTCGAACGTGTTTCTTTTGATGTTGCGGCCACTTTTCTACCGACTTCGTCTACGATTGCTCTCCTTGACCTGATGTCGTCGGCAGATCTACGTCGAGTTTCACACAGATATTTGATGGTCTGCCGACTCACATCGTTCAGGAGTATCTTCATAAAGCGCAGCAGGCACCATCAAACGATCCAGCCGAACTTTCTAGTATTTTTTGTATTTAATATATTAAAATTTGGATAATTTTAATTTATTATGGATATTTTGTTCTGCTTGTGGATTGTTGTGATTATAGATAATTTAGATAATTTTAAGTTATTGGCTTGTTGTGATTATGGATTTTTTGATGTTTGTGGATTATTGTTATTATGGATATTTTGTTCTGTTTGTGGATTGTTTAATAATGATTAATTGTGTGTTTGTTAATGATTAATTGTGTAAATAGGGTGCTATGAATTCAGAATTTTTTTGAAATTTTTTTCCAGTTAGCTACGGACTACTGACGGAATGGCGATGCTCGGCGACGGACAGGCGATGGATTTTCTGTCGCTAAGCTTATAGAAATTTACATATATCCAGTTTGTGATGGATACGACGAGAGAAGCGACGAAAATCATCGTCGAGCTTCTGAAATTTACATATATCCAGTTAGTATGGGACTGACAGAATAGCGACGAAAATCTGTCGCCAAGCTTTTAGAAATTTACATATATCCATGTAGCAACGGATAGCGACGAAATAGCGACAGCATGGCGATGGATATATCCGTCCTCTAAAATGTCGCTATAGAGTATCAAAAAATTTGATATGCAAATTTTGATGGATAGCGACAAAATAGTGACAACATGGCGACAGATGTAACTGTCACTAAAATGTCGCTATAGCGTATCAAAAATTTCTGATACGCAAATTTCGATGGGGGTACGTTGGTAAGCCGTCGCTACGTTGCCGAATATGTTCGACGGGATTCCATCGCTAATCCGTCGAACGAGTCCATCGCTAAGTTGTCGCTACGCTGTCGTCGCTTTTTTGCAACGTTTTCGTTGAAGCTTCGACTATCTAGCGACGGATTTTTTTAGCGATAAGTATTTTACCGACGACATGATTTGGCCAAAATCCGTCTCGTCCATCGCTAATTTCATTTAGCGACGGATTTGTCCGTCGCCAATTGACCGTTTTTTGGTAGTGTGGGTCCGTTGGCTTTTGTGCAGCATCAATGATGGAAGTACAGTGGTGGGAGAGCAGTCGCAGTGCTTCGCCAAGCAGAGGATGATGTTGATTAGCGAGTAGAACGGAGGGCTTGAGAGTGGGGGTTTGGCAGTTAATGATCCTCATGACTTGCAGACGGCACCGAAGCAGACGTGGTCACCGAAGCACAAATAATTGAGGAGGAGAAGCTGCTGATCCACATTGTTTCTATCTCAGTTGAGGTAAGAATTTAATTTTTGTTTATTACATAATTTTAGTTCAAAAAATGGTAAGAGATTATGCCATGGTTATACTTAATATTCTTGTAAGGTGTTCGAATTTATGCTTCCTCCTTGTTGGCCGGCAGATATGTAAGTACTCATTTCTTGTAGTCATCATCTCTGTGTCGGTACTATCATTTTCCATTTTTGAGATATGAGGAAGTAACATTTTGTTCATATCATTTTGTTCGTATCAAATCCACCACCAGAAGAGAAAAAACACTAAAGAATTCCAAGTCAAAATATAATATTAAGTCCAGCTTTATTTACAACGGTTGATATATAGCTTTATATCTTCCTAGAAATAGGAACATATAACCCAAGATAAATACTAAGAAATGATAAGATCATTATTTATTTCAATCTTACAACAATATGCTTCGAACTTTATATTCGATATTAGCTTGTAAAATAGAAAGAAGATTTTTTTATGTGTTGAACTTCATATTCCAGAACTTCAGTGTGAAACTACTAAAATTGCCAAAATTAGAACTCATAGTGAGAGCAAATGGAAAATTGAGGCCTTGGTTTTAAACCTTTTTGAACTTTAAGTTTGAAATGCTAATTATGTAACTGTGTTGGCATTGTACTGCCGTGGAAGTTCTTAATACTGTAGGAAACCTTATCTACCATTGAGATACCATATTTATTGGTCCTTATCAAGGTTACAGAACCATTGGATATTAGTACGTATTGTATCAGATTCGAGCATCTCTGTTCTAAGATTGCATATAATTATTTGTAGCTGCCACAAAAGTACGCATCCACCATCTATAGGCTGTAATGATCAATACTTTTTTGTATCAGCCAAAACATACACGATAAAGCCGAGACATAATGATATTCATGCATAATTATCTGCAGTTGCCGAAAAATGTAAAGCAGTACTTCCAATCATTCTCGGATAGAGTTTCTGAAACAGCACGGGCCCTTGCCATTCTTTTTGACACTATGCATCCGGGTAAATCAACAGCGGTGAACACGGGCAGGAGAAGACGGAGACCACGTTCTTCTATAAACAAGCATGGACGCGTTATACGCAGACGACATATAATGCTATCAAGCCTGGCTATCCAGATAAAAACAGAAAGAGGATCAGACCTATCCTGAACCGGATTGTATCTCCCACCCAAAGTAGTTTCTTGCCTGGGCGAAGCACAATGGATAATAACATCATTGTTCAGGAATTAATTCACACCTCAAACAAGAAGAAGAGAGATTTCCTAACTCCAAAAATGGGTTAGCGAAGACTTTTGCTACTTGTTTGCTTACGGAAACGAGACCTCTGCCCACTAGAGGCTTGAAGCGGCACCTTATCCGGACAGGCGCATTTTTATTGAAATTTTGTAGAAGAGCCTCGTTTCTTCAGCATTAATAGCTCTTCTTTCTAACCCCAAAACCATCCTTATGTTGGAGTTTGGTCACTTCCTAAGTGATTTTTAGTCCCACATCGGCTAGACCAAAGGAGTTGTATCTCTATAATAGCTTTCCTATTTTAGAGGTGCACATATGGTGTGGAGGTGCACATGGGTGTGCCATGTGGGGTTATTTTTTAATGAAAAAGACTAAATCAACAATAAAAGCATTCATGCTTTTTGCTCTTGGAAAATTCATTTCCATAGGAGCTAAGCCCCGAGGGGCTTAGCGACTCGGACTCAGACTCGGACTCGGACTCGGGCTCATGGGCTCATGAGGCGTAATGTGGCGTTTTGTTGGCGCACTTTGCACTTAGCACGTCAGCATCATCGCTAGGCGCATAGTGCGCTTTAGTTGCACTTAGCACGTCAGCAGTGTGGCGCTCTGTCGCAAAGTACAAGGAACGCTGGGTGTGCGCAGTTGGCAGCAGAACGTGCGTTTGCATGTTCTGGGCATTGCTATGTTCGGGGTGGTTATTACCACGTCCCTAACTTTGTGGCAACCGACCAGTTGCTGCAGTGCCTATATAAGGCATCTCTCTCTCAAGGCTCATTACAGAATAGAAAAAGAAGCTACCAGAAAGTTTACGAAGTGTTCTTTAGCACAAGTAAACAGAGAACTCAGACGTGTTCTTTAACACAGTTCTGATCTGCAGCCTTCGAGAGAGAGAGGAAAGGCGCCGCCAGCGTTGCTTTTGCACAGGAGTTCGTGTCCGTCGAGGAGTCAGAAGAGCAGGAGTGTTCCAAGTTCTCCGACGAACTTGCTGGTTCCTGGAAGCTGTTCGTATAAGGCGAATAAAGCTTTGAGCAACGGTGATCATTCACCCCAGCAGGAGTTCTTCCATCTTTCGCCAGTCACCTTCTTCGTTGCTGCCAGTAACTCTGATTGTATCTTCTTTTTAGAAGTACTACGATCTGATTGCATGATTACGAAATCTTTTTAGATTCTCGTAAATCATAACGATATCTTTTTAGATCTTCGTTATACTTACGCAACCTTCCTAGAAGTGTGTTGGAACATTGTTTTTACAATTGTTTCATATTCTCAGTTTTCTATCAAAAAATTGTGCCCCGGCACTAACAATCTCAAAGCTTTATTGCTACGATGGAAAACATTAATGCTTCACTCCTCAATACTGACTTTTGCAAATTAGAAAAGTTTGATGGAGAGCATTATCAAGTCTGGAAGAGGAAGGTTTTTTCACTCTTCAACTCAAAGACGTGGATCACGTGCTTCTTGAAGAGGAACCTACCATTCCAGATACTGGGTCTGCTGCTGCTATCTCTGTGGCTTCTAAACTTCAGCCAAGTGGAGAAGAGAAAATAGCATTTACAGGCTGCTTATCCTGAATGCTATGGAGGATTCCCTTGTAGAATCATATTCTAAGAAGAATATCGCTAGAGACATATGGGAGTCTCTAGAAAAACTCTACGAGAAGACAAGAACCGCAGTAAAATATTTGTGGTTGAAAAATATCACAAGTGGTTCTTTGAGGACGAAAAGTCTATGCTGCCGCAGGTGAAGGAGTTCCTGAAAGTGCGACAGAAGTTGGAAGACGAGGCGATGCCCCTCCCCGATAAGTTTGTTGTTGGAGGGATTGTCTCAAAGCTCCCCGCTGGGTGGAGCAAGTTCTATGCAAACATGCATAGGAAGAAGCTTGAGATCAGCCTTGAAGATCTCTTGCAGGAAATATATGTTGAGGACCAGATGCAGGCTCAACTGAAGGTGGACACACTGTCCAAGCAATTGGCTAACGCCAATCTGGTTCAGACCAAGGAACCAAGGGGAAAGCAGGCGGCTTTCCACAGCAAGAAGAAGGACTCTGACAATCTAAAAGTCAAGGGAACTTCTATCAAGTCTCAAATCCTGCTTCAAGTGTGGCAAGAAGGGCCACTTTAAGAATGAGTGCAAAGCAAAAACCAAGCAATCAGAGCAAGGAGAGCCTAGTAAGGTATCTATGATCACTGATATTGTTGCTATGAT
>JANAVB010022999.1:319913-509236 GCA_029216955.1 Iris pallida | reverse complement strand
TTGACAGTATCAGACATTACATTGATTCAATAGGAAAAAGAAATAGCAAAACATTAATCATGAATCTAAAGCTTTGGAAATGTAAACACCCCTCGTGCACAACCCTACACATCATCTCGTGTCACCCATAGGCCGACACGACGTGTCCACAGCAAGAAAACACAGAGTGATACTCATACAGTGCACTGCCAGTGCACTGTCTCGTACACACGTGCACTTGTGTCGTGTGCACGACACAGGACACGAACAGATCTCGTGGTGACACACATGGGTAGCCCACCTATAGGGCTACCTCATGGGCCCACTGGCCAGTGTCCACGACGTGTCAGGGTCAGACACGAGACCCGTGTCAGTGGGGAAAACCCACAGTGCACTGCCATAGGCAATCCCCGTGTGGGATCCATAACTCTCTCGACACGGCACGGGGACACGTGAGACTTGACACATGGCGTGTCAGTCCATGCCCCTAGCCTCGTGTCGAGTTTTGTGTCCAAAAGTTAGTGTCGTGTCCGCTACAGGGCCCGATAGATAGAGGATCCCTGTAGCAGCGCACGACCGTGTGTGCGTGCGTGTCACAATCTCAAACTGACACAGGACGACACGGAAATCAAGATACAAGGACACGAAACAGTAAGCAAGAACAAAACTCTATTTCCTATTCAAAAATGAAATCAAAATCAATACAAAATGCTCACTGTGGCATTTTGTCAAACACCTAGGACTAGTGATTGATACGTGTCCAGAATGGACACGAATCCACCGACACTCGACTCAAAACTTATCCAGGCATTAGGGTGACCCTTAGGGCTTCCTATACATGAAGACAAATTGAAAATCCATTGAGAGTTGAAGAAATTACCTCTTTGTGAACTTTCAATGGAAAAGTCTCCTTCCTAGCTCTTTGCTTGGTATCCCAATCACTTCTAATCAATGCCAAACTGAACCAAAACCTTTACAACAGCAAGAATGACAGATTTAGAAACTAATGCAACTAATTTAGGGATTTTAGGACCTATAATGGAATTATAATGAATTAACTAGGACAAGAACTCACCTCCTTGAAAATAGGGCTCTTCCTAAAGAAAAGAGGCAACCCTAGATTTGGGAGGGGTTTTATATGGGGGAATCCCATGTGGATATTGTGGGCCACTAGGGCTTGGGTTTAGGGTTTAGTCCAATGGTTGGGCCTTGGGCCAAGCTACCAAGCTAAATGTAGATTAACTTAAACAAGGTTCTAAAACCACAAGTCATGACTTATGACTTCTATTCCTATTTGCTAAAATGACTTAAACCAAGTGCTAGGCTAGGTTAGACTAGAGTCACTTGACCTAACCATGGCCCACTAACTAGGGTTAGCTTCTAGGTAGGTCTACAAAGTCAACTCTAGTCAAAAGTCAACATAGTCAAACAATTCCAAATAAATTCCTAAAAATTCCTATAAATTCTAATTAATTCTAATAAATTTAAAATACCCCAAAATGACAAAAATATCCTCACACTAGAAATGTGGTAGTTACAAATCTACCCTCCTTAGAGAATTTCGTCCTCGAAATTGAAAGGCGAAATGCAACTGATGAGAAGGGTAGAAAGTATACCTCAAGGTCCAAAAAGATAAGGGTACCGCTCGTGCATCTCATCCTCCCGCTCCCAGGTAGACTCTCCTGGAGAATGATGCCTCCATGCGACGCGTACCAAAGGTATCACCTGGTTCCTCAGAACCTTCTCCCGTCGATCCAGAATCTCCACAGGCTGCTCTGGATAGCTGAGAGAAGGACCCACCTCAATCTCCGAATGATCGAGCACATGGCTAGGGCAGCCACGTACCGTCTCAACTGTGATACATGAAATATGTTGTGGACCCCCACAAGTACAGGCGGCAAGTCTAGCCTGTAAGCCACGTCACCGACTCTCCCGCTGATAACGAAAGGGCCGATGAAGCGCGGGCTAAGCTTTCCGCCTCCACCAAAACGTATCGTACCACGAGTCGGAGATATCCTCAAGAAAACCTGGTCTCCGACCTAATCACAAGCAAGGTCTCAATTAATATAATAAACAACATGATCAAAATTACAACAAACAACCTAAATCTACTCCTACTCTAATCTGTACCTCAAACTCCAAGGGCCTCCGGTGGCTATCGGCCTAGTGCCGATGTCTGTCCTGCACATGCGAAGTCTGTCCCTGATGAGCTTCACCTTCTCGGCCACCATATCATCTCTGGCCCCAGCAAAGCTCGCTCACCAACATCATCCCAGGATAAGGGTGTACGGCACCTACGCCCGTACAGAGCCTCGAAAGGTGACATCTCGATGCTGGCCTGGAAACTATTGTTATAGGCAAACTCCACCAAATGAAGATGATCCTCCCAGGAACCTCCAAAGTCCAGGACGCACGTCCGCAGCATATCCTCAAGGGTCTGAATAGTCCGCTCTGACTGTCCGTCCGTCTGGGGTGGTATGCAGTACTAAACTTGAGCTGAGTGCCCAAGCTGGTCTGCAGACTCCTCCAGAAATGGGAAGTAAAACGGCTATCCCGATCTGAGACGATGCTGACCGGAACTCCGTGGATCCTGACTATCTGCCGCATATACATCTCCGCCAGTCTCTCTGTAGACGTACCCACCTTGAATAGAAAGAAGTGGGCCAATTTGGTCAACCTGTCCACGATGACCCAAATCGCGTCTTTCCCTCCTAGAGTACGCGGCAATCCTGATACGAAGTCCATCGTGATATGCTATTTCCACTCGGGAATGGGCAGCGGCTGCAATAATCCACCGGGCCTCTGTCTCTCTGCCTTGACCTGCTGGCAGACCAAACACCTAGCCACGAAGTGGGACACCTTCCGCTTCATTCTGACCACCATACATGCTCCCGCAGCGATCTCGGTACATCTTGTTGGCACCCGGGTGTATAGAGTACTGAGATCTGTGGGCCTCCTGCATAATCTGCTCTCTGAGCTTCCCGCTAGGCACACATAGCCTGGCACCGTGCCTCAGGGCACCATTCTCTGCAAGTGAAAACTCAGGATCCCCCACTCCTATACTGATCTGCTCTCTGATACTCTGAAAAGCTACATCCTGAAACTGAGCCGCCTTGATCCTGTCCATCAAGTCTGACTGTATTTGCATCCTCCACAGCTGCATCTGCACTCCCGGCACGATCACCTCAATCCCAAGGCTCTCCAAGTCGGCCAGCAAATACCGATCCATGGTTAAACACATGGCTGTCGGATACCTACTCAAGGCATCGACAACCACGTTGGCCTTCCCTGGATGATACTGCAGTACAATGTCGAAGTCCTTCATCAACTCCAACCATCTGCGCTGTTTCATGTTCAACTTCTTCTGAGTGAACACATACTTAAGGCTCCTGTGATCTGTGAAGATCTCCACCCTCTCACCGTACAGATAATGCTTCCACAGCTTCAAAAAAAATTACTGCTGCCAGCTCCAGGTCGTGGGTAGGGTAGTTCTTCTCATGGGGACGTAACTGCCTGGAAGCATAGGCAATCACCCTCCCGTGCTGCTGTAACACACAACCCAGCCCCTTTCCTGAAGCATCACTATAAATAGTGAATCCACCAGATCCTGAAGGCAACGTCAGAATCGGAGCTGTCGTCAGCCGCTTCTTCAACTCATCAAAAGCTGCCTGACACTCTTCTGACCAAACATACTCAGCATCCTTCCGGGTCAACCGTGTCAACGGCTCTACAACCCGGGAGAAATCCTACACAAATCTCCGGTAATATCCTGCCAGCCCCAGGAAGCTCCTGATCTCTGCAACTGAAGTTGGCGCTGTCCATGCCTCAACTGCCACAATCTTCTTGGGGTCAACTGAGATTCCATCTCCAGTCACCACGTGCCCCAAGAAATCTATCCGGTCTAGGAAGAACTCACATTTGGAGAGCTTCCGTAAAGCTGCTCCTTCCTGAAAATCTCCAACACTATCCTCAAATGCTCCTCATGCTCCTCCTCAGTCTTGGAATATATCAAGATATCATCAATAAACACTACTACAAACTGATCCAGATACTGATGGAACACCTTGTTCATAAGGTTCATAATACTGCGGGTGCATTGGTTAGCCCAAACGGCATAACCAAAAACTCGAACTGTCCATACCGCATCCTGAAAGCGGTCTTGGGAATATCCACCCCTTCACCTTCACCTAGTGATATCCCGACCTCAGATCAATCTTGGAAAATACCCGAGCTCCGCTCAACTGGTCAAATAAATCGTCGATCCGCGACAGTAGGTATCTGTTCTTGATCGTGAGGTTGTTGAGTGCCCTATAGTCAATACACATGTGTACTGACCTATCCTTCTTCGGGCACGAACAACACTGGTGCACCCCATGGCGACGAACTCGAGCGGATGAAGCCCTTGTCCTGTAGCTCATCCACTGCTTCTTCAGCTCCACCAGCTCGCTGTTGTTCACCCGATAGACATGCTGAGAGATGGGTTCCGCTCCTGGAACCAAGTCTATCGAGAACTCAATGTCCCTGTCTGGGGGAAGTCCCGACAATCCTCAGGGAAAACATCTATATACTCTGCTATCAAGGGGTGTGGAATCGTTCGCTCCTCGACTGAGACTCCACAGAAGACTCCGTTGCTCTGCACTGCCTGACGTCTGGAGTACTCGAACTCTGGTTCCCCCGACGCTATGAACAAAACTACCTCCTCTGTACTCAATGCTGGCATGGTGCCTGCTCAACCAATCCATGCCTAGTACTATATCGTAGTTCAGCAATGGCATTACAAACAGGCTCACCTCTAACTCACGGCCTCCCAAAACTACTCTCCGACCCTTACAAACATCACTCACGAGGATAATACCACCCCCGGTCGTGATCTTGTAAGTCCTAGGCAACAATTCAGCTATGATACCGTGTCTAATCGCAAAAGATACTGAAATGAAGCTATGCGATGCACCGGAATCAAACAATGCAAATACTGGAATGGAGTCGAGAAGAATCGAACCTGCTATCAGCTCTCCAGTCACCTCAGCCTCTCCTACTGCCATGGCGAAAGCTCGCCCCTGGTGGCCTCCCCTGGCCTGCTGCTGGTGCTGGACAAACCTCTGCTGCTGAGTCGCAGGGCTGGTCTCCGCTGCTGGCCCACTGGAGCTCTGGCTCCTCCTCGGGAGCCTGCGGCTATGCGGCACTCCCTCATCTGGTGGTCTGTTGCTCCACAAAGAAGGCACTTCCCGAGCCTCTTCCTGCACTTATTCTATCTATGCCCTGGCTTCTTGCAGAAGGCGCAACTGACTGTTTGCCTGGGTACCTGATGCTGGAACTGCTGCTGATGAGCCGGCCTCTGCTGAATCGGCTATGGCTGAAACTGCCTCGGCTGCTGGTGCTGAAAATGAGGCCTCTTGGCCTGGCCTCCGCTGCTGCTACTACCCCCAACTGGGTCTCTCCCTCTCTTGAGCCTAAGCTCAAGGTCATCCTCTGCAGCTAGTGCGTCCACCAGTATCTCCTCAAATATAGTACTGCGGGCGTTCTTGGTGTAGGACTTGACCTCCTTTACCAAGCCCTTCCGGAACCTCCGGGCCTTCGTCGCCTCCGACAAGTCCTCTATAAATCTTTCCAGGCGGCAGAACTCTCCTGCATACTCCTCCACAGACTGACTCCCCTGAACTAGGGCCTCGAACTGAGTCTCGAGGGCTCCCAGCGCTGCCTCTGGGAAGAACTTCTCCTTGAACAGCTTCTTGAATGCTGCCCAAGTCTGTCCTGCTGTGCAGACCCTCAGGTCGGTCTGGTACCATGTCCGGGCCAGATCCTGCATCATGCTGGCCGCTGCCTCTATCTGGAGCCTCGTCGGAATCTCAGCCAGCCTGAAGATCTCCTCCATATGCTCGATCCACTCATCGGCATACAGGATCCCCTCTGTCCCGCGAAAGTCTCTCGGGTGCATCTTCTGGAAGTCCTGGATGCCTTTCTCCCATGGCTGGTGCGGCTGCTGGACTGCTGCTGGCTGAGCCGACTCTCCACTGCTGTCACTGCCAGCTCAATGCCTCGAGTGAGCTCTGCCGTCTGTCTCTGCTGCTGAGTCTGCTGACCCTCCATGTACTGCCTGAAGAAGGCTAGCAGCTGCACTGCGTCTACTGTCCCTGGAGGTGGCTGCTGGTAAGGATCCTCTGGGAAAACCGGGTCCTGCCTCCGAGCCGGTGGATGCATGTCCCCTGCTGCGACTGCCGAGGTTTCAACATGAGCTGAGGTAGCAGGAGCTGCAGTCCCCTGGCCTTGCCGTGCTGGCTGAGAGGTAGCAGTCCCCTCTATAGCATCCTCATGGACGGCACGCTGCGATGAGTCTCTACCATCCTGAAGATAGACAAACAAGAGTATCAATTTCTGAGAAAGAAGCGATATAACAAAGGCGGACAATTATAATTCAAAGGATCAGCAGACAAAAGGATTTAGATGGCAATAAAAGGAATTTTCCTAAAGTAATTGAGTATCTTAAAATTAATATCCTATATCCTATAGCAGGCTGCAGTGATACTCTAGTTCGAGCACCACTACACTTCTAGTCTAGACCTGCATGGGCTACCACTAAAAATGTGTCACGACCCGCACCCTAGAGTAAGGGCACGAGACGTGAATACGTCCAGCCTACGCCGCAGTGTCGGCGGTAGAACGTTGTCCTAGGTCACAACATCTAACAATATATATCTAAACAGTTTATACTCCCGAATGGGGGTGACATAGTAATAGAAACTCAATCACAACTAAGGAAGATATAGTACGATATGAACAGAACTCAAGGAAATAAAATAGATAAAACAGTAGTCTAAGATAATCCCAGCAGTACAAGGTCTCAGATAAAAGAATATATACAACTGATCTCTACATAAAGAGTCTAACTAGAATATGATCCAACTAAAAAGATAATAGCCTAACTATCTAATCTAGGCAGTCGGGGGAAAGTCCTCAGCTACTGCTGGATCCTCCTGGGAGTCCAGCTCACAGGTGTCATCTAAGGCTGCCCCGTAGTAGGTGTCCAGGCAGGCCTCCTCCTCTCCTCTGTAATATTTCAACAGGTCCAGTCAGGACAGAGAGAGCACAGTACATCTCAACAGATCATAGCAGGTTAGAAAGTAAAAACATGCAGTAAAGTAAGATACGAGTACTGAAGAAATACGGTATGTAAACAGGAAGAGAACTGTAATGTAAATATCTACTATACATAGAGAACTAGCAGTGACTAGTGAGTCAGAGTACAATATGGATATGTAAATGGCATAGGAGATTCTGATAAGACACTAAGGATGAGATTCTGATAAGAAACTACTGGTATATTATTCACATGCACAATTCTACCCCCGTACCCTAATCAATACACAAGGATCTATACAGGTTATGTTATTGTACAAGATATCACATGGGGCCCATATAGGGTGCACGTGATAGTATACATGGGGGCTCCGTGAACCTGAGAGTACAAAGTTCACCGGAGTGCACATGTAAATGAAAGCACAGGAGTACACAATGTAAGTGAAACGCACAAGCACAATGTACCCGATGCTCCCGAGGGGGGATAACATCGCATGTAGAGATCCATATAGTACCAATCCGTGTGACCAACATGACAGTACAAGTAAAGTAATCTACTACAGGTAATAATTCTAAGCAGGATATGAAATGATCAGAGAATGTACTCGTCTGTATCTGAGTATCCGATATAAAATGTACTGTCCAAGGAGTGGTGTCTGGCTCCTAATCAGAACAGCACAAGTCACAACAAGTCCAAAATAGTATAATGGAGTCCTACTATGTATTCTACATGATTCTAGGTCAATCTAAGCCAAAGTCAAGTCAACTCTTGGTCAACTCTAGTCAACCCTAGAAGTCAAACTAGGTCAATCTAGTCTAGTTGAATCTAAACTAGGCTATTCCAACCTATACTAGCTAGCACCATGCCTAGCAAGGCTAGGCAAGCCTATACAAATCACATCACAAAAGCTTAGCTAGAAACTAGAATATCTTAACAAGTCACAATTTCACTATACACCCAATATTAACACCACAATATACACTACAAAATCTAGACTAAAAGTGAAACCTACCACATTAGCTAACAAGGAAAGCATAGATATCTATATATATACACTCACACAATTCATACAAATTCACATATACCTATATATGCCTACAAAACCATGGCCTAAATGTAAACTTAGAATTTAGAGGATGAGAGAGTGCTAGTGTGTAAAATGATATAATGTGTGTGAATACTACCAAGTAGAATATTATGTGTGAGCCAAAGTGTTCAGCCACTCAATCTAGAAAACAGTGCAGTGTGTGTAATGGCTAATAAGTGTGCAGGAAAATATACTAGCCTACAGTATATGGTGTGCAGGAATTTACAGTGCAAAAGTGTGTGAACTGTACAGCAGGAAATATGGCAGAAAAAGAGTAACATGTGTGTGATATGCAATGATAGTGTGCAGAAAAATAGGTGTGGCAGTGAAAGAAGATACTATGTGTGTGTGTGTATTCAGTGTTCACAGGAAAACAGAAAAAGGAAAGGCAAGGAAATCAATTCAGAAATTAAGGACAGTTTCCCCCCTCCTTCATATTCCCAGGTTTTGCACAACTGTACATAGGAAATTAATCTCAGGTTTTGTATAACTGGAAACTCAAAACAAAAGGGGAGAAAGGAAGGGAAACCAATCTCAAGTTTTTAACCATAACTAAATGACAGGCTCAACAGTGCTACTCACTGAAATTCTCAGGTCAATACACAACCAACCTCAGTTCAGTCCCATGAAGACATTCAAAACATTTCAATATAAACCCAAATCAATATGAAGAATATTAATAGTGAACTAAAAATATCAGTTTGCAATTAGTTTTCATTAACTAAGAAAGAAGGACAGGAGGGAATCACACCCAACTGAACTGAGATTCAACTCAGGTTATCTTAACTTGGACTTAAGCTCATTCAGAAGAACAACCCAACTGTGTACAATACAACTCCTCAATAAACACCAATTTAACTATGGCAAGCTAATGTATAAGAGAATTATGATTGGGACCTAAGCTCAGTATTAAACATCAATACTAGGATTTAATCATGAACAATATCAATGGAAAAACTGGAAATGTAGAGGAAATATTTGACAGTATCAGACATTACATTGATTCAATTGGAAAAAGAAATAGCAAAATAATTAATCATGAATCTAAAGCTTTGGAAATGTAAACACCCCTCGTGCACAACCCTACACATCATCTCGTATCACCCATAGGCCGACACGGCGTGTCCACAGCAAGAAACACAGAGTGATACTCATACAGTGTACTGCCAGTGCACTATCTCGTACACACGTGCACTTGTGTCGTGTGCACGACACAGGACACGAACAGATCTCGTGGTGACACACATGGGTAGCCCACCAATAGGGCTACCTTATGGGCCCACTGGCCAGTGTCCACGATGTGTCAGGATCAGACACGAGACCCGTGTCAGTAGGGAAAACCCACAGTACACTGCCATAGGCAATCCCCGTGTGGTATCCATAACTCTCTCGACACAGCACGGGGACACGTGAGACTTGACACATGGCATGTCAGTCCATGCCCCTAGCCTCGTGTCGAGTTTTGTGTCCAAAAGTTACGTGTCGTGTCGCTACAGGGCCCGATAGGCAGGGGATCCCTGTAGCACGCGCGACCGTGTGTGCGCACGTGTCCACAACCTCAAACTGACACAGGACGACACGGAAATCAAGATACAAGGACACGAAATAGTAAGCAAGAACAAAACTCTATTTCCTATTCAAAAACGAAATTAAAATCAATACAAAATGCTCACTGTGGTATTTTGTCAAATACCTAGGACTAGTGATTGATACGTGTCCAGAATGGACACGAATCCACCGACACTTGACTCAAAACTTATCCAGGCATTAGGGTGACCCTTAGGGCTTCCTATACATGAAGACAAATCGAAAATCCATTGAGAGTTGAAGAAATTACCTCTTTGTGAACTTTCAATGGAAAAGTCTCCTTCTTAGCTCTTTGCTTGGTATCCCAATCACTTCTAATCATTGCCAAACTAAACCAAAACATTTACAACAACAAGAATGACAGATTTAGAAACTAATGCAACTAATTTGGGGATTTTAGGACCTATAATGGAATTATAATGAATTAATTAGGACAAGAACTCACCTCCTTGAAAATAGGGCTCTTCCTAAAGAAAAGAGGCAACCCTAGATTTGGGAGGGGTTTTATATGGTGGGAATCCCCATGTAGATATTGTGGCCGGCCACTAGGGCTTGGGTTTAGGGTTTAGTCCAATGGTTGGGCCTTGGGCCAAGCTACCAAGCTAAATGTAGATTAACTTAAACAAGGTTCTAAAACCACAAGTCATGACTTATGACTTCTATTCCTATTTGCTAAAATGACTTAAACCAAGTGCTAGGCTAGGTTAGACTAGAGTCACTTAACCTAACCATGGCCCACTAACTAGGGTTAGCTTCTAGGTAGGTCTACAAAGTCAACTCTAGTCAAAAGTCAACATAGTCAAACAATTCCAAATAAATTCCTAAAAATTCCCATAAATTCTAATTAATTCTAATAAATTTAAAATACCCCAAAATGACAAAAATACTATCACACTAGAAATGTGGTAGTGACAATTAGGCCATGGTGAACAACATTAGAACTTGACATTTTTTGATTTGGAGCTTCCATTTTTCTAGTTCTAAGTTTTAACCATTTTCAGTTTTTTTTGGTTTTGATCTATTAAACTTAGATTTTTCCTTTTTTGAGGCTTCCATGTGGAAGAGAATTCAATTTTACACAGTTAGAACTTTGAAAATCTAAATTTCATTTTGATTTGGCTAAGTTATGAGATTTGGAAATTTTGGTGATTCTTGGGTTTTTCCTCGCCTGATGGAGAAGATGACCCTCGGCCAGTACTCTTTAACGCAAGGTCATGTGCAGTTCATTTCCTGCGCAGTTCAACTCATGCGTAGTTTATTTCCTGCGCAGTTCAACTCATGCGCAGTTCATTTCCTGCGCAGTTCAACTCATGCGCAGTTCATTTCCTGCGCAGTTCAACTCATGCGCAGTTCATATCCTGCGCAGATCAACTCATGCGCAGTTCAACCGTAGTGCAATCTAACCCCAGCGTAACCTATTTGCCCTTGATGGTTTGGATTTTATTCCTTGGACTTGG
Source organism: Iris pallida (assembly GCA_029216955.1). Classification (NCBI taxonomy): domain Eukaryota; kingdom Viridiplantae; phylum Streptophyta; class Magnoliopsida; order Asparagales; family Iridaceae; genus Iris; species Iris pallida. The sequence continues at coordinate 498,051 of JANAVB010022999.1, read as the reverse complement.
CTTCTCTTTTGTGGGTTTGAGTTTTGAGATCTAGTTCCACACACATGACTTTCTCGACCCAACACGACATGGCACGGTTTTCGGTGTTTTGCTTATGACTAGTACAATTTTTCGTGATTTCTGTGAAGTATGATTCTAGTACTTTCTGATCTTCTTGATAGTGACCCGATGGGGTGCGCTCTTAACTTGTAACCTGTAACTTGTAACTTGACTTGACTTGATGATGTTGCGATGGCTAACTTGACTCATATAATCAACTCTGACTCCGTGGGTGTTCATATTGCTGCTTTGTGTAATCTACTTGTCTTGTCTCGCATCATGTCTAGGACGTGACTCCCTGGTTACCATGGTCAGGGATTCACACTGAATATGGATTAGGCTAATGGCTAGATTAAACTATAGTTCATGGAGAATTTCCAGTCACAGGCGATCTCGTTATTTGGGCAATTTTAAACGGACTTGTAGCCTGCCGACGAGTAGGCACATTTCCAGCACACTGTCATGTGTTGCACCCTCTAAGTCACCTAAGGGTATATCGTCTCCTGAGCGATGTACCCAACCATACTCTTAACCGGCAGAAGGATAACTGGATAGTCTGCAGGGCTTGGGACTGGAAATTTCTTATTTGTATCTTGCTAGTAATTAGGCTTGTGATAACCCTAGTTAGTTAAAGTAGTAAGCCGTAGTATTTGCTTGGCCGCTTGTGAATGGATGGTGTCCAGCCTTGTCTAAGTCTCGTCCAGTCCCTGTACCTGGTACTCCTGTACATGATTATTTTACTTGTCCTTAACAATAAATGGGTAGAGACATAGTGCTATTCAGGCGAAGGATTACAACCCCGATCCTTGTTTGGTTTATGGGTTGTAACCTGGCTCCTGGAATGGTTCCACGTCCCTAGTCGTTTATTGTCCTGTTGTACTCTTTATTACTTGTACTTTTCTCCTATTTCTTATGTTCTGATATGCTGGCTTTTGTTCTTATTTCGTGGCCTCCTTTGTGGCACTTGTTCTTTCTGGGGTTTGATCCAGCTGGTTTTGTGTGGCCAGATTTTGGAGCAGCACCCGAGGATCTACCGAACTTCCAGCCCGATGGTGGCGACTAGAAGAAACCCGGGCTACGAGTGGGTTTTCTATTTTGTTTTGCTCACTACCTTGTAAAATTATTCTTTTGAGGCGTTTAGCCGACGAGCACCTGTTAGCTCGATGCATATTTACTTACTGTCTGCCTACGGGATGTAAACATGATTAACAAATCCTAGGGTTGATCATATATGACTTAACTCTTGCTAGTCCTCGCATTTTGTATGACTAGCTTCATGATCAGCTGAATATGTAATATTTGGGATGCCTTTTATTGTATATTTGGTGGTCTAATATCTTTTAACTATATTACTTGCTTGAGATTGAGACATTAGGCTTGACCTTAAGAGACCGTTGCTTGTAGTAAACCCTCATATCTAAACAGCCGTAACCGTATAGCGAGGTGGATTCCATTTCAATATTCGTAGCTGGCTATGTACGCCCCCGCTCTCTAGTATTCTAGTTCTGGGGGGTCACATGGTTTAAGTGGTCGCCCATACAGGTCTTGGCATTCAAAAATGTGAGGGTTTACCTAATAGATATCTCAATCAGTATTCGTCCTTGATCTCTGTTCGTATCTTCAAATCCCTGAGAATCTTGACCTGATCACATGCTTGTATCGTTGATCTGTCCTAGTCCTTCCTTATTTTTCCTGTGTCATCTTTTTCAGCGGCACTGTACCTGACCCCGCCGATCAGCAAGGTGGAGTACTTCTCGTGGACCAGCAACAACCCGGAGATCAAGCCCAGCATTCCAGAGTAGCCTCCAGAGTTGTACCTTCCAGAGAAGAGCCCCAAGTTCAGCCCGTTCGACCTGCCTAGCCTGATGATGGCACCTTGGTAGGTCTTATCAGGACCTTGATAGCTTTCCAGGATCGTAGAGGAGACGCCTTACACCAGGCAGTGGCAGATACTTTGACCAGAGGGGGTCATCCAGGGAACAGCGTGGCCAACAGCTTCAAGCGCTTGAACCCTCCCTTCTTCGACGGCAGCGAAGATACGATTGCCGTGGACGCTTGGCTTCAGGATACCGAGGTGATTCTGAAAGCAGCTTGGACACCTGAGAATGAGAAGGTACCGATGGTACGCCTACAGTTGCTAGACTTAGCTCGCAGTTGGTGGACGGCACAGGCCGTAGATTAGATTCAGCGTCGGTCACTTAGGCGGTGTTCAGAGAAAGATTCCAGATGAAGTATTTCGATACTGTAGCTCGGTACGACCTGCAGACGAGATTTACCAACTTAAAGCAAGGAGGCAGAACGGTCGACGGTTATGCATCTGAGTTTTCTAGACTCAGTAGGTTTACCTCCACCTTGGTGGCAACCGAGTTTGACAGGGCCCATCGGTTCCAGCAGGGACTGTATTTGGAGATCTTGTTGGCAGTTGAGCAGTTCGAGCACCAGACGTTCGATGCAGTATTGAGGGCAGCTAGGAGGCACGAGTACAACTTCCAGAGGATCGTGGATAGGACCAGAGGTAGGAAGCGGTCCCACAATCAGATGCACCAATCATCAGCTCCAGTCCCGGCAGCAAGGGGTTTGACCATTGGAACTCCGAGGCGGGCGGCCTCAGTGACGTCGGTTCAATATTCGACCCCGACGTACCCGCAGCAGCAGAAGCAGAAATCTGCGATAGGATGTTCTCATTGCGAAAAGCCAGGGCATGTAGTGGCAGATTGTCGTAGGGCGCAGGGATTGTGCCTGGCATGGGAGCGGCAGATCGCAAGATAGGAGCCTGCCGGAATAGGGGTAGTTCGTCCTCTTCCAACCTAACCAGTCCATCGGTTAGGGGACCAGCACCTATACAGCAGCAGCAGTACTCGAGGCCATTGTTACCTCAGGCCCAGGCATTTCATCAGCAAAACCAGGAGCAGTACACCCAGGCCCAAGTGTAGAGCAGGCAGAGAGGTTTCCAGCAGAGAGGACCCGCAGCCAGAGGACAAGGTCAGGCAATGATGATGGCTATAGAAGAAGAAGTTGCACCAGGTGAGGTAGTGGCAGGTACTATTCTCGTTAATCCTCTCTAGTATTGGTATTATTTGATTCTGGTGCATCGCATTCATTCATGTCTGTACGATTCGTGACACGGATAGGATTGGAGCCCGAGTCATTATCAGTGAGGCTCAATATACTTACTGGTAATGGTCTTGTGGGAGTAGATCGAGTGTTTTTCTCGTGTCGGATCGTAGTTAGCGGTACAGAGTTCCCCGCTAAGTTTATAGAGTTTCCTATGGCAGACTATGATGTAGTCTTAGGCATGGATTGGTTGAAGAACCAGTATGCTAGGATAGACTGCCAGCATTGGCAGGGTTTTCAGCATTCCAGGCGAGCCAGAGTTCTTATTTTCCAGAGGCGCAGTGGAGCCATCTTCCCCAGTATTGCATGGCAGTAGCAGCAGTACAGTTATCCAGAATAGTTGAAGAGTTTCCAGATGTCTTTCCAGAAGAACTTCCAGGGATGCCGCCAGAGCGGGAGATTGAGTTCACTATAGACTTGATCTCCGGGACGGTACCAGTATCAGAGCGAGTCTACAGGATGTCACCTTCAGAGTTGGAGATTTTATACAAGATGATTGAAGAACTGAGGACCAAGGGATTCATTCGTGCAAGTGGATCGCCTTGGGGAGCCCCGATGCTTCTTGTGAAGAAGAAGGATGGTACATCCATGTTATGTCTAGATTATCTTACCTTGAAATCAGTGACAATCAAGAACAGATACCCTCTCCCGAGGATAGATGACTTGTTTGATCAACTCAAAGGGACTTCAGTGTTTTCGAAGATAGACTTGCGGTCAGGATACCACCAGATCAGAGTCATAGAGCAGGACATCCTGAAGACAGCTTTTCGATCTAGTTATGGACATTGGGAGTTCCTTGTTATGCCATTCGGAGCAACCAATGCGCCAGCCGTATTCATGGACCTCATGAATCGCATTTTCATGCCTCACTTGGATCAGTTCTGATCGTGTTCCTAGATGATATCCTGGTCTACATCAAGAGTGAAGCAGAGCATGAGAAGCATCTCAGAATCATCCTTCAGACGCTTAGGGAGCATCAGTTGTACGCCAAGTTTAGTAAATGCGAGTTCTGGCTCGATCGCATTTCGTACTTGGGTCACAACATTACCCTAGGAGGAGTGGAAGTAGATCCCCAGAAGATTGTGGCTATCGAGACGTGGTGTAAAACCCCTAAATTTCTACTATATTTTTTTTATATATATTAAATTTGGTACTGATTTAAAAATTTTGTATTGTACGTCGCATAGTCGTATTGTACGTCGCGCACGAAATTTTATTTTTCGTAGTTGCTCGACGAGTGCAATATGTGCGAGCGTACATATTTTGAGAAAAATATTTTTATTTTTATAGTTTCAAAATAATATATGTAATATTTAATTTAGCTATCAAAATTTCCTAAATTTATGATTTTATTTATGAAAGGCCTTTTATTTAGAATAAATAATATTATTCATGCATACATATATTTCATAAATATTTGCTAGTTTAATTTAATAAAAAATATAATTTTCGAGATTTATTATTCAAAAAGATATTTAAAAATATTTATTATTTTCAAAATTATTATTAGTAGTATTTTGAAAAATATATTTGGAAGTTATGGTAGCCATTTAAATCTTGATTTGATTTTTTGATTTATTTAAATAGTTAAATATTCGAAATTTATTTATCCCATTTGATTTTGAGCTAAAAAATTTTAATAGATTTAAATTGGATTAATTGATTTGATTTTAAACTAAGGAATTTGATTTGATTTGATTTAAATTAGATTTGGATTTGATTTTGATTTGGATTTGATTGCTTTTAAATTAAATTAGGAAATATCTAAATTAGGTTTAAAGGAATCCTAATTCTTATCTAATTGGAATTCCCACATCCTATAAATATGCAGGTACTCCTCCATATTATTTTCACCACAAATTATCTTTCAAACCATCATTGTCAAAATTTCTCTCTTTTTTCGTCATAAATTCAGCCTCAATTTTCAAAGGTTGTAGCAACTTCGAATGACCATAACTCCCAACTCCGGACTCCTTTTGACCTCCATTTTTTTTGTTGGAATCGTATTAAGGTATATTTTCTGAATGTAAATTTTATTTTAATAAATTCGGAAGTTAATTTTCTAGAAAATTTGTGGAGTGTCAGTGGTTCGAAATCTGACACATTTTAGTTTTTGAGATTCTGGGAGAACCAGGAATCAGAATCACGATCCGTTTGAAGTTTCGGAATACTGACAGAAAAATACATATCATATATTTTTCCCAAAAATTTTCCAGAATATTTTATTTTTGGTTTTATTTTAGAAGTTTGTCACATCGTCTAAGTTATCTTGTGTAGCCCTGTGACTATTCTGTACCCAACGGGAATGTCGGTTTCACCAGCAAGGACCTCAGGCAAGACACCTTGCTATTTGTGTTTACTTATCTTAGCTCATATTTCATGCATTAATTATTTTCTTTATGCAAAATAAACTGTGATACATGGCATAACCTGTTAGAACTTACTGTTCATATATATTCTGCAATGTATTATTTTTCTTACACATTAAATCTAGATATAAGGGACCACCTTTGTGTGTTGCATTCATGGCCTTGACACGTTGTACCACGAAGATGTGTGTCGCATGTAGAATAGAAAGTGCATGATTGGCTGGCCACCAGTACGTACAAGCCATGCGATAGGAATAACCGCTAATAGAGGTTGCATGTTAGTTTGACTTAGTGGTTATAGAGGTTACTGTTGTGGATACAACAGAGTAGGCATTGGGTGGGGAGGACAATTCCTTAGCGTATGGGCTTCGATGCACTTTCCCTTGTGACCCGGACTCTCCGCTGGAGATACGGGGTTGATGATCCATGATTACTGACGGCCACTAACGATTTACGGAACATCATGCTCTTCCTGATGGGGCCTCTGGTGCCCAAAGGGGGACTACGCCGATCCTATTTAGCCAGGGCCCATGTAGGAAGGATTGTTCTTAACTATATTTCACTTAGAATGGTAGGCTACCCTATCCGTTAGGTACGAGTACTTTTGGTTTGGGTACTTGTATCTGACCGTGGCTTGGAACAATAACTTGTCGTGGATTAGTTTGTCACATCTTGTCCTTGTTTGGTTGTAGGTGTGACTTACTACTTCGATGAGAAGGTATTGAACCTTGTTGGGGTCCGGATACATATTGGATTCATAGCATGGGAAGATACGTCATCTTGAATTAGTTTACCATCTCCTGTCCTTGTTTGGTTGGGGATGGTACGCTCGTTAGTAGGTGCGTATTGGAACATGTTATAATTCGATTTACTTATTTATTTGAGCAATATTTATTCAGTTTATATTGCATGCTATTATGTGTCTTGTTACGTCCCTCTGAGGACCTGGTTGTCTTGCCAGGTGTGTGCTATTATCTTTCGTAGGTGCTTTAGCTCTAGCTGTGTTCGTTGCTATTTTCGAGGATGATTGTACTTGGATCGTCTTCGCTTCGCTCGCCACTCATTTCATTTTCTATGTACTTTTCCTTATTTTGTTGGTAGTGGATTTGTCTCCGCCTAACATATTGTATCAAGACAAATTCATAGTGATTATATAATATCTTTTATTCTTGTGGATGAGATTAGTTATGGTTCTACTGTATTTTACAGCTTATATATTCATATGAGGATTCCATATAGTGGTGTGTACTTCGTATGAATACAGCTGGCATATCTACGTTCCTAGTCCTACGTATTTTGGGGCTGGGGCGTTACATGTTTTTGTGGTGGCCATGCAGGTCGAATTTGTCACTTCGGTTACGTAATTGTATCGATGTGAGCATGCAACATAGGATTAGAATCAAGGAATCCATCCATACAGCTTAACCTCTTCCCTTGGCTTCAAATCTCGAACTCTTGTTCGACCTCCTTGAACTGCATCTTGCTTGATTCCTTTCTACCGTTGATTCTTATTTTCGTGCTTAGTGTCAACTAGGAAGATGACTACACTAGTATATGCTCATAGGTCAACACATGGCTAGAATGGTTATATTGGCAATTGGAATACATATGACTCTAATTGAGTTAAAAGGTTTTTCTTTAAAGTGTAATTTAATGATTAGTAATTGGTAAAGTAGGATATTACCACGGAAAGCTTTAACCTGAAGATTTCTAAATAGTAAACACCAGAGGATTTATAGAATTTCATACTTGGTTTAAGAAATTGATTGGAATTTTGAGTTGTGATATTTATGATTTATGGGATTATAGTTAAACACCTTTGAACAGGTTATAGATTTGGGTTGAAAATGATCTTAGATTTCAAATGTGGTTGTAGAAATTATTTAAATTGCGTCGTACAACTTACGATTTTCGTGTTTAGTAAATTTTGAATTTTAAGTGGAAGTAATGATGGTAAATTTTGGTTTAAATTATTTGAAAGCTATGAAAACAATTTTCGAAAATTTTTATTTTTAAATGGTGTCCTATGATTGAGGATTTACAAATCTATTTAAATTTTTGGTATAAAAAAAAGATTTTGACTGATAAGATTATTTGAAAATTTAGTTTAACGTGGGATTGCTAATATTAAAAATTTTGGGAGAATTTCGAAGGATGTGATGAAAAGTTATTTTGATTGATTAAAGGAAGTTACCATTTAAATGTTGTGATTTTGTTGGAATAACTTAGCATGAATAGAAGTTAAAATCGATGAGAACATTGAGCTAAATTTTTGAGATTGCTTTTAATATGCTAAGATTTTTATTATGAGTTAATTTAAAATTCTAGAGTGTTAAATTTTTGATTGATTGTGAAATTTTTATGGATTCGTAAATTATGAACTCTTGAGTTAAGTAGTTGAGTTTAAACGTAAATTTTGGAAAAGGTTAGTAGTAACGTGATAAAATTTTCTTTGAGATTTATGAGAGTGATTTAAATTTTTATGATGGATTTGAAGCTTGGGGTGAATACAAATTTTGGTGGTTTATTTTTGAAAGTTTATTTTTGAAACTTTTTGGAGGAAACTTGAGTTAAATTTTAATGGTAGGCCCCAAGATAACCCTACTGAGTATTCCACACTAATTGCCATGTCCCCCATGACCATGATAGTAGTATATACACAAGCGTTGCTAGTCATCTACCAAACTATATTGTATCTCAATCTTTACTTACTCAATTTTCCCCCGAATCTCGATCTTTTATGGTAACCTTCTAACCCAGTTGCAATTTGAATAATGATTTAATGGTTTCTTAACTGTATTCATCTAGGAGACTATCTTCTCTCCGAAATTTGTTCCTAAATTATTTTTACGGGATTCTCTAATTAATTTATTTCATGCTTTAACTTGATCTTCTTTATTTTGTGCATTAATTATCATCTCGTGAACTCCCACTTTCTATTTTTGATCTTCTGGCGTCCCCTACCGTGATTTGTATATTTGGGGTACAACACTACACTTTTCCTTCCAAAAATTTCATATATAAGACCTAGACAAGCCCACCTTCCTGTAGACATATCATGTCCCACCAAAACCCATCTCCTTGTACTCTATTTCTTGATATGACCTTATGGTCAAAATGACCAAACTATAATCCTTACCATGGTACCAATATTTTTTGACCACGGATAGAGATTCAACCTCGACTCAATTCTTTCGACCCGATGTGTGATTTTGTTCTACTAAATTTCTTAAATGCTTAAAATTGTGCTTTATCTTGATTGCTTGACCCATTGTCCCATCACACTATTAGTTTAACTTTTGTAAGTTGGGTAGAATACCTCACCACCTAACAAACCTTTTTTTTCCTTGTGAACCACATTGGTAAGTTTACTTAGACTCTAAATTCAGAGGACCCTACCTTATTTATCTACCAAGCCTTAAATGAAGAAACACTAGGACAACTGTATAGGCCCACACTTCGGGCGAGCCTTGATTTTAAAAGATCCGGGACTATTTAATTTCCTTCATCAATACCTCCCTTCCACATATTTTGACTATCCCATGCTGCTAATAGCTTCAATTTTGCAAGCTTATTTCGTTATCAAGCTTGATCATGACATATTTTATTGGGTGCACCCACTAACATATTGTCTAATCAGAACCGGTGCATGATGGTCTGATCAACCTATTGCACTTTGGTTCGCCTTCGTATATTATTCTACATGGATGGAGACATAGTTAAACTTGTCCTCTAGAGTCCCATCCGCGACTGCCTTGACGACTCCTTTTGAATTATTCGGTCGTCTTTGAACCACGTATTCGTATTCGATAACGCCTCCTTCGAAATCTATATTGCGTTCGCCTTCACCTATTTTAGAAGGACGAAAGCGTCGTACTAAAACTCCTCTAACTGTCCTATCACCATGACCATTACCACCAATGTAACCATATCTTTGTCTTGAACTACTCGACCTTTCCCTCGACACTAAATTTACAATCTTGACTTTCTAATCACTTGAATTTAAGAGTTATTACAATCGTCTCTTAATCAACCCTCACCTAGACTACGACCATATAAACTTCCTTAAACCCTTCTATCTACCGTTGTGCCTTCTCACCCCCTCCTAATTCTTAATTTCGAGGACGAAATTTTTTAAGTTGGGTAGGATGTAAAACCCCTAAATTTCTACTATATTTTTTTATATATAAATTTGGTACTGATTTAAAAATTTTGTATTGTACGTCGCATAGTCGTATTGTACGTCGTACACGAAATTTTATTTTTCGTAGTTGCTCGACGAGTGCGAATATGTGCGAGCGTACATATTTTGAGAAAAATATTTTTTATTTTTATAGTTTCAAAATAATATATGTAATATTTAATTTAGCTATCAAAATTTCCTAAATTTATGATTTTATTTATGAAAGGCCTTTTATTTGAAATAAATAATATTATTCATGCATACATATATTTCATAAATATTTGCTAGTTTAATTTAAATAAAATATAATTTTCGAGATTTATTATTCAAAAAGATATTTAAAAATATTTATTATTTTCAAAATTATTATTATTGGTATTTTGAAAAATATATTTGGAAGTTATGGTAGCCATTTAAATCTTGATTTGATTTTTTGATTTATTTAAATAGTTAAATATTCAAAATTTATTTATCCCATTTGATTTTGAGCTAAAAAATTTAAATAGATTTAAATTGGATTTAATTGATTTGATTTTAAACTAAGAGAATTTGATTTGATTTGATTTCAATTAGATTTGGATTTGGATTTTGATTTGGATTTGATTGCTTTTAAATTAAATTAGGAAATATCTAAATTGGGTTTAAAGGAATCCTAATTCTTATCTAATTGGGAATTCTCACATCTTATAAATATGCAGGTACTCCTCCATATTATTTTCACCACAAATCATCTTTCAAACCATCCTTGTCAAAATTTCTCTCTTTTTTTCGTCATAAATTCAGCCTCAATTTTCAAAGGTTGTAGCAACTTCGAATGACCATAACTCCCAACTCCGGACTCCTTTTGACCTCCAGTTTTTTTGTTAGAATCGTATTGAGGTATATTTTTTGAATGTAAATTTTATTTTCATAAATTTGGAAGTTAATTTTCTGGAAAATTTGTGGAGTGTCAGTGGTTCAAAATCTGACACGTTTTAGTGTTTTTGAGATTCTGGGAGAACCAGGAATCAGAATCACGATTCGTTTGAAGTTTCGAAATACTGACAAAAAATACATATCATATATTTTTCCCAAAAAATTTCCAGAATATTTTATTTTTGGTTTTTATTTTAGAAGTTTGTCACATCGTCTGAGTTATCTTGTGTAGCCCTGTGACTATTCTGTACCCAACGGAAATGTCGGTTTCACCAACAAGGACCTCAGGCAAGACACCTTGCCATTTGCTGTTTACTTATCTTAGCTCATATTTCATGCATTAATTATTTTCTTTATGCAAAATAAACTGTGATACATGGCATAACCTGTTAGAACTTACTGTTCATATATATTCTGCTATGTATTTTTTTCTTACACATTAAACGTAGATTTAAGGGACCACCTTTGTGTGTTGCATTCATGGCCTTGACACGTTGTACCACAAAGATGTGTGTCGCATGTAGAACACGGAAGTGCGTGATTGGCTGGCCACCAGTACGCACAAGCCATGCGATAGGAATAACCGCTAATAGAGGTTGCATGCTAGTTTGACTTAGCGGTTATAGAGGTTACTGTTGTGGATACAACTGAGTAGGCATTGGGCGGGGAGGACAATTCCTTAGCGTATGGGCTTCGATGCACTTTCCTTGTGACCCGGACTCTCCGCTGGAGATATGGGTTGATGACCCATGATTACTGACGGCCACTGATGATTCTGCAGAATGTCATGCTCTTCCTGATGGGGCCTCTGGTGCCCAAAGGGGGACTACGTCGATCCTATTTAGCCAGGGCCCATGCGTAGGAAGGATTGTTCTTAACTACATTTCACTTAGAATGGTAGGCTACCCTATCCGTTAGGTACGAGTACTTTTGGTTTGGGTACTTGTATCTGACCGTGGCTTGAAACAATAACTTGTTGCGGATTAGTTTGTCACATCTTGTCCTTGTTTGGTTGTAGGTGTGACTTACTACTTCGATGAGAAGGTATTGAACCTTGTTGGGGTCCGGATACCATATTGGATTCATAGCATGGGAAGATACGTCACCGTGAATTAGTTTACCATCTCCTGTCCTTGTTTGGTTGGAGGGATGGTACGCTCGTTCAGTAGGTGCGTATTGGAATATGTTATAATTCGATTTACTTATTTATTTGAGCAATATTTATTTAGTTTATATGGCATACTATTATGTGTCTTGTTACGTCCTTCTGAGGACCTAGTTGTCTTGCCAGGTGTGCTATTGTCTTTCGCAGGTGCTTTAGCTCTAGCCATGTTCGTTGCTATTCCTCGAGGATGATTGCACTAGGATCGTCTTCGCTTCGCTCGCCACTCATTTCATTTTCTATGTACTTTTTCTTATTTTGTTGGTAGTGGATTTGTCTCCGCCCAACATATTTATCAAGACAAATTCATAGTGATTATATAATATCTTTTATTCTTGTGATGAGATTAGTTATGGTTCTACTGCATTTTATAGCTTATGTAATCATACGAGGATTCCATATATTGGTGTGTACTTCGTATGAATACAGCTGGCATGTCTACGTTCCTAGTCCTATGTATTTTGGGGCTGGGGCGTTACACGTGGCCAAGTCGGCTACTACCGGCGATTCGTTTCAGATTTTGCAAGGATTTCGGTACCGATGACCCAGTTGACCCGCAAGGATATGCCGTTTGTATGGACAGCAGAGTGCCAGGAATCATTTGAGAAGTTGAAGCGAGGTTTGGTAACGGCTCCCATTCTCACCCTTCCAGATGGGACCGGAGGATTCACAGTTTATTGCGACGCTTCAGGCAGAGGATTGGGGTGTGTCTTGATGCAGCATGGGAAGGTAATATCTTATGCATCACGTCAACTTCATGATCATGAGAAGAATTACCGACCCACGACTTGGAACTGGCAGCAGTAGTTTTGCACTTAATTTGTGGAGGCACTACTTGTACGGGGATAGAGTGGAGATATTTACTGATCACTAGAGCCTGAAGTATGTTTTCACCCAGAAGGACCTTAACATGCGGCAGAGAAGATGGCTCGAGCTACTGGTGGACTATAATGTGGATTTGTAGTATCACCCAGGAAGGCCAACATTGTAGTAGATGCGTTGAGCCGGAGAGCCAGAGTTTACTTCCTAACAGCGCAACCAGAGTTATTGGAAGATCTTCAGAATATAGGAATTGAAGTGATTCTTTCTACCAACGTGGCGTATGGCCAGTCTACAGGTTCAGTACAGCATAGTTGAGAGGATCCGGAGAGCGTCAGCAGATTTCAAGCTTCAGCGACTCAGAGCAGAGTGTGAGGCAGAAAGAAGGCCAGAGTTATGTATCCATGAAGATGGTACACTTCGATACGGCACTCGTCTTTGTGTACCCAGTGGAGATATCAGACAGGAGGTCACGGCCGAAGCTCACAGTTCACAGTATTCTATTCATCCTGGTGGTACGAAGATGTACCGAGATATTTGTCAGCACTTCTGGTGGAATGACATGAAGAGAAGATAGCCCATTTGTCTCTCGGTGTTTGGTTTGCCAACAGGTTAAGGCTGAACATCAGAGGCCCGCTGGACTTCTTCAGCCCTTGCCGATTCCAGAATGGAAGTTGGAGCATGTGACCATGGATTTTGTGACTGGATTTCCTAGATCTCCAGCTGGTCGAGATGCTATTTGGGTTATAGTTGACAGGCTCATGAAGGTGGCTCATTTTTTCCATTCAGAGTTGGCCAGTCGACGGCTCAGCTAGCAGAGATGTACCTAAGGTAGATTATCAGGCTTCACGGTGTGCCTGTCAGTATCACCTCGGACCGAGATTAAGGTTTACGTCACACTTTTGGCGCAGCCTGTAAGAGAGTTTGGGAACTCACCTTCAGTTTAGCTCAGCTTATCATCTGCAAACAGATGGCCAGTCGGAACGCACGATCCAGACTCTTAAATATGTTGAGGTCTTGTACCCTTGACTTCGGTGGTTCATGGGAGGATCATCTGCACCTGGTGGAATTCTCGTACAATAATAGTTTCCAGGCCAGTATTCAGATGGCTCCTTTCAAGGCCTTATATTGTAGGAAGTACAGATCCCCGCTAGCATGGGACGACATCGGAGAGAGGCAGATGCTTGGCCTAGAAATGATTGCCCAGACAGTTGAAGTGGTCAGAAGAATCAGAGATCGTCATCGAGTGGCCCAAGATCGCCAGCGCCATTGGGCCGATGCTCATCGACATCCCTTAGAGTTTGCTATCGGCGACCATGTATTCCTTAGGATCTCGTCTAACCGTGGTGTCATTCGCTTTGGCGTACGGAAAAAGCTTATTCCTAGGTATATAGGGCCGTTCGATATCCTGGAGTGAGTAGGAGATGTATCCTATCATCTCGCTCTTCCATCGTCGCGCTAAGTGAGGTGCATGATGTATTCCATGTGTCCCAATTACGACAGTACATCCCGGACCCGAGCTATATCCTAGACCATTCGGAACTGGTTTTTGGTACCAACCTTTCGTATGAGGAGAGGCTCGTGTCTATATTGGATCGGAGAGAAAAGATACTCAAGAACAAGACTATTAGCTTAGTCCGTATTGCTTGGGGTCATCACTCTCTAGGTGAGTCAACGTGGGAGCGTGAGGACGACATCCGATCGCGATATCCCACTTGTTTTACTCGTAAGGTATAATGTCTTCCTTATGCCTTATGCCCTCCATCCCTTGCTTGCATGTATGATTGTTTGCTTAGTGTAGCTTATTTGAATAGTATAGCTGGCTCTTACATCTTTAAGCATCTTGATTTAAATTCCGAGGACAGAATTCTTTTAAGGTGGGTAGAGTTGTAATGCCCGTATTTCGGAATACGTATTTTGATTAGGCTTATATATATTTCGGACATGTATTTTATTTTCTCGGATTCTGGCCTGTAATTGTGTTTTGGTTTAACTTGCGAATTCTGGTTTTCTCGTAAAATGGGTTTTGGACCTGGCGTGGTTTTATTTTATGGAAAAGGAATTGGTTTGGTTTGGTTTGCATTGGACTACCTTAGCTAACCTTCACCCTCAACACAACACACCCTCCCTCATTAAAACCCCACCTAAATTTCTCTCTCCTCATAACTTCCATTAATTTTCTTCATCTTCTTCTTCCGTCCTCCACACAACACCAACACCATAGGAAGTGCACCTTGCCACCAAATAAGCACCCTATTTTATTTCCATTAGCTAGATTAGGCCATGGTGAACAACATTAGACCTTGACATTTTGTGATTTGGAGCTTCCATTTTTCTAGATCTAAGTTTTAACCATTTTTGGTTTTTCTTGGTTTTGATCTATTAAACTTAGATTTTTCCTTGTTTTGAGGCTTCCATGTGGAAGATAATTCAATTTTACACAAGTTAGAACTTTGAAAATCCTAATTTCATTTTGATTTAGCTAAGTTATAAGATTTAGAAATTTTGGTGATTCTTAGGTTTTCCCTCGGCCTGATGGAGAAGATGACCCTCGGCCAGCGCTCTTTAGCGCAAGGCCATACGCAGTTCATTTCCTGCGCAGTTTAACTTATGCGCAGTTCATTTTCTGCGTAGTTCAACTCATGCCCTGTTCATTTCCTGCGCAGTTCAACTCATGTGCAGTTTATTTCCTGCGCAGTTCAACTCATGCGCAGTTTATTTCCTGTACAGATTAACTCATGCGCAGTTCGACCCTAGCACAATCTAACCCCAGTGCAACCTATTTGCCCATGATGGTTTGGATTTTATTCCTTGGACTTGGCTTCTCTTTTATGGGTTGGAGTTTTGAGATCTTGTTCCACACAACTCGACTGTCTCGACCCAACACGACCTGGCTTTTTGCTTATGACTAGTATGGTTTTTCGTGATTTCTGTGAAGTATGATTCTAGTACTTTCTGATCTTTTTGATAGTGACCCGATAGGGTACGCTCTTAACTTGTAACCTGTAACTTGTAACTTGACTTGACTTGATGCTGTTGCGATGGCTAACTTGACTCATATAATCAACTCTGACTCCGTGGGTGTTCACTCTTGCTGCTTTGTGCAATCCACTTATCTTGTCTCGTATCATGTCGAGGACGTGACTCCCTGGTTACCACGGTCAAGGATTTACACTGAATATGGATTAGGCTAATGGCTAGATCAAACTATAGTTCATGGAGAATTTCCAGTCACAAGCGATCTCGTTATCTAGGCACTTTTAAACGACTTGTAGCCTGCCGACGAGTATGGCACATTTCCAGCACACTGTCACGTGTTGCACCCTCTAAGTCACCTAAGGGTATATCGTCTCCTGAGCGATGTACCCAACCATACTCTCAACCCGGAAGAATAACTGGATAGTCTGCAGGGCTTGGGACTGGAAATTTCTCATTTGCATCTTGCTAGTAATTAGGCTTGTGATAACCCTAGTTATTTAAAGTAGTAAGCCGTAGTATTTTCTTGGCCGCTGGTGAATGGATGGTGTCCAGCCTTGTCTAAGTCTCGTCCAGTCCCTGCACCTGGTACTCCTGTACATGATTGTTTTACTTGTCCTTAACAATAAATGGGTAGGGACATAGTGTTATTCAGGCGAAGGGTTACAACCCCGGTCCTTGTTTAGTTTACGGGTTGTAATCTGGCTCCCGGAATGGTTCCACGTTCCTAGTCGTTTATTATCCTGTTGTACTCTTTATTACTTGTACTTTTCTTCTATTTCTTATGTTATGATATGCTGGCTTTTGTTCTATTTCGTGGCCTCCTTTGTGGCACTTGCTCTTTCTGGGGTTTGACCAGCTGTTTTGTGTGGCCAGATTTCGGAGCAGCACCCGAAGATCTACCGAACTTCCAGCCCGATGGTGGCGACTAGAAGAAACCGGGCTACGAGTGGGTTTTCCATTTTGTTTCGCTCACTACCTTGTAAAATTATTCTTTTTAGGCGTTTAGCCAACGAGCACCTATTAGCTCGATGCATATTTAATTACTGTCTGCCTACGGGCTGTAAACATGATTAACAAATCCTAGGGTTGATCATGTATGACTTAACTCTAGCTATTCTCGTATTTTGTATGACTAGCTTCATGATCCTGAATATGTAATATTTGGGACGCCTTTTATTGTATATTTGGTGGTCTAAAATCTTGTAACTATATTACTTGCTTGAGATTGAGACAATAGGCTTGACCTTAAGAGACCGTTGGCTTGTAGTAAACCCTCATATCTAGACAGTCGTGACCGTATAGCGAGGTGGATTCCATTTCAATATACGTAGCTGGCTATTACGCCCCGCTCTCCAGTATTCTGGTTCTGGGGCGTCACATAATTATTTCTAGCTATCATTTTCAAGTTTATGATCTTAATTATGAAAAGCCTTTCATTTATACAGTTATAATAATAAATAACTTTTACTATAAATGGTATATTAGAAAAGTATATTTATGTAAATATTATTTGTACATACATGTATATTTCATAATTATTATTAGTTTATTTTAAATATTAATGTAATTTTTGAAATTATTATTATTAGTATTTTTGGAAAATATATTTCGAAATTATTGTGGCAATTTAAATCTTGATTTGAATTTGTGGATTTATTTAAATAGTTAAATATTTAAAATTTGATTTATTCTATTTGATTTTAAACTAAAAATTTAATTAGATTTAAATTGGATTTGTATTTGGATTTAATTAATTTAAATTAAGTTGCGAATTATCTATTTTGGGTTTAAAATCTCGACAATCTTATCCAAATGGGAATTCCCACATCCTATAAATACGCAGGTACTCCTCCATATAATTATTCCACAAATTACTCCAAATTCTCTACAACCATCTCCACAAAATTCTCCACCACCCACATCTTTGCGTGCATCGTGTCCGTGTCTCAATCTTTTCCACTATTTTTCTCCATTACAATTACATTGTCATCTTCTTCGTGTCCACACACGGACACATCATCATCCCTCTCTGACACCAAGCCCTACACATAGAACTTAATTCCTAGCAAACCCAAACCCCTAATCCCCAATTCTCTAAACCTAAACCTAACTCGGCCCCTGTCCACCACCCTACACGACGTCCACACCCTCACCATAAACCACCACCCGAACCCAGCAGACCTACATCATGGTCGTCGCCTCTACCATTCCCCAGCCGTCTACACCCGATCGACACACCGAAAATACCACACCACCTACGCCGCCACGTCAGTCATCACAACCACCGCGACCACGACCACTGCCTCCTGTCACTCCCAGAACCCAGTTTCAAACCGCGGCCACCGACTTGGCCGACAGCCACCCTCTTCATCAAAACCACCATCTCATGTTCCCGGCAAGCCACCCACCCACTGTCCCCGAGTCACCTTCATGCTCGGCTACGACGACTGCCAACCCTGGCCACACATCCGACCAAAATCACCACCACCTCCATTGAGAAAACATCACCATCTAAATTAATGGAAGAAACTCATACCTCTTGCCGCCTCGACCACGGCCACGACCACGCCACCACCATGGCTGCGCACAAGCAGAGCTTACGTCCGGGCCACGTGCGCATATTCGTGGTGCCCCCTCCTCCATCGTGCGCCATGCCACCGGTGAGAACTCCCACCACCGCACTGCGGCGACGCTCGCCCCAGAGCTTGTGTCGCGGCCGATGGAACCCCCGCATTGCCGCTCGAGCCTGCGCCACCACCCGCCGTGTCGGGGCCGGATCTGCTTCCCCAAGCGTCGCCAAGCCGTGCGCCAACCTCGTCGGAACCCTTTGCCTCCTCCGCGCGCCTCTCCCGCAGCTCCGTGCGTCCGCCTCCCTCCGCCGCACACCGCCGGCGGAACCCTCTCCGACGAAATCCTCCAGACGTCGAACCCTCTTCAGCCCTAGCCTCCCGCTCTCCTCAACCGATCCCCTCTCCTTTCCCCACTCTTCCTCTCTTCCGCTCTCTCTCTAACCCACCCCGAATCTCTCACTCAGTCCCTTTTCTCCTCACTCTCTCTCCCTCACGTTCTCCCTGACTCCATTCTCTCTCTGTAATTAGGAACAACTTCATGTTTTTTTCTCACTTTATTACTATTATTATTATTTTTCCTTTTAAAACCTCTCTCTCTCTCTCTCTCTTTGGTTCTCCTCGAAAGAAGAGAACTGCTGAACTGTTTATTTTATACTATTTTCTGTTGTTGGTTAATTATTATTTTTATCTTCACTCTTGAGAAGAGGAGAAGTACTGTTATCATTATTATTATTATTATTGGCATCAATAACTGGTCTGGCTCTTGACTTGTGTGAAGAGTACAGCTGGTTACCTTTTAAAGTTTTAGTTTATTTTATTTATTAAAATTATTATTTTCATCAAATGTATCAGCATAGCAGGATACATATTGTAGACATTATGTACACCCTAATAGCAGTATATGCATTTATTTTGAGTATCTTATTTTACCACTAGTATTGCTATTTACTATTAGAGTTATTATATAAAATATGTATTGAATATTTCAAAAATTTATATTTTTGATAAAATAATATAGAATTGGGGCTTGGCCCTACCCTTTCAAATCTAGTTTTCCAAAAGCTTAGTTTTAACCCTAAAAGGAAGTCTTTATATAGATTTTTGAATAGTTCATTTACAAAATTATTGGTTCCATATGGTGAACGAATTCTTAGTATTTCCAAACTTTATCTAAATTATTTAAACTAATAAGATATAGTTTTCTACCTAAAATAATATTTTGACAAAACTTAAAAGTTTAGCCCAAAATAATTTTTGGTTTTCAAGGTATTTCTCCTAAAAGAATTTTTTTTTAATAAAATCTAGATTTTAAATATTAGAGATATTTTTCTAAAATAATATATATATATTATTTATCTAAATTTCTTTCGACTATCTTTCCGTCCGTAACTACGCCCATTATTCCTATCCTCCTGCCAATTCTGTCCTTCCTCCTATCGACCCTAAGCAATTTGACCGTCCTGGACCCGATAGAACTGTTCGTGCCACCATCAGAGGTCATCTTGCATAGTTGTCGTACCAAAGTTGCAGTTCGTGCCACCGTGATTATCGTAGCACACAAGGCGTACTACCAGGCAAGACACCTTGTCATTTGCTGTTTATTTATTTTAGCTCATAATTTATGCATTATTTATTATTTTTTATGTAAAATAAACTGTGATACATGGCATAACCTGTTAGAACTTATTGTTCATTTATATATTCTGCTATGTATTATTTTTCTTACACATTAAACCTAGATTTAAGGGACCATCTTGTGTGTTGCATTCATTGGCCTTGACACGTACTATAAAGTTGTGTGTCGCATGTAGAACACGGACGTACGTGATTGGTTGGCCACCAGTACGTACAAGCCGTACGATAGAAATAACCGCTAATAGAGGTTGCATGCTTAGTTTGACTTAGCGGTTATAGAGGTTTTCAGTTGTGGATACAACTTAGTAGGCATTGGACGGGGAGGATAATTCCTTAGCGTATGGGCTTCGATGCACTTTCCCTTTTGTAACCCGTGTGCTCCGTCGGAGACACGGGTGAGATTACCCATGATTACTGATGGCCACTGACGTTCTGCGAAATGTTATGCTCTTACTGATTGGGCCTCTAGTGCCCCAAGGGGGGACTATGCCGATCCTATTTAACCAGGGCCCATGCGTAGGAAGGATTGTTCTTAACTATATTTCACTTAAGAATGGTTAGGCACCTTTATCCGTTAGGTACGAGTACTTTTGGTTTGGGTACTTGTATCTGACTGTGGCTTAGAACAATAACTTGTTGCGGATTAGTTCATCACATCTTGTCCTTGTTTGGTTGTAGGTGTGACTTACTACTTCGATGAGAAGGTATTGAACCTTGTTGGGTCCGGATACCATATTGGATTCATAGCATGGAAAGATACGTCACCGTAAATTAGTTTACCATCTCCTGTCCTTGTTTGGTTGGAGGGATGGTACGCTCGTTCAATAGGTGCGTATTGGACCATGTTATAATTAAATTGACTTATTTATTTGAGCAATATTTATTCAGTTTATATGGCATGATATTATGTGTCTTGTTACGTCCCTCTGAGGACCTGGTTATCTCTCCAGGTGTGTGCTCTTGTCTTTCGCAGGTGTTCTAGATCTAGCCGTAATCATCGCTATTTTCTTCGAGGATGATTGCACTTGGATCGTCTTCGCCTCGCTCGCCAAAATTATTTTTTTCTCATGTATTTTTTTTACTTGTTGGTAGTAGATTTGTCTCCGCCCAACATATTGTATCAAGACAATTTATTATCATTATATGATATCGTTTATTCTTTTATTTTTTGGATGAGATTAGTTATTGTTCTACTGCATTTTACAGCTTATGTATCCATACGAAGCCTATGTACTTCATATGAATACAGCTGGCATGTCTACGTTCCTAGTCCTACGTATTTTGGGACTGGGGCGTTACACACATAGTCCTGCTTTGGGCGTATAGGATGTAGGTGCATACAGGCTGCGAGATCATGGGTTGGTCGTAGTATTGACGTGGCCGCATGCTTCGGTATACAACTGCTCGTGGAGACTGACGTGGCCGTGCGCTTCGGTGTACGTTTTGATCATGGCTTTGATTGAGTTAGGCTTAGGTGCATAGCCATGTCTCAGGCTATGTGCCCTCCTTTCGGAGGAGCTATTCTTGGGCACATGAGACTTCACTGGCTGGGTGCATGGAGCTTCACTGACTGTGCGCATAGAGCTTCACTGGCTGGGTACATCGAGCTTCATTGACTGGGCGCATGGAGCTTTACTGGCTGGACGCATGGAGCTTCACTGGCTTGGGCGCATGGAGCTTCACTGGCTTGGGTGCATGGGGCTTCATTTGCTGAAAATTTTTCATGCTTCTACAAATGGTAGACGAAAGAGGGTCTTCTTGCCTAACTCCCCGACTGGAATGAAAGAAGCCGTCCGCTTGCCCGTTAATCACCATGGAGAACCACAAGTTGTTGAACGACCTCCAGATATTATTGATCCACGTTTTTCGAGAAGCTGAAAGCTCGGAATACCAAGATCATGAACTGTCAATCAAGCCTGTCATAAGCCTTCTCCATGTCCAATTTGATGGCGATGTCCCCGCATCTAGACGGTAATTTCATACACGTAATCATTTTCTGTGCCAGCATGATGTTGTCTTGGTTGTTTCTGCCCCGAACAAAGCTACTATGTTCTTCATATATGATTTTAGGAAGAATGTCGGCCATGCGCGTGGCAATAATCTTGGAGATGATTTTGTTGGTGAAGGTATATAAATTGATTGGTCTGAAATCGTAAAAAGTCTCTGGATTGTCCTGCTTGGGAATAAGGACCAAATTAGCATAAGAAATAGATCTTGGGTACCTGGCTCCTTGAAAAAAGGTAGTCGCCGCTTCATGAATATCCGTCTTGATGATATCCCAACATGTGCGGAAGAAAGAGTCGTTGAAACCGTCCAGTCCAGGGGTGTTGTGGGTGTCCAGCGCCTAGGCAACAGCTTTCACTTCCTGTTCAGAAGAGAGAAGCCCCACACGGTTGTTGTCCGTGTCATTGATGAGGCGAGGGATTCCTAAAAGGAAATCAGTGTCTCGTGTGACAGTTTCTTTAGTGAATAACTACGAATAGAAGGTAGTCGCCGCCTGTTGAATGCCCTGTTGGTCTTTGAAGATATTTTCGTTATCGTCGGCAATCTGATGGATGTTGAGCTTCTGTCTGTGACCCTTGACGCAGGCGTGGAAGTAACTGGTGTTTTTATCCCCATCGTTGTCCCATTTGAGCCTGGCTTTCTGCTTCCAGAAATCGATTTTGACTTTTAAACAAAATTTGAGGATGGCTTTGAAAAGTTTCAAGCTGTTCTCGTGGCTTCCGAATTTTTCGTCAAAAAGAGATCCTCGGCTCGAGTTACATCATCTTCGGCTGTGCGAACCGATTGGAAAGTATCTCCGAAAGCCTGCTTGCTCCAAGTGGTAAGAGCTTTTTGGTAGCCTTGAGTTTGTTGGCCACACGAATGAGGGGGTCGGGGGAGTCAGTCCTGGACCATATGTCTTTAACGATCCCCAAGAATTGAGGGTGATGGCACCAAAATTCCAGGAAAGTGAATTTATCCTTGATCTGGTTTAGGTTACGATTGATTTCAATGATGAGGGGGGCGTGATCTGATTCGGTGGTATTTAGGTGAGCAAGGTTGGATGTGATACGCATGTCTTTCCATTGAGTATTGATGAGGGCTCGGTCCAGACGGGAGTATTTCCTGCGTTCACCTTCCTACATGTTACACCAAGTGAAAGCGCTGCCGGTGAACTGGAGATGAGACAAGTGGGCATTGAATATGAAGTTATTAAAATCTAGCATGGTCGCCGGGGGTGGAGGTCTGTCCCCCGTCTTCTCGTCTCTGCAAGTGACGGCATTGAAATCTCTAACACACAGCCAGGAAGGGTAGGAGGTGCTGGGTATAGTATCGAGGAGGTCCTTCCAGAGCTGTTTGCAATCAATGATGTCGCAGCTACCATGGACAGCAGAGAGAAGGGCACGATTCGGAAGTGTGGGGTGCTTTAACCAACACGATAGAGCTTGCATGGTATCGAGCACAATGCTGATATTAACTTTAGAGGAGTAAAGATCCAAATGTCGTGTCTGCCTGCGACGGCAGGATGGAATCCCAACTGCAGCTGAATCGATTTGAGTCTGTTAGGGGGGATTTTGGGTCCTAGGATGATAAAGATGTCAATTTTATGAATTTTCTTGGGGCTGCATAATCTCCTCAAGGTTGGTTTATTGGCTAGGCCTCTAACATTCCAGGATATGATGTTAGGCATTTGACTTATTTGGTTGTTGGTGTTTGACGAGTTTCGTGGCTGACCTGGTGGTCATTGTCGTGGACTCGGTGGCTCCTTTAGTACTCTGTTTTTTGTTCGATGCTAGCTTGTTAGAGTTCTGCTTCTGGAGAGTACTCGAGGGGTCTTCTTCTGTATTGTGGGTCTCTGATTCTTTGTCTGGGCTAGGAGGTGCTCCTAAGTTGGTTGATGGGGTGAATGTTGCTGCGTCAATAGCTTGCTGACAACGGATGACTTGTTCGGGCCCGATGATGGTAAGATCTTCTGCCTGAATGTTTCACGGTGATTGACTCTTCTGGAGCTCGGTGACCTTCGTGGAGCAGCATGCGTTGGGTTTGTTGTTGTCTGACCTCCCTTCTTTTATCTATGCTCTGTTATAGGGAGTGGTATTAACTTCTAGGTTAGCCTGACTGGCGATGTCGAGGGGTAAGAGGTTGTTTTCCCTGGTAGTGGTAGCTGTGCTAGAGTGTTCTTCTTCATTTTGGGTGTTTTCTTCTGTATGGGTGTTTTCTTCTTCCGCCAGGGCGTCGAGCCTGTTGTGGGTGTTGACGTGGTTGCTTTTAGGGGTACTAGGGATACTTTCCTGCCCGACGATATAGTTGGATGTCTGGGTCGATATTGGGCTAGCATCGAATCTGATATACGAGTTGGGGGGTAAGAGGGGGGCTCTTTGATCCTGGGTCCTTTTTGTTTTGTGCTCCTTCGGTGCCGGCTTGTGATTCAACTCTGGGTGTGCTTTGTAGTAGTGCTTGATTTGATGCCCTCTCTTTTTACAGTGATTGCAGTATAAGACGTTGTTCTCATATAAGATTGGCTGCGAGTGGGTCTTGTTTCCTAGCTCGATGTTGATGGATTTAGGGAGATCTGTGGAGACGTCAAGCTCCATATAGACTTTAGCATAATTGGCTCAGGTCAGATTACTTGTTTCCTCCGCCATGGCAACGAAGGTGCCGAAGGAGTTGACAATCCTTCTCCGAGCTGCTGGTATGAAACATATCAGAGGTGGGTTGGGGAGGGTGACCCATGCGGACACAATGGGTGAATCCTTAATTGGGTTGAGATTTTGTGACCATCTAACCACTGTCATGTTTTTGGAGTCTATTTTGTTTATACCCCGAGACTGGACAATCTTTTGCTCTGTCCTAGAGGATAAGTGGAGAAGGATGTTTCTGGTGTCAAAAGGAGCAATACGATACTCTGCTGTAAGGCTCCATTTGGCAACTTCCTCTTGCACTCGGGCAAGCTTGGGACATCCCGAAGGGAATCTTAACACAAACATGGAGGAGAACCTCTCGTAAAGCATCTCCAGGTCCGTGCAGGAGAACAAAATCGATAGCGATTCCCCTTCCGCTGGAGTGGGGTAGTCGATCTCGGGAAAAGAGAAATCTGGTCGGATGGGATATTCCTGGGCCAAACAGTCCGGACGCACGTTGTCAGCATACGAGGAGGGGCCTGCCTGAGAACCCAGAGCCGAGGAGGGTGTCCCTCGCCAGAGGAGAGAACTGGGACCAGAGGAAGGAAGATGCTGCACTTGGGGAGGCCAGCAGAGGGGGACAGCAAGTGGAGGGGGGCTAAGGAGCCTGAGGAGGGGGCGCATAAGACAGACTGGGGGGCACATAGGGAGCTCGCTGGAGAGGATGGTAGGAGGCGCATAGGGAGAACAGTGGGGGGTGGGATTGAGGCCTCTGCTATGCGCACAAAGGGGCACGACGACGGGCGGAAAGGAGAGAGGGCGCATAGGGGGAGCTGCGGAGGAGGGAGTGTATGGAGCATGCAAGCGCATAAAGGGGTGAACCTGAGGCCGCATACAAGCGCAAAGGGGGTGCACATAGCCGGGCGCAATGCTAGAAAGCATCTACGCCCCGGAGGGAAGGGGGGCTGAGCGGAAAAGAGAGGATTTCGAAATTCGAAATGGGGAACGGGGGGAATCGGAGGAGACAGGGAGAACCGAGGGGAGGAAGACCGATGGGGGTAGGGTAGAAAAAGGCAATGAGGGAACGGAGGAAGGGGCGGAGCAGAGGAGGGGACACGGAGAGATGAGGCGGGCAGAGACGAGGCGAAAGGGGGTGGCGCCCGACGAGGCCAAGAGAGAGGAGGCGCCAAGGCTGCGACGGTCGAGGGATAGATCCCTACCAGGCGGAGCTGGTCCACCGACCAGGGAGGGTGGTCAGATGCCATCCCGGTATCGCAAGGCCGACAAAGAAGAGGAGGAGGAGAGAAGCTGGAAGACATCGCCGATGAGACAAAAGGGAGAGGAGGGAGCGGGTGGAGCCGGAGGGGGACGCGACCCGGCTAACGCCGGACGGCCTACCAAAATTCTTTAGCTAGATTGTATATATATATATATATATATATATATATATATATATATATATATATATATATATATATATATATAAAGAATTTTGTATCCCATGTTTTTTCGATCTTTCAAAATAGTACTTTTCATTTAATTTCCTTTTGTATTTAGAAAATAAATTCTCTTTGAAACTTTGTAAAAAAAAAATATTATGTTATTTTCTACATTTCAAAATTAGTTAAAATTTAATGGTTTAAAAAGACTTATTAGATCTAATAAAAATATTCTTCTTACAAGTTTTATTATTTGAAATTATAAAGATATTATCTTATTATTTTAAAAAGATTGGTCTCAAAATTGAATTTGAAGATCTTAAAAATATTTAAACGACAAAATGATTTGTCAAACTATTTTTGAATAATATTTGGATTTATACAAATACTTTAAATTACTTTGATAAGTATTGAATACGCTTGAAATTATTTTGATGATATAAAATATTATTTTCAATTTGTGTGGTGATCAATTATTGCATTAAGATTTGATGATCTACTTTTTAAATTTATTTGATTTAAATTATGGAGTAGACTTATCCATTAGAAATACTAGTCATATTGGAATCATATCTATAATTATTTAATTATTTCTCATTTGAACTAATAATAACTCAATCCAAATTAGGTAATTCGAATCATATCTATATTGATTGAATCTTAATCATATCCATATTAATTGAATTCTAATCACATCCTAGTTAAGTAATTGTTACCCATTATATATGCCTATTGAATCTATGAAATAAAATCATCTCTCATTTTTATTTTCTTTCCAAAACTCCTCTCTTTTTCATCCAAAATAGGCCAAAATTCATCACAAATATTGTCTTATTTTTTAGAAGCTGTAGCAACTTCGCGAATCCGTTGCAACAAACTCCGGACTCCGTTCTACCTCTATTTTTTGTTTGAACCGTATTGAGGTTAGCTTCAACAATATATAATTTATTTTAGCAAATTTGTAATATATTTTTCTGTAAAATTGTTTTAATGCTAGTTGTTTGAAAATCGATACGTCGTACTATTTTTGAAATTTTGGGAGATCTCGAACTCGGTTTCACGATTCGTTCAATGTTTCAGAAAGTTGACACAAAGATCTATAACATAAAAATTTTTAGAAATTAATTTTACATTCTACATTTTAAATTTTAATTTGGGCCCATATAAATATTTAGCTACTACATAGTAATGGTGTATTTTTTATCTAGTAGTGGTGTGTGTGTGTGTGTGTGTGTGTGTGTGTGTGTGTGTGTGTGTGTGTGTGTGTGTATAATATTGGGACTTGGACCCTACATCTATTTTTAAAGTGGGTTTAGATATCCTAAATAAAATTTTAAGATTATTTATACCTATTTTAAAGTATGATTTTTAACCTAAAATTATATTTGTGACAAAATATGGTACTAAGCTTGCCGATATTTATTTTTAATTGGGTTTCAAACTATAGAAATTTTATTGTAATATTTTTTTGTAATTAATTTGTATCTTGATATTCTGAGATTTTCAAAGTATTTTCTAAAATTATTTTGATTAATAAAATATAGTTTTCAAAATAATAAATATTTTCTAATATAAGGTATAAATATTTTCTAAATAAAAACATATCTAGTTTTAAATATTATAAAATATTTTCTAAAAATAGTATATATATGTATTTATTACGCAATTTTTTCGATTACCATCTTGACCATGACTAATCCAATATTCCCATTTTCTTCATGACATTGGACGCCTTCATATCAACCATGGCTATTGGACTAATTTGGACATTGTCAGATTGTCACACCACCACCGGACAAGATACCTTGTCATTTACTATTTATTTACCTTTAGCTCATCATATGCATTTATTTAAATATTTATGCAATATAAATAGTTGTTCAAAATTGTACTTAGATACAAATAACTGTTGGTCATATTTTTATTTCTTTATTTATTTTCTATGCACATTGACCTAGTGTTAAGAGACTATTCTTTGTTTGTGTTGTATTCATTGGCCTTGACACATATGTGACACAAAGTTGTGAGTCGCATATAGAATCGAACTTGCGTACCGACCGCACATCAGTACATACATATCGTACGATAGGTTATAACTGCTAATAGATATGCATACTAGAAAGACTAGCAGTTATGAAGGGTAAAACTATATTGTGGAGACAAACACATATTTGTGAGTTGTGAAGACGATGCATGTATATAGTATCATGGAACGGAGGAGACATCTATTAGATGTAGGGGCTACTATTTACTTTTACGCATTTTATGCACCTATCGGTTGATAGTGACTCGAATGAACGCTACTTATTGCCACCATTTACTTCTTTTTGTTTGTTCGGAGAGCCCATACATGGAACGTTGTCTTCAAATGTGCATGCATCACATAGTACGGTTAAGTGACCTTTATCCATTCCGGTATACGTATTGTTCTGTAAGATTTATGTACTTATGCCTGATCATGGCATGGAACAGTATTTTATTACTAACTAGTATGCCACCCCTTGTCCTTGTTTGGTTGTAGGGATGGTTTACTGCTTTGATGATAGAATACTGGACCATGTTGTGATTCGAATTATTATTGAGCAGTTAATTTATATTCAGTTATATGACATATTTTTCTGTATCTTGTTACGTCCCTCTGAGAACCTGGTGATCTCTCCAGGAATAGGCGATCGACAATATCCCGAGGAGTACGAATTTCAGACTAGACTCTTCTTTTTCTTCCTTTACGGACTATGTGACTTTTTTCTAGGTGGCTGACTTATTTTTTTGTTATTATTTATCTCATGTATTCTAATCTATTCTTTATATTCTCTTAGTAGCACTACAAGAAAAATGATATTTCTTGATGGTTTATTTCTCGACAGTCATAAAAAATCGTCAAAAACTGGGTTATCTTGACTGTTTTAGCCTTACATCAAGAAAGGTCTTGTTTTATGTCAATTTTGTAATTTTATAGCATAATAGTTGGAGGTTTTAGAGGATCCATTAAGAAACATCCTTTTATTTAGTGATGGTTCGGTAATAATCGTCAACTAATATATATTAAAAAAAATTGGCGTGATTTTTCTGCTGCCATTTTCGTAATTTTTTGAAATTATTTTTATTATAGATCTATGTTGATGGTTGTCCTTCAATCCCATTTTAGTTATTTTTCGATCCTTTCCTCTCCTCTCTATTTTTTCCTCCATGTCATCCATCAATCGATGGAGAAGGAGAGCCCAAACCAACGAACCCCTCTTCATCCTCTCTATATCCTTTACCATCGTCATCCTCTTCCTCCTCCTTGATCTCTCATACAGATCATTTCTTAATCCCCAAATCCATCCAATGTCGTCCTCGAACCCTAACCTTAGATCCATTGGAGTCCAAAGTGTGGTCGACAATGGCATCTTCAAATCGATAGTCTTCCGTGCACTTGGACCGACATATCCCTTTGGTGAAAAAGACGGTGGCCTAGTCGTCGCGGCTTTTCTCCGTCGAACGCTAGTAGTAACATATGGAGAGGTGCACGTGGAGTCGATGACGTGGTCCGAAGTGGTCGGCCATGTCGTCGGTGCCCTACGTCAGTACCCGGGTTCTTCTACTGCTCCGGGTCCTTCTACTCCCAGTCCTTCGGATGGTACTGGTCCTTCTTCCGTCGAACGTGTTTCTTTTGATGTTGCGGCCACTTTTCTACCGACTTCGTCTACGATTGCTCTCCTTGACCTGATGTCGTCGGCAGATCTACGTCGAGTTTCACAGCAGATATTTGATGGTCTGCCGACTCACATCGTTCAGGAGTATCTTCATAAAGCGCAGCAGGCACCATCAAACGATCCAGCCGAACTTTCATAGTATTTTTTGTATTTATAATATATTAAAATTTGGATAATTTTAATTTATTATGGATATTTTGTTCTGCTTGTGGATTGTTGTGATTATAGATAATTTAGATAATTTTAAGTTATTGTGGCTTGTTGTGATTATGGATATTTTTGATGTTTGTGGATTATTGTTATTATGGATATTTTGTTCTGTTTGTGGATTGTTTAATAATGATTAATTGTGTGATTTTGTTAATGATTAATTGTGTAAATAGGGTGCTATGAATTCAGGAATTTTTTTGAAATTTTTTTCCAGTTAGCTACGGACTACTGACGGAATGGCGATGCTCGGCGACGGACAGGCGATGGATTTTCTGTCGCTAAGCTTATAGAAATTTACATATATCCAGTTTGTGATGGATAGCGACGGAGAAGCGACGAAAAATCCATCGTCGAGCTTCTGGAAATTTACATATATCCAGTTAGTAATGGCATACTGACAGAATAGCGACGGAAAATCTGTCGCCAAGCTTTTAGAAATTTACATATATCCATGTAGCAACGGATAGCGACGAAATAGCGACAGCATGGCGATGGATATATCCGTCTCTAAAATGTCGCTATAGAGTATCAAAAAATTTTGATATGCAAATTTTGATGGATAGCGACAAAATAGTGACAACATGGCGACAGATGTAACTGTCACTAAAATGTCGCTATAGCGTATCAAAAAATTTCTGATACGCAAATTTCGATGGGGGTACGTTGGTAAGCCGTCGCTACGTTGCCGAATATGTTCGACGGGATTCCATCGCTAATCCGTCGAACGAGTCCATCGCTAAGTTGTCGCTACGCTGTCGTCGCTTTTTTGCAACGTTTTCGTTGAAGCTTCGACTATCTAGCGACGGATTTTTTTAGCGATAAGTATTTTACCGACGACATGATTTGGCCGAAAATCCGTTGCTCGTCCATCGCTAATTTCATTTAGCGACGGATTTGTCCGTCGCCAATTGACCGTTTTTTGGTAGTGTGGGTCCGTTGGCTTTTGTGCAGCATCAATGATGGAAGTACAGTGGTGGATGAGAGAGCAGTCGCAGTGCTTCGCCAAGCAGAGGATGATGTTGATTAGCGAGTAGAACGGAGGGCTTGAGAGTGGGGGGTTTGGCAGTTAATGATCCTCATGACTTGCAGACGGCACCGAAGCAGACGTGGTCACCGAAGCACAAATAATTGAGGAGGAGAAGCTGCTGATCCACATTGTTTCTATCTCAGTTGAGGTAAGAATTTAATTTTTGTTTATTACATAATTTTAGTTCAAAAAAATGGTAAGAGATTATGCCATGGTTATACTTAATATTTATGCTTGTAAGGTGTTCGAATTTATGCTTCCTCCTTGTTGGCCGGCAGATATGTAAGTACTCATTTCTTGTAGTCATCATCTCTGTGTCGGTACTATCATTTTCCATTTTTGAGATATGAGGAAGTAACATTTTGTTCATATCATTTTGTTCGTATCAAATCCACCACCAGAAGAGAAAAAACACTAAAGAATTCCAAGTCAAAATATAATATTAAGTCCAGCTTTATTTACAACGGTTGATATATATAGCTTTATATCTTCCTAGAAAATAGGAACATATAACCCAAGATAAATACTAAGAAATGATAAGATCATTATTTATTTCAATCTTACAACAATATGCTTCGAACTTTATATTCGATATTAGCTTGTAAAATAGAAAGAAGATTTTTTTATGTGTTGAACTTCATATTCCAGAACTTCAGTGTGAAACTACTAAAATTGCCAAAATTAGAACTCATAGTGAGAGCAAATGGAAAATTGAGGCCTTGGTTTTAAACCTTATTTTGAACTTTAAGTTTGAAATGCTAATTATGTAACTGTGTTGGCATTGTACTGCCGTGGAAGTTCTTAATACTGTAGGAAACCTTATCTACCATTGAGATACCATATTTATTGGTCCTTATCAAGGTTACAGAACCATTGGATATTAGTACGTATTGTATCAGATTCGAGCATCTCTGTTCTAAGATTGCATATAATTATTTGTAGCTGCCACAAAAGTACGCATCCACCATCTATAGGCTGTAATGATCAATACTTTTTTGTATCAGCCAAAACATACACGATAAAGCCGAGACATAATGATATTCATGCATAATTATCTGCAGTTGCCGAAAAATGTAAAGCAGTACTTCCAGATCATTCTCGGAATAGAGTTTCTGAATGCAGCACGGGCCCTTGCCATTCTTTTTGACACTATGCATCCGGGTAAATCAACAGCGGTGAACACGGGCGTGGAGAAGACGGAGACCACGTTCTTCTATAAACAAGCATGGACGCGTTATACGCAGACGACATACTAATGCTATCAAGCCTGGCTATCCAGATAAAAACAGAAAGAGGATCAGACCTATCCTGAACCGGATTGTATCTCCCACCCAAAGTAGTTTCTTGCCTGGGCGAAGCACAATGGATAATAACATCATTGTTCAGGAATTAATTCACACCTCAAACAAGAAGAAGAGAGATTTCCTAACTCCAAAAATGGGTTAGCGAAGACTTTTGCTACTTGTTTGCTTACGGAAACGAGACCTCTGCCCACTAGAGGCTTGAAGCGGCACCTTATCCGGACAGGCGCATTTTTATTGAAATTTTGTAGAAGAGCCTCCGTTTCTTCAGCATTAATAGCTCTTCTGTTTCTAACCCCAAAACCATCCTTATGTTGGAGTTTGGTCACTTCCTAAGTGATTTTTAGTCCCACATCGGCTAGACCAAAGGAGTTGTATCTCTATAATAGCTTTCCTATTTTAGAGGTGCACATATGGTGTGGAGGTGCACATGGGTGTGCCATGTGGGGTTATTTTTCTAATGGAAAAAGACTAAATCAACAATAAAAGCATTCATGCTTTTTGCTCTTGGAAAATTCATTTCCATAGGAGCTAAGCCCCGTAGGGGCTTAGCGACTCGGACTCAGACTCGGACTCGGACTCGGGCTCATGGGCTCATGAGGCGTAATGTGGCGTTTTGTTGGCGCACTTTGCACTTAGCACGTCAGCATCATCGCTAGGCGCATAGTGCGCTTTAGTTGCACTTAGCACGTCAGCAGTGTGCGCGCTCTGTCGCACAAAGTGCAAGGAGCGCTGGGTGTGCGCAGTTGGCAGCAGAACGTACGTTTGCATGTTCTGGGCAATTGCTACATGTTCGGGGTGGTTATTACCACGTCCCTAACTTTGTGGCAACCGACCAGTTGCTGCAGTGCCTATATAAGGCATCCTCTCTCTCAAGGCTCATTACAGAATAGAAAAAGAAGCTACCAGAAAGTTTACGAAGTGTTCTTTAGCACAAGTAAACAGAGAACTCAGACGTGTTCTTTAACACAGTTCTGATCTGCAGCCTTCGAGAGAGAGAGGAAAGGCGCCGCACCAGCGTTGCTTTTGCACAGGAGTTCGTGTCCGTCCGAGGAGTCAGAAGAGCAGGAGTGTTCCAAGTTCTCCGACGAACTTGCTGGTTCCTGGAAGTTGTTCGTATAAGGCGAATAAAGCTTTGAGCAACGGTGATCATTCACCCCAGCAGGAGTTCTTCCATCTTTCGCCAGTCACCTTCTTCGTTGCTGCCAGTAACTCTGATTGTATCTTCTTTTTCGAAGTACTACGATCTGATTGCCATGATTACGAAATCTTTTTAGATTCTCGTAATATCATAACGATATCTTTTTAGATCTTCGTTATACTTACGCAACCTTCCTAGAAGTGTTGCATTGGAACATTGTTTTTACAATTGTTTCATATTCTCAGTTTTCTATCAAAAAATTGTGCCCCGGCACTAACAATCTCAAAGCTTTATTCCTACGATGGAAAACATTAATGCTTCACTCCTCAATACTGACTTTTGCAAATTAGAAAAGTTTGATGGAGAGCATTATCAAGTCTGGAAGAGGAAGGTTTTTCTCACTCTTCAACTCAAAGACGTGGATCACGTGCTTCTTGAAGAGGAACCTACCGTTCCAGATACTGGGTCTGCTGCTGCTATCTCTGTGGCTTCTAAACTTCAGGCCAAGTGGAGAAGAGAAAATAGTATTTACAGGCTGCTTATCCTGAATGCTATGGAGGATTCCCTTGTAGAATCATATTCTAAGAAGAATATCGCTAGAGACATATGGGAGTCTCTAGAAAAACTCTACGAAGAAGACAAGAACCGCAGTAAAATATTTGTGGTTGAAAAATATCACAAGTGGTTCTTTGAGGACGAAAAGTCTATGCTGCCGCAGGTGAAGGAGTTCCTGAAAGTGCGACAGAAGTTGGAAGACGAGGCGATGCCCCTCCCCGATAAGTTTGTTGTTGGAGGGATTGTCTCAAAGCTCCCCGCTGGGTGGAGCAAGTTCTATGCAAACATGCATAGGAAGAAGCTTGAGATCAGCCTTGAAGATCTCTTGCAGGAAATATATGTTGAGGACCAGATGCAGGCTCAACTGAAGGTGGACACACTGTCCAAGCAATTGGCTAACGCCAATCTGGTTCAGACCAAGGAACCAAGGGGAAAGCAGGCGGCTTTCCACAGCAAGAAGAAGGACTCTGACAATCTAAAAGTCAAGGGAACTTCTATCAAGTCTCAAATGCCCTGCTTCAAGTGTGGCAAGAAGGGCCACTTTAAGAATGAGTGCAAAGCAAAAACCAAGCAATCAGAGCAAGGAGAGCCTAGTAAGGTATCTATGATCACTGATATTGTTGCTATGATTGCACAGGTTGATGCGGTAAGGACTGATTCTGACTGGTGGGTAGACACTGGAGCCTCCTGCCATGTCTGCTCCAGTAAGAAGTGGTTCACCACCTATACACCTACTACTGAAGTGGTTATGATTGCGAACCAGGCACAAGTTGAAGTGCTCGGGATCGGGACGGTGGTATTGAAGCTGACTTGGGGAAGTCTCTGACGCTTCAAGGCGTGAAGCACGTACCTGCTATCGCCAAGAACCTGATCTCAGGAGGCCTACTCTGCAAAGCAGGCCTCAGGATGGACATCAATGCTGGCCAGATGGTGATGTCTATCAAAGGAACATATTTCGGAAAAGCTTTTTATACCAAAGGAATGTTCAAAATTCAGCTTGTAAATCAGTCCAATGTAATTAATATGATTAATGAAGTCACTCATTCTGCTTATACTCTTGAGTTGTGGCATAATAGGCTAGGACATGTTTATTGTAAACGAATAAACAGAATGTCTAGTCTAGGACTTATCTCCAAGTGTGGGGGTAAGGTAGAGAAATGTGAAGTTTGTGCTCAAACAAAGATCACTAGGAAACCCTTTCCTCGGGTTAATCGAAGTACAGATCTTCTGGAGTTGGTTCACTCCGATATCTGTGACTTCAAACAGTTCTCTACAAAGGTCGGAATGAAGTATTTCATAACCTTCATCGATGACATCTCAAAGTATGCGTTCGTCTACTTGCTGAAGGTTAAAGACGAAGCATTCGAGAAGTTTAAAGAGTTCAGAGCCGAAGCTGAGCGGCAGACTAGACAACAACTCAAAAGGATAAGAAGTGATCGAGGTGGAGATCTACAGGTCTCATGAATTCGTATCGTTCTGTAAAGAACATAGAATTGTCAATAAGACTACGGCTCCGTACTCTCCTCAATCAAATAGAGTAGCTGAGAGGAAGAACAGGACATTGACAGAAATGATAAACTCAATGTTGTTGACTGCTGGTCTTCCTAAGTGCTACTGGGGAGAAGCTGCATTGACGGCCACTTTTATTCTAAATAGAGTGCCTCATGCAACTTCAGACGTTACTCCTCATGAACTCTGGTTCAAGGTCAGACCTAACTTGAATGTCATTCGAGTGTCGGGTGTCTGGCATATGTCAAGCTTCCAGATCTGAAGATTCAGAAGCTTGGGACAAGGACTACTAAGACGATCTTCTTGGGGTATGCCGAGAAGAGTGATGCTCGGAGATTTTTTGATATTTAGTCAAATCATATCATTGAATCTCGCGACGCAGAATATTTTGAAGACAAATTTACAAGGCACAAGAATATTGTTCTTCCGGATGTTCCGAAGAATAAGGATGGTGCGCAAGAAACTGAAGTCTTCAATGAAGATGTGGTCCAAGAAGATGTTGTTGAAACAACGGTTGAACCAGATCTCGCTGAACCGTCAACGAAGCGAGTGAGGAGGCCGAAGGACTTCAGAAGTGACTTTGTCACCTATCATGTGGAAGCAGATTCGCTTACCTATGATGAGGCGATGAAGACCAGAGACACGATTTTCTGGAAGGAGGCGATTGACAATGAAATTGATTCCATCACCTCAAATAACACTTGGGTGTTGGTTGATCTTCCTGAAGGAGCGAAACCCATCGGATGCAAATGGATCTTCAAGAAGAAGATGAAAGCAGACGGAACTATTGACAAGTTCAAGGCTTGGTTGGTAGCCAAGGGGTTTTCTCAGAAGTAAGGGATTGACTATTTTGACACGTATGCTCCAGTAGCCCGGATGAACACCATCAGAATGTTGACTGCTCTTGCAGCAATACATAAGATGGTGATACATCAGATGGATGTGAATACGGTTTTCCTAAATGGCGAGCTGACCGAAGAGATTTACATGTAATAGCCAGAGGGATTTGTCATCAGGGGTCTTGAAGACAAAGTCTGCAAGTTGGTGAAATCCTTGTACGGTCTTAAATAGGCTCCCAAGATGTGGCATGAGAAATTTGACAAAGTTATAAGGTCAAATGGCTACATGGTCAGCGATACGGACAAGTGTGTTTACACGAAGTTTGCTGATGGAAGAGGTGTGATCGTTTGTCTGTACGTGGACGACATGCTTATCCTAGGTACGGATATTAGCTGTGTCACTAAGACAAAGAAGTTCATCTCAAGCAAGTTCAGTATGAAGGACTTGGGGGAAGCTGATGTGATCTTAGGGATCAAGATCATCCGGACAGACACTGGACTAGCGCTGTCACAGTCTCATTATATTGAGAAAATGATCACTCGTTATCGGTATCGAGATCTTCCAGGGATCGATATGCCGTACATGTGTGATCTGAAGCTGAAGCCTAATTCAGGGGAAAGCGTCAAGCAGCTGGAGTATGCAAGCGTAATCGAAAGTTTGATGTATGCTACTACTGCCACAAGGCCTGACATTGCTTTCGCCGTGGGAATGCTGAGTCGTTTCACGAGTAACCCAGGTGCTGAACACTGGAAAGCTGTGAAACGGGTTATGAGATATCTCAAGAAGACTCAGACATATGCACTGTACTACAGCAGAGATCCGCCGGTAGTGGAAGGCTTCAGTGATGCCAGCTGGTGCTTAGAGGTGGAGAGCGAGAGGTCCACAGGTGGATTTATTTTCACAATAGGTAGAGCTGCTATATCGTGGAAGTCGAAGAAGCAGACTATGCTCTCACGATCATCCATAGAATCTAAGTTCTTTGCACTTGATACCGCAGCCGAGGAAGCAGAATGGCTTCGGAAGCTCATGTATGATCTTCCAATAGTTGGGGCGCAAATACCGGCGATACCGATATACTGCAATAACCAGGTGACTGCGGCGGTGGCATCAAATGACCTCTTCAACGGGAAGAAGAGGACTGTGCGGTTGAAGCACAGGACAGTACACGAACTTATCAAGAGAGGTGTTATTGCAGTTATTGATATTCGGAGTCAGAAGAACCTGGCGGATCCGTTCACCAAGGGCCTCAAGCGCCAGCTGGTCGATGACACAGCTTGTAAAATGGGCTTGAAGGCATTTTGATATTGTATTATTGTATTCCTACCATAAAGTTTTATGCTATTAGTTCAAAGATTTATCTACTAGGTATCTAGCTTTTGGTTCAAGGGAGGACCACTAATCGGAAGAATATCAGGAATGGTGGGTACATGTTCTATTAGGCATGGAGAGGTTACGGACCTATAACCACTGTTGTCTACTGTTGTTTTCTACGGAAAATGGTTCCTGTGGGAAGGTTGGCTTAATTGCCTTAATGAGTTCTCAGGCAGAGTGAATGCCTGGTGTGCCTTACAGGAGGCACGGTAGAGCAGCACTACAAGGAGTAAAACTCCATGCTACAGTGGGGTGACTCCACAATGAGGTTCCTATATGTGGGGTGCTGCCCAGTAATAGGATAAAGCCTCGGCTTTGCAGGCCAAGTCACAGCGGCGTAGCACCACAAATAGGCAGTTAGCCTAATGCTGTATGATAAAAATAAAGAGGGGTGTAGTCAGCACTACAAAGAGGAGGAGTTCCTCATGTTACAGTGGCACGACACCACCATGAGGTACCCTGTTAGGGATAAAGTCTCGGCTTTGCAAGCCATGTCGTTGCGGCGTAACACCGCAAGGGAGCCTAAGGCTTCATGCTGGATAGTTTGGCACTACAAAGAGGCGGTTGCCTCATGCTACAGTAGTATGATACTACGATGAGGTTCCCGGTACGGGGTAAGGCCTCGGCTTTAAGCCATGTCATAGCGGCGTAGCACCGCAAGGGAAGCGCAAAGCGCTTCATGCCATGTCTCTTTATAATGAACTCACCTATAGTATATGGACAAAGAGATATCAGGCCGTCTCTTGAGGGTAAACTTGTAGATGCCCAAAATTATACACTGAAACCAGGCTGGAACAGGGCCTTTAATGTATAGCCAGAAGCACACGTAACTACATTATGCGAGTGGAAAGAATTTTAGCTATGATGCAGAATTCAAGGCTTAGTCCATTCTTGTATTATAGTCTGTTGTTTGACCCATACGGGAACATTCAAGTCGTAAGCGACATCTCTTCTAATGTATGATGGACAGTTACTGTAGGGAACACTTATATCCATATATATAGAGATATGTAGGGGATTGTTGGAGTTTGGTCTCTTCCTAAGTGATTTTTAGTCCCACGTCGGCTAGACCAAAGGAGTTGTATCTCTATATAATAGCTTTCCTATTTTAGAGGTGCACATGTGGTGTGGAGGTGCACATGGGTGTGCCATGTAGGGTTATTTTTCTAATGGAAAAAGACTAAATCAACAATAAAAGCATTCATGCTTTTTGCTCTTGGGAAATTCATTTCTATGGGAGCTAAGCCCCGTAGGGGCTTAGCGACTCGGACTCGGACTCGGACTCGGGCTCATAAGGCGTAATGTGGCATTTTGTTGGCGTACTTTGCACTTAGCACATCACCATCATCGCTAGGCGTATAGTACGCTTTAGTTGCACGAGCCACTTGCGCAGCCACGTTTCGTAAGCCCAGTTGCACATGCCCAGGTGCGCAAGCCCAGTTGCACTGCCCAGGTGCACGCCCAGGTTGCGCTCAGGTTGCACAGGGTTGCACTGGGTTGTGCAGGGTTGCGCTGGGTTGCGCTGGGTTGTGCTGGATTGCGCTGGTTGTACAGTGTGCACAGTGTGTGCAGTGTACGCAGTGTGCGCATTATGCACAGTGGGCGCAGTGCGTGCAGTACGCGCAGTGTACGTAGTTCAGTGCACGCTCTGTCGTACAAAGTGCAAGGAGCACTGGGTGTGTGCAGTTGGCAGCAGAACGTGCGTTTTTATGTTCTGGGCGGTTGCTACATGTTCGGGGTGGTTATTACCACGTCCCTAACTTTGTGGCAACCGACCAGTTGCTGCAGCGCCTATATAAGGCATCCTCTCTCTCAAGGCTCATTACAGAATAAAAAGAGAAGCTACCAGAAAGTTTACGAAGTGTTCTTTAGCACAAGTAAACGGAGAATTCAGACGTGTTCTTTAACACAGTTCTGATCTGCAGCCTTCGAGAGAGAGAGGAAAGGCGCCGCATCAGCGTTGCTTTTGCACGGGAGTTCGTGTCCGTCCGAGGAGTCAGAAGAGCAGGAGTGTTCCAAGTTCTCCGACGAACTTGCTGGTTCCTGGAAGCTGTTCGTGTAAGGCAAATAAAGCTTTGAGCAACGGTGATCATTCACCCCAGCAGGAGTTCTTCCATCTTTCGCCAGTCACCTTCTTCGTTGCTGCCAGTAACTCTGATTGTATCTTCTTTTTAGAAGTACTACGATCTAATTGCTGTGATTACGAAATCTTTTTGGATTCTTGTAATATCATAACGATATCTTTTTAGATCTTCATTATACTTACGCAACCTTCCTAGAAGTGTTGCGTTGGAACATTGTTTTTATAATTGTTTCATATTCTCAGTTTTCTATCAAAAAATTGTGCCCCGGCACTAACATCTTATACACAGGTTTGTCACTCATAAAGATTCAGAATAAGGCGAGCGCAGTGAGGGTACCGGTTATTTTAACACTGCCGGTCGGTTATGCCGTCGGACTTGGGAATTGATCGGCTGGTTCGCCAGAAAAATAATGGAAAAATCACTCTCACAGTGCTTCCAAGGTGTGAGATCGATCTCAAGCGGCCTTAAATGGAAATTTGAGTGCATTTTGATAAGGCTGATATAAGCTGATACGTGACAGTATTTGTAGATATATGTCTGATATATGCTAATTAATAGGTGACACTAGCTTGTATTAAGTGAATTTTGGCCAAAATTAATAAAAAATGACTGAGATACAGTCCAAACTTATACATGGCTGATAGGTGTCGGCACAGAACTTGGCCCTTCATTGATAAAAGCAGGCTGAACTTTGATAAAAACTTGCAAATACAGACCGAAACAAGCTAAAATTTGGGTACAATTGATGAAAAACAAGCTAAAGTTTTGTCCAACCTGATAATATAAACCAATACATGGTCTATACCGATCAAAGGTTGCCTAAATTAGTAAACATCTTTAGAATGGTCAAAACCGACAAAAATAAGTTTCGATGTCCCAATTTTGGCCTAAAGTGGCAAAATCAAACTAATCTTTGGTGAAAACATGCAGAATAACTGGCTTTAATATGCCATATGTAGTGCAAAAACATGATCAAAGTAGTTGAAACATGCCAAAATTTCTGAAACAACACTGAATTTTGCTGAAACGTGTCCAGCTTGCCAAAATTTTGCAAAAAAAATTATTTACTTGATTTGTTTTCAGTTTCACAATTCACGATTTAAAAAGACTTGGACCATTATATGATAAATTGAGGATTAAATTATGAATTACCATGTAATGGTTTCATAGAAATCATGCAATTAGTCATAAAAGCCAACATATAACTACATAGATAATTAGTGAATGAAGTTATATAACTATAGTATTGAATTTTTTATGTTTCATAAACTTGTCTCAATTTCTATGAAGTCCTGAAACTCAATATTCGGATTTTCCTCTCCAAAACCACAAGTATTGAAACTGATACCCATAGAGTGGTCTGATACCGATATAGGAACTGAGTTTTTTAACCTGGTTCTTAACCTAACCCCCATATTTGATGTACAATGATTAACTTATTTAATCAAGTAGTTGCATGCTTACAAGGATTCTACTAAAAATTGGATTTATTTTATCTCTATCTTCTATGAATTGCAATTCATATGTATACCTGTTTTAACCTCTCATGTGCATACATTTCTCTCTATTGTAAAACCACCAAAAGAATTCGATTTATAGTACATCTTTATTCATTTTACGCTCTCCATCTGGTTGACTCTATCTGAATTTCTTTTGTCATATCATTTGAAATTGTGTTATGATAATATTATGATTTAGCTAAGAAACTTTAGTTCCTTTCTTCTTGACACCTTTCTAACTATGTTTGATTCTTGGTGCATTTTTTAGTATGGTTGATATGATTTTTTTAAATTTAGTATCAACTAATACACTTTTAAAATTCTTCAAACCTTTTTAATTTATTTACTCCATGAATATGGTTTTACCAGCTTATGGACATGATATGCAGTACTGTTGCCTAGCATACACACATAGCATTGCAGATGTTAGGGGATAACAAGGACAATTATGATCTTGTTATCCCTGATGTTAAGATGCCAGATATGGACGGTTTCAAGCTTTTGGATATTGTTGGTCTCGAGATGGATTTACCTGTGATAAGTAATTAATTTATCCAACCCAATTTTTGTGTCTGTAGTCAACAGTTCATCAGCTTCTTAATCTCCATAATTGACTTCTTGGCTCCTAATTGTTTATATTTTATGCATTGTTGTCTGGTGACAGTAAAGTAAGTACAGTAATGAAAGGTATAATGCATGGGGCTCGTGACTATCTTGTGAAACCTATGCGGATCGAAGAACTTAATATCATTTAGAAGCATGTAATATTTAGGAAGCCTTGACATGACTCAAAAATGAAAAATGATAGTACTGACAAGCCTGAGGTATAATGTGAAGAAGATCATACTTCAAACCCCACATGATAGTGTAAGGAACCCAAAAGGAAGAGGGATGAAATGGTAAGAGAATATGCCATGGTTCAAGTTGCCTATTTTTTACACTTGTGTACAATGGATACTCTTGATTTCATAAAATAGCATTTGTTTATTTGTCATACAGTATCTTTATTTTTGGGGTAAAATTTGTTGTTGATTATTTAGTGCACTAGCACTACTAAAATAAGGCAAATTAGCGACGTCAGGATACGTCGCTAATTAAGAAAAATACGTCGCTAATCGTAATTAGTGACGACTTTAGCAACGAAATAAAAAGGTCGCGAAAAAGCTAGTCGCAGATGACAAATTCGTCGCCCTCCGTCGCTGTTTGCGACGTCAACATAATGTCGCTGGGTCGTCGCAAAATTAGCGACGGAGGGCGACAAAATTGTACGTCGCCAAATTAGTGACGTAGTACGACTACTTAGCGACGTTATTTCTTTTTATGTGATGACATGGCATGCCTGCCAAGTCAGCAGTGTAGCGACGTACAGCGACTAAATTAGCGACGTCAACTCTCTGCCACGTCCGCTACTGTGCGACAGACTACGACGGATAGCGACATAACGACGCTAATTAGCGACATCATGATACGTCGCTATACGTCACAGATCGTCGCTATACGTCGCTGATATTATAAAGAAATTTTAAAAAATATAATGTGTATTTTTGTTATGCTGTGTGTCTGTGTTTACAGTGTGTGTGAAGTGCAGCGTTCGAACCATTGACAGTTTCGCTTATTGTTCTATGTTTTATCTTGGATAGAAAGAGCAACAGTTCATGTGCACTTCTCAGAGCTTCCTCTTCACATCCTTCACCATTTCGGGATCCTTTACGATGTCCCGAGAAAGTGAATGATGTGAAAATGAAGCTCTCAGAAGTACACCCTGAACTGTTGCTCTTTCTGTCCAAGATAAAACATACAACAGTAATCGAAACTAGTGATGGTTCCGAATACTGTATTTCACATACACTGTAAACACAGACACACATCATCACAAAAATACATATTATATTATTTAAAATTTGGGCAGCACCTCCTTTGTATATCAGATCATCGCTTATAACCCTGCGTAGGTATATTTGTCATTTCCGTCGCAGATATCATCATAATTAACAGTCTCGCATCATAACAGTCTACAACTAAATATCATACATGTACTCAATAAAAATACCAACAAAGTAAATATCACAAACATACATGTCCAACAAACATACATGTCCAACAGAGTCAAATAAGAATGAAAATCAGTGTACCAATGATCAATGGGCCCATAGGGCCAATACATACAAAGATGATAAAAAAATCTACTAGATCACTGAGGACCCCTGCTGTGCATCTGAGATAGCATGTACTCATACAGCTCATGTGTGAGCTGCACCAAAGGGACAGTAGGAGGCAGTGAAACGTCTGGAGTCGGCACCGTCGATGGATCAGGAGGACGTATCTGCTCCAGCTCTCGCAGTCGCTCAGCATGTGGAGCAAGGGTACTCACCATCCTCTGAGAACTCTCCTCAATCGAAGTATATATCTGAGTGAGTGAGGCAGACATGGTCCTCTGTGATCCCTCCAGCTCGACCTGTCTACGCTCTGTGCGCTCTGTAGACTCGTTGAGCGTGTACAAGCTGGCAGCTGTAGCCTACTGCAGACTCATCAGCTCCTGTATACTGCGCTCAACCGTATCAAATCGTCCGGTGATCATCGGATCGTCGGATCGTCGCTCTACGGTATGGTGATCAGAAATCTACTGCTGCAATTCGCGACACAGCTCGTCGATCTGACGACCAATATCCTGAGCTCGTGATGACGCCTGCGAAGCGGGAGACTACGCACTAACAGAGGGGGCCCGGGATGACTCTAACGACCAATATCCTGAGCTCGTGATGACGCTTGCGAAGCTGGAGACTGCACACTGACGACCAATATCCTCATAGGATAAATGAATCGGCAAATGCTCCATAGAGTCGAAGAATCCAGGAGGAAACACCCTCTCTAGCTTGCACAGTATTACCGTAATATCCTTCTCTTGCTTTTCTAGACGATCAACGAGCAATTTCTTAGAACAAAGATCCCTGAAGAATATGTTAAGCTTCGTCAATGGATCCCAAACTGTCTGCGGTAAGAATTCCCGAAATACAATCGGAATTAACCTCTCCATGAATACGTGACATGAGAGACGGCCATGAGGCCTGCGGTTTTCCTCCGTGTTTCAACGAAAAAGCCTTAGTATGGTCCATACAATACGGACATGAGAGACGGCCATGAGTGCTCCATCCAGATAACATTCTATAGGCCGGAAAGTCGTTGATGGTCCACATAAGGGTTGCCTTCATCTGAAAATTCTGCTTCCTGGAAATATCGTACGTGTTAGCGCCTACTTCCCATAACTGATTCAACTCATCTAGCAAAGACTGTAAGTACACATCAATGTTCCTAAGCCTACTGCATTTGACTGTCCATGCCAAATCAAGGCAACACCAAGGCAGGGCAAATGCTATTCCATTGCCGCTGCAAACATCTACTAATTACAAAAAGTCACTCGGCTAAAGCCATACTGCAACTCACTACACTAGTCTACTAAAACTAGATCAATCAAAAACCAAATATCCCAAAATCAACATAACCCTATACTTTAACTCCCACAGCTCATATACTTATATACATAGGTATATCAACTCAAATACATACATATAATCATATAATCCTTGCCCTCTCTAGTACAGTACATTAAAGTATCAATTCAAAATATCAAACTCAAAATTAAACCCAAACCTATAACTCGAATACAACACATACTACTATATTAAATCTCTGATACATATGTATATCTATGAATATAACAAAACATTCAAAATCCTAAAATATAATACAAAAACCGTATGAGTAACAGAGGGGGGGTGTGTGTGTGTTCGCACACCACACGTGTCTAGGGGTATGTGTGTGTGACACACGTGTCTA
This sequence comes from Iris pallida, assembly GCA_029216955.1. Taxonomy (NCBI): domain Eukaryota; kingdom Viridiplantae; phylum Streptophyta; class Magnoliopsida; order Asparagales; family Iridaceae; genus Iris; species Iris pallida. The sequence goes on along the minus strand of JANAVB010022999.1, from coordinate 453,154 downwards.
CTCATGTCCAAACGAGGTCAAAATTGTGTCTAGATAGCTAGGGCTAGGGTTAGGATTTATCTGAGGGCGGCTCGATCAGAGTTGGAAGGTGGCAAGGAGGGGGGCTTCGTTAGAAGAGGGAGGCGGCGAGGAGGGGGGCTTCGTCGGAGGAGAAAAATTTTGGAAAAATTTTGGAAGAGAGAGAAGGGAGAAATGAAAGTTTCGAACGGGATATATTAAAACATTAGCGACGTCTGATTTAGACTTCGCTGAACGTCACTAAGGAGCGACATAACTTAAGTTACGTCGCTATTCAGCGACGTAATTTATCTCTTGTCGCTGAACGTCGCTATTCAACGACGATTTGCGATGTCTATCAAAAGGAGTCGCTATATTCAATATTTAGCGACGTTATTTTATTTTGTCGCTAATAGAGCATATTTTAGTAGTATAGTTTTACTTTTTACTTGTATTCATTGTCATCTTATCATTGTCACTTTGTTTATCTATATGACAATCAATAATTTTAAGGCTTATATTTTTAGTTTATAACTAGTAAACTCAGTATATTGGACATATATATATATATATATATATATATATATATATATATATGACATAAATTTATTATATTTTTGATCGTCTTTATAGTAATTTGGATACCAACAACCGTTTGTTCCGATGAGGCCATGCGGTGCTCCCATGGCCAATTTTTTGTGCCAATGTCCATCATGGTCAAATTTGAGTGAATTTTTAGCATGTTAAAGCTTTTACACTAAATTTACAATCACATTGATACTGTACTGATACTGCTTCACACTGATATTGTGATCTGATATTGCTTCACCCTTCTAACTGCACTATGATGCTAATACTTCTTCATCACACTAATAATGTACTTTTGATACTAATATATTGGTATTGAATGTTGAACTGAACTCACCTTATTAAACTGGAACTGACTGATATTGGAGAGAGGCATTGATGCATCGATTGCTTCATTGTTCACTGATACTTCAATGTTATTCCTAACACTGAACTGTTTAGGCTCACACCAGTTTTATCATGTATTTGATACATTAAAGATTCTAGTTTAGCTTACATGCCCAAAGGTGTAGTAATCTGGAGACAAGATTCACTTGTTAATATCATGCATACCTAGTTATACTGACAAATGAGATAAATGTTAGCCCAATGACTATATCATGTTTTTGAATATGGCTAATCAATTAAGTTTAACATAATGACGTCACTAATATTCATGTAATCTATAATGTTACTACTTAAACTTAGCATCCTAATGTTCTATATCATATTTCTATGTTTGTATCATAATACATCATATTGCTTTGTTCGACTAACATGTACTTTCAGACATACAGTAAGCATGATCAAACATGATCAACTAGGACATATGCAATTGAGAATTATTGATGGGCCAAAGACGGTGTTATACAAAGAGATTTCTCTGAACTGCCCAATGACCTATCCGGGGCCTCGTATTGGGGGTTCCGTTGCCCGGTCAGCAGACAGGGGTCGAGGGGCAGCGCCCTTCGTGGGGGTTCGGGAGCGAAGCTCCCGAAATGTATTCAGATTTTCAGATCTGTTTATCTTTGGACGACCGCTGTCAAGAAAAAATACGTCTTCAGGTCTGCTCAAATATCAAAAGAACGACGTCATCAAAGGGCTATTGGTTTTTAAAGTATTTTTCATATTTATTGAGTTTAGGAATACAATGTACACTGTATCGTACTAGAAAATAGGCTACCGAAGAAATGTTTTCAAAATACCCTTTTATTTTGAAAATAGGCCCACTTACAAAAGCCCAAACTACTTTCTATCTGCTTGAATTTTCAAAATCCTAAAAACTAATTTGTAAAAACCCTAATAGAACTCCAACAGAATTCGGCCCGAGTTCGGCCAGAGTTCGGTTAGTGCTCGTTGGATTTTGAACTTGGACTTCCCGCAGTTACGGATGCAATGGCTATTTGCCGAGATTTACTCAAAGAGTTCTGCCCGAATTCTGACAGAATTCTGCCTTTAGAAAAACTATAATTAAAGAAGGAGTTCAATCATTTCAATTCACTCATTCATTTTTATTTCTTCCCTCTAAAGCTTACTACGTTCTTCCAAAGTGTTCTAAAGCATTAATTTTCAAATCCCAAGCCAGTTACAATCCTCTAGTTGATTTGCCAGTACGGTACGATCTAAAAGTTTCAGAGTGATTGTAATCAGAGGCTTGATTGAAGAAAGACACTTCACAATTGAAGTTGGTCGAGTACTTCGGATCAAAGCTCGCGTTGTAGATATTGCTAGAACTTCGGATGAAAACTTGTGGTATTTTCCAATAGTGGATTCAACTGGAAGCTAGAGTTCTTCCGACTGGACTAGTCCTCACAAGAGGGAAACCAGTATACATCCTTGTGTTTGAGTTTGCTTTCTGATCTCTGCTTTTTATTTTACTTACTTGTGATATATTATCTGTGATCTTGCTGCTAACATTTTTAATTAGCTAATTTTTGCTGCCTACTCTATTCACCCCCCTCTAGAATATTGTGCTTTACAATTCGTTCCTACAATAAGCTTCACTTCAATTATTCCTGTAGGTAATGGAAATAGGAAAAAGAAGTAAGGTGAAATATGAATAGTTGTAAGGAATGCATAACTTGAGGAGAAAGAAGCATAATTTATCATGTGCCCTGCATATGCATTTAATGACTAGCTGTATCGTAAAGCCTTGCTCCTGTTGAATAGCTTTTTATGTTCTATTTTGTGGTCTAAATTTATAGTTAGACATGCTTAGGTTTGAATATATGCCTATATATCGAGACAAGGGAAAGTACTAGAAAATTAAGAAAGTAAAGGGTAAAAATTTACCTACCTTTTACTCTTTTGCTCATATTAGTAGTCTACTATTCCAAATGTTGTTCGTGATAGTTCAGTTGAGTTATTATACTCTCCTTATTTTCTCCAGGATAATGTTTTCTTGTTGTCACGTCCAAGAACCAGAATATCGGAGAGCGGGGGAGTGACTCAGCCAGCTACGTATTACGGATAGATGAATACCGTATAATACGATCAATGCTGTCTAAAAGACGAGGGGGTGCATACTACATGAAAGTCTTACTAGGGTTATTCAACATCTATTGTCTCAATCATTCAAACAAGAAACAGTAAATAGAGAACATGTAAGATAAAGCAGTAAGGCGTCCCGAACGCTCAGTCAAAATGTTCTTGAGTTCTGGCTGTACAAAACATAACCAGATGATATAGCAAGGTATACACAATTGTCATCAGCTGCAGTCTGACTTAGTTACAATTATGTAAAGGTAAATGCAAGACAGTCTGACTAACATGTCGGTGCCAAGTAGCAAAATGTAAAGTAAGTAGCAAAATGAATAGGGAAGTAAAGAATCCACGCGTGTCCTCCTGCGATCATCCCTCTAGTATTGACCATCTTAGAGGTAGAAGTAAGTTGAGTCCTCGAGAACTGGCTCTAAATCTGGACATGCAAAACCAGAGAGGTTAGACCTCTAATAGCAAGTACCACAAGGAAGAACCATATGAGGACTAAAACCAGTGATAAGAATTAAGAATATAATAATAAGTCTCCGATTGCTACTGGGATTCACACAACATCACGACACTTCAAACCAACTTCCTAACTAAACAAGGACAGAAGTTGACCAGTCATGTCCTGACATTCTGATCATCTCAGTAGTTAACAGAGTAGGTACAATACACAAACAAATCAATTTAAGCGGTCATGCAACTACTACGGCTTGCTACTGTAAGTTCCAAGTTGTCTTGGAAATATGCAATAAGGATTCCTCAGTTCTTACTATGCACAAGCAAGGCTAGTCTACCCAGTAATCAATTGTGCCAATCATGAATTAGACGAGTCTCAGTGGGACGCCCGTCATCAGCATACAGTAAATAAATATAAGCAGATACCGCTCCCTACCAGTGTGGCAGATTTGCAGTATCTGTGGGAACCAGCCAACATGTCGGAGCACTAATTGTCCCAAGGATGGCTGCCATGTAAGAACTCAGGAATCCATTCTCTCCATGCAATCATTATTTTATTTAACTTAGTAGTCCCTATGTTAATTGAAATCCCGTGCCGTAGTTCATGGTCATTCAGAATGAGTACTTTCGTACAGAGTACGATATACATAACTCTATAACGATGCCCGTACGGTTAGGTTGTAGGTCTTACATAGCATAATGCAACAATCAACCCTAGCCACAGAATAATCATGCCTTGACTGTAAGGTATGCATGCTGCTTTTATAGAAAATAAGTTGAAGTCTGCACTTATCCATATGCCAATGTTCGGGATCGACTAGTCGATTACAATGGTTCATAGTTAATATGAACGTGTCTTATTCAGTTTCAGTAAGACGACTAGCCAGTCTCTTTAGTTCCAACTAGGAACGCATGATCAATCATTTAGTCAAGGTAACAATCAACGTCAATTTGTGCCAAGGCATGAAAGTCAAACTAGTATTTAGTATGGTCGAGTCTATAACTCTCAGGGTTAAGTTCTAGTCATACTGGGTATCTATAAACCAATCGGGACATAGGGTATATTCTACACCACAATATGCATTAAAATATTAGCATATCATGATTATATCGAGTTCATGCAAAAAGGCATAAAATAAGAGATACCATGTACGCCCAAGGAGTACGCTTGATGAATTATGCCAAGCCAGAAGAGTACGCCCAATAAAATACGCGTAAAGGAAATTTACGCGTAAGGGAAGTTTACATGTGAAGAAATAAAGCTTGCGCGTAAAGGAGTACGCTCCAATAAAGGAACAAAGTTGCGCGTAAAAACTCGTCGTACGCCAAGCCAGAGGAGAACGCATAAAAATAAAGTTACGCGTAAAACTCGTACGCGTAAAGAGTCAAGGTTTACGCATGAATCTTGTACGCGTAAAAAGTCAGAGTTTACGCATGAATGAATACGCGTAAAGAATAGTATTGCACGCGTAAAAAAAGTACGCATAAAAATAATATTACGCGTGAGCCATTGTACGCATAAAGAATAACGTTACACGTGAATGAATATGCGTAAAGGAAGATGTTATGCGTAAAACATTGTATGCGTAAAGAATACACCAAGCCAGAGTAGACTTGCATAAACCGAATTCACGCTGACACGAATGAACGTGGACGTAGAGCTTGATATTATGCGAGCACGTATAAACATGTGCGTAGAGCCTGATATTACACGAGCACGTATAAACGTGTGCATAGAGCCTGATATTACGCGAGCACGTATAAACGTGTGCGTAGAGCCTGATATTACGCGATCACGTATAAACGTGTGCATAGAGAACCTCCGGAACTCCAATTCTATGAACTTCACTCTGAGCCAAAAATGGGAGTTCCATGGATCGAAAGGGGTTATAACACAAATCTCACAATCTGGAATGAACAAAACTTAAAAATAAAGAAGTTTGATAGATCAAAACCCACAAAATCCAAAAAATGGCAATTTCTAGTTCTACTAAAAATAAAATTCAAAATACAAAATGCCAAGTTCTAAACTATCTTAGGATCACGAGAGGAAGATAAATGAACCATAAAAATATAGGTTCTCATGTGGAGCAAGATGTACTTGCCTAAGCTCTAGGTAGGTGGAGAGAGTTATGAGGAAGAAGAAGAGTAAATGAGAAAGAGAGGTAATGAAGTGAGAGAAAGGTATTGGGACTTTAAATAGAATAATGGTAGGTAGGGGGTTAGTCGGGTTCATGGTGAACCACCAAAATCCAAAAATAAACCAACCCAAACCGAACCCAAGAGCAATGCAAAAGCTAAAAATAAAATACAGAAAAATAATTAGCGTGAAATTAAAGAATTAACTATAAATAAATACAGGATAAATATTAAATAAATATATTCAAGCCGTACACATATTAAAATATGCATTCTGGGAACGAGGAGTGACATCTCTACCCTCTTTAGAAAAATTTTGTCCTCGGAATTTCAAATCCAAGCAGGATAGAAACATCAGAGCTAGACTAATGCAAGTACAAGCAATTTTAGCGAGCAAGCAGTCATGTTGCAATATCAACTAGCAAGTAATATATCTATATTTATTAATCGAGGACATCAAGCAATTTCTACTCATAGGGTGATAAGCATGAGGAATCAAGATAATCAAGGTACACGGAAAGAGATATACCTTGTGAGTCAAATAGGTGCGGATACCGTGATCGGATATCATCCTCACGTTCCCACGTTGACTCTCCTAAGGAGTGATGACCCTAAGCAACACGAACAAGGCTAATTGTTCGATTCTTGAGTATCTTCTCGCTTCGGTCCAAAATGGACACCGACTGTTCCTCATAAGACAGGTTGGTACCAACAAGCAGCTCAGAATGATCGAGGATATGGCTTGGGTCCGATACATACCTACATAACTGAGATACATGAAAGACATCATGCACCTCTCATAACGAAGGTGGAAGGGATAAACGATAAGCAACATCGCCTACCCTATCGAGGATAGCGAATGGGCCTACATATTGCGGACTCAACTTCTCGCGAACGCCAAATCTAATGACCCAACAAGTAGGTGAGATCCGCAAGAACACGTGGTCCCCAACAGAAAATTCTAGCGGCCTACGATGCTGGTCTGCTTAATAACGATACCGATCTTACGAAACTCAAAGTCGCTTCCTAATTCCCTTAACCACTTCAATCGTCTGAACAATCATCTCTGGGCCTAACACCTTCCTCTTTCCGATATCATCCCATGCCAGTGGCGACCTACACTTCTTACCATATAGTGCTTCGAATGGCGCCATCTGAATACTGGCTTGATAACTGTTGTTGTACGAAAATTCAACTAAGTGCAGGTGACTCTCCCAAGATCCTCCAAAATCTAGGGTGCAAGCTCGTAACATATCTTCTAAAGTCTGAATTATTCTTTCTGATTGTCCGTCCGTCTGTGGGTGGTAAGCCGTACTAAATCTTAACTTGGTACCCAGACTATGATGTAGACTCTTCCAGAAATATAATATAAAATGGGTATCTCTATCTGATACAATACTGACAGGGACCCCATGCTACCTGACTATCTGCTGTATATACAATTCTGTAAACTTTTCTGTAGATTACCCTACTCTAAAAGGAAGAAAATGTGTCAACTTCGTAAGCCGATCTACTATCACCCAAATAGCATCCTTACCACTTGGTAATCTTGGTAAACCGGTCACAAAATCCATTGTGATATGTTCCCACTTCTATTCCGAGATAGGAAGTGGCTGTAATAATCCAGCTGGCCTCTGTTGTTCTGCCTTCACTTGCTGACATATCAAGCAACGAGAAACGAATCTAGCTATCTCTCTCTTCATTCCGTTCTACCAGAAGTGATGCTTGATATTTTTATACATTTTAGTTCCTCCAGGGTGTATAGAATACTGAGAACTGTGGGCTTCTGTCATAACCTCCTGTCTGATATCTCCACTTTGCACACATAGACGTGATCCAAATCTAAGTGTACCATCTTCATAAATTTTTATCTCCTTCCTGAGTCTTGACACATATTCTGTCCTAAGCTTCTGAATCCTTGGGTCCCGTGCCTGGGCTGCCTTGATCCCGTCTACCAAGTCGAATTGAACTCGTAGACTTGCCAAAATTCTTACATCACTAGGAAGTATAATCTCGATGCCCAGCTCCTGAAGATCTTCTAAAATATGTTTTTGTGATGTCAACATAAATGTACCGCCTCTCCTACTGAGAGCGTCTGCTACCATATTAGCCTTGCCTGGATGATACTGAAGCTCTATGTCGTAATCCTTGATCAATTCTAACTATCTTCTCTGCCTCATGTTCAGTTCCTTCTGAGTAAAGATGTACTTCAGACTCTTATGGTCTGTGTACATGTCCACTCGATCACCGTACAAGTAATGCCTTCATAGCTTCAAAGCAAATACTACTGCTGCCAACTCCAAGTCATGAGTTGGATAATTCTTTTCGTGGTCTCGAAGTTGCCTGGATGCATACGCTATCACCTTCCCATGTTGTATTAGGACACACCCAAGTCCTTTTTTGACGCATCACAATATACAGTAAAACCTCCGGGGCCAACCGGTAATGTAAGAATAGGTGCCGTGATCAACTTCTGCTTCAAATTTTCAAATTATGCCTGGCACTCTACCAACCAAATGAATGGCACATTCTTCCATGTTAAGCGGGCCATGGGTGCTGAGAGTCTTACAAAGTCTGATACGAACCTTCTGTAATATCCTGCCAATCCCAAGAAACTACGCACATCTGCTACGGTCTTAGGTATTGGCCAGCTCTCTACTGCTTCTACCTTCTTGGGATCCACTGCTACTCCATCCCCTAATATGATGTGCCCCAGAATGAAATGTGATCCACCCAAAACTCACACTTGCTGAGCTTGGCGTACAACTGGTTCTCTCTCAGAACCTGTAACACTTTCTTGAGGTGATCTTCATGCTTTTCTTCACTAGTTGAGTATACGAGAATGTCGTCGAGGAACACAATGACAAATTGATCTAAGTACGGCATAAAGATACGGTTCATCAAATCCATAAATATTGCTGGAGCATTGGTCAAACCAAACGACATTACTAAAAATTTATAGTGCCCGTACTTGGACCTGAATGTCGTCTTAGGAATATCCCCTTTCCAAACTCTCACTTGATGATACCCTGATCGAAGATCTAACTTGGAGAAAACCCTTACTCTGCTCAACTGATCAAACAAGTCGTCGATCCTTGATAGTGGGTACTTGTTCTTTACGGTTGTCGTGTTGAGCTTTCTGTAGTTAATGCACAATCTTGATGACCCATCCTTTTGTTGAAACAAAATCATAGTCAACCAAATATTGATACAATTGACGACATGATACTTGTAATATTTCAATACGACAAGACTGAACTCAGTACAAGATGGACGACTGCTCGCACCTGCTATGTTAAATGTTTTAAAGTCTGTATTTTACACTTTTATTGAGTCTAGAGATATGTAAACTGAGTCGTACTGAGCAATTTGAGACTTAACCTATACCTATAACTCAAAACAAAAGCTCCATAAATATCTAAATAAGCCCATTACCCATTAGATCTGTTCTATGCTCTGGAGACAGAGTTCGGGCCGAACTCTGCCTCCACACAGAGTTTGGGCCAAACTCTGCCTCCTAAAATCTAGGACCCTAATTTTTAGGGTTGGCTGGATACAAGTTGTCCAACGGCCAAATTTTTGAATATTTGACCCAGAATTCTGGCCGAATTCTGCCTATCTGGTATCCTATAAATAGGCCATGAACTCTCCTATTTTTAATCATCCAATATTCTCTTCCCTTCTCTCTAAAGCCTTATACAAGCCATACCCTTCTCATCTACTAGCCACAAGCTCCCTAAGCCTCGAAGTGCTTAGTACTTTTCAGTTAGGAGTTTGTGCAAGAGTTCAAGAAGTTGCTTGGAAAATTCCAAGCATCGCCACTACGATCTCTGTAAGAAGTTGACGTGCTCTTCTGAAGAAAAGGCACGGAATGTAACTACTATTTCACAAATAGTGGATTTAATCCTGAGCTAGAGTTCTCAGGCCTGGACTAGTCCTCCACGAGAGAAACCAGGTTAAAATCGGCTGTGTTTGTGTATGCTTTCTCGCTCTTTACTATTTTCGCATTTACTCTGATTTTTTTACTGTTGGTGAAAGAGTTTAATTTTTAATTGGATATTTTTTTGTCATAAACTCTATTCACCCCCCTCTAGAGTTGTCTATTTGTTCTTCAATTGGTATCAGAGCTCTGTTCTCTTAACAAGGACTAACATCCTAGAGCTGATCCATGGCAACCACACAATCCATGATTTCCAATCACGGTGAAGGGCAGTCCACTCACAGGCCTCACCTATTTGATGGGACAAAGTACACATATTAGAAAATAAGGATGAGCTTTTATCTCAAGTCGCTAGACTTCGACCTGTGGACCATTGTTACCGATGGTTACAAAAAGCCCGCCAGGATAGTTGTCAATGGTGATCTCATTGAGAAACCATATGACAAATATTCTGACGAGGAGAAGAAACAGGTGATTCTAGACGCGAGAGCTATTAATACTTTATTCTGTGCTATAGACATGAATGAGTTTAACAGGGTCTCAACATACACCATCTCTTACGAAGTATGGAGACTTCTAGAAGTGACGCATGAAGGAACTACTCAAGTCAAGGAGTCAAAAATAAGTCGTATCACTCAAGAATATGAGGCATTCAAGATGAAGCCAAATGAGACGATCACACAAATGTTCACAAGATTCCTCGATATCATCAACCCCCTGTCTTCTCTCGGCAAGCAATATACAAATCACGAGAAGATCCGCAATCTACTTAGGGGGCTACCAAAGATCTGAAACCCTAAGGTGACAGCCATCATAGAAGGAAATGATCTCACAACTATGTCCATGGAGACTTTGATGGAAAAGCTGATGACTCATGAGCTTGACCTTAAAGACTTCGAAGAGCCTGCTCCTAAGACAAAGGAGATTGCCCTTAAAGCTCACCGATAAAGGACTGATCCTGAAGAGACGGATGATGACAACTCGGAAGGTGATGATCAAGCTCTCTTTGTCCGCAACTTCAAGAAATTCCTTCGCTTCAATCGAAGAAAGATGGAACCGCAAGAAGATGACGAAGAAGAGCCAACATGCTATGGTTGCAAGAAGACTGGACACGTCCGAAAAGACTGTCCATTCACAAAAAAGAGCAACCGATATGAGAAACCATACAAGAAGGCTTCCTCAAGAAGATATGCCAACACAAGCATTTGGCATAAAAGCGAAGCTAGTGATTTCGAGGAAGAAAAGGACTCTCCTCAAGATACTGCCAATATATGCCTTATGGCAACATCCGACAAGGTAACTAGCGAAACTCTCGATGATTTCACTTTTGACGAACTTGGTAATGCATTCAATGATTTACTCAATGACCACAAGAAAGTCATTAGTAAATATAAACACGCCAAGGAGAAGATCAAAAGTTATGAAGTCAAGATTCAAAGACTCTTTTCATTGCTTGATAATATTAGAGATACTTCACCCACGGAAGTCACAAATGAGATATCTAAGCTTAAATCAATAATACATGATGCTGAAGCACGTATTGAAAAGCAAACACAAGAGAGCACAGCACTCAATTCTGAGATTGCTGAAGAAAAGAATAGACACAAGATCTCTATCACTAAGATTTATGGTTTGAATACTAAGATTAATGAACTGCAGGCTGTCTCTAAGAAATTAGAGACTAGATTGGGAAAACAGGTTGCTCAACCTCAAACCCAATCATATGAGACACACACAAAGCACAATACTGCTCAACATAGTCAAACATGTCATCCACCTGCAGCACACAAATATGCTTACATGTACACCAACTTCCATACAGCACACAAACCACATGCACGTAGAAATCATTCTCATTCTAATGTGACACATAATCATCATGCAACACATAGATATAATCATCACCATGCTGCATATAAACACAATCACCACCATACTGCTTATAGATTTAATCATCATCCTGCAGCCACATATAGTCATCATCATATTGCTCCACACCACTCTTATCATGCTACATATAGACACTATCAACATGCTCCTAACATAAATAGAAATGCTATTTGTACTTATTGTGGATTACATGGACACATCTCACTACAATGTAGAGTTAGGAGATTAGTAGATAGAAACATATATGCATGGTTGCCAAAAACTAACTTTTCAAGACCCTCAAGAACTTGGGTACCAAAGGTCACATCTACTCTTGATGTAGGTGGACCTTCCCTCCTCAACTAAGAGTAAGTGGATTCTCGATAGTGGATGCTCACGACATATGACGGGAGACGCAAATCTTTTCGCATCACTATCGATGAAGAGAGAAGGATATGTATCCTTCGGTAATAACCTAAAAGGATATATTATAGGTAATGGTACTATTGGTCATCCTCCTTCTCCCATAATAAAGGATGTCTGCCTAGTGACCGAGTTAAAGCATAACCTGCTCAGCATAAGTCATCTTGCTGATCATGGATATGATATTAACTTTGGACAATCTAAATGCTATATTTATGATAGGTCAACAGGAGATATCATTTTTGAAGGGATAAGAGAGGATAATATTTATATTTTCTATCTATCTAGAGATACTAACAATGCAGGAAGATGTCTCTATGCTCACAAGGATGAAAGATTACTATGGCACCAGCGTCTTGGTCATGCCAATATGGATACTATATCCAGGCTATCGACTAAGAAGCTAGTTAGAGGCTTGCCCGACATCACATTTAAAAAGGACACGATATGTGCCGAATGTGAGTTAAACAAGGCAACCAAGTTCTCATTTCATTCCATAAACTATGTAAGTACTACTAGACCCTTGCAATTACTTCATATGGATTTATTTGGCTCTAGTAGAGTAGCCAGTCTTGGTGAAAAACTCTACGCTTTTGTTATAGTAGATGATTTTTCTAGATTTACTTGGGTTTTCTTTCTTACAAACAAAAGTGATGCCATTTCAGTTTTTAAAATTTTTGCTAAAAAGGTTCAAAACAAAAAGGCTACATGATTACTCGAATCCGAAGTGATCATGGAGGCGAATTCGAAAATACTGATTTTGAAAAGTTTTATGATTTAAATGGTTTTGATCATGAGTTTTCGTGTCCAAGAACTCCTCAACAAAATGGTGTTATGGAGCGGAAAAGTATGACTCTTGGCGATATGGCTAGAGTCATGGTGAATAAATTTTCACTTCCAAAATTTTTTTGGGCTGAAGCTGTCAGTACAGCGTGCCATATTTTAAATAGGGTGCTCATTCGTCCTATTACGAATAAAACACCCTATGAGCTTTGGTTTGGAATAACTCCAAACGTTTTATATTTTCGAATTTTTGGTTGTCGATATTTTATCCTTAACACCAAAGACAACATAGGCAAATTTGATGCCAAAGCTGACGATGGTATATTTCTTGGCTATGCGACCAAGAGCAAGGGATATAGAGTATTCAACAGACGCTCATTAATTATGGAAGAGTCTACCAAAGTGACTTTTGATGAAGATAACAGTGCAGCAACTACTCCTGATGATGATGTTGAGCCATCAACTTCTACTCCGATGAATACCACCACTAAGACCAAATCTCTGGAGGGCTTGCCAAAAAAATTCTCTTTCAAGCCATCACATCCAGAAAATTTGGTTATAGGTGAGGTTTCACGCGGAGTAAGTACTAGATCATCATTAAGAGACTCCATTGCTAGTACTGCTTTCATTTCACAAATTGAGCCGAAAAATATTGTAGAAGCTTTTAATGATGAGTTTTGGATTTCTGCCATGCAAGAGGAACTCAACCAATTCGAGAGGAGCCAAGTTTGGGAACTTGTTCCTAGGCCGGTAAATCACTCGATTATTGGTACTAAATGGGTTTTTTGAAACAAAGTAAATAAAGATGGTTCAGTTACACGCAACAAAGCTCGTCTAGTAGCTCAAGGATACAACCAAGAGGAAGGTATCGACTACGATGAGACATATGCTCCTGTTGCGAGATTGGAATCCATTCGGATGCTTTGCACATTTGCTAACTTTCAAAATTTTAAATTGTTTCAAATGGATGTTAAAAGTGCTTTCTTGAATAGATTTATTAAGGAGGAAGGTTTTGTAAAACAATCCCCTGGTTTTGAAAATCATAAATTTTCTGACCATGTTTTCAAGCTCAAGAAAGCGCTCTATGGCCTCAAACAAGCCCCTAGAGCTTGGTATGAACATCTAAGCAATTTCTTGCTTGAAAAAGGTTTTTCAAAAGGGAAAGTTGACACTACACTTTTTATAAAATCTTTCAAAGACATTATTCTCTTAGTACAAATTTACGTTGATGATATTATATTTGATTCTACTGATGAAACTCTCTGTCAAGATTTTGCCAAGTGTATGCAGACCGAGTTTGAGATGAGCATGATGGGAGAGCTCAATTACTTTCTTGGACTACAAGTCAAACAAACATCAAATGGAACTTTCATCTGTCAATCGAAGTATACAAAGAACATACTGAAGAAATTTGACCTTGACAACGTCAAACCAATCGGCACTCCAATGGATACTATAATTAAACTAGAACCAGATGAAAGCGGCAAACCTATGGATCAAAGTAAGTATCGAGGTATGATAGGCAGTCTACTATATTTAACTGCTAGTCGTCCTGATATTATGTTTAGCGTTTGTCTGTGTGCTAGATATCAAGCTAGTCCTAAGGAATCACACATGTCTGCCGTTAAACGTATCTTTCGATACCTTAAGGGTACGGTTATAGTGGGCCTATGGTATCCCAACTCAACATCATTTGACCTCATTGGTTACTCTGATGCTGATTTCGTCGGATGCAAGGTCGACCGTAAAAGTACGAGCGACACGTGTCATTTATTAGGAAAGGCTCTAGTCTCTTGGTTTAGCAAGAAGCAGAATTCTGTTGCACTATCCACAATAGAAGCTGAATATATCACAGCTGGTCGTTGTTGTGCACAAATTCTGTGGATGAAGCAAACCTTTGAAGACTATAACTTATCTTTTATGCACATTCCTATATTTTGTGACAATACTAGTGCTATAAATCTCACTAAGAACCCCATTTGTCACTCACGCACGAAGCACATTGAAATACGTCACCACTTTTTGCGTGACCACCAGCAAAATGGCACTATTAACTTAGAATTTATTGACACTGATCATCAGCTAGCAGATTTCTTCACCAAACCACTATCCGAAGAGCGTTTTAACTTTCTTTGCCGTGAACTAGAAATTTTGGATGAAGCTGTTATTCATTAAAGTAACCTGCGTAAATATCGACTATGTCTTAATTCTTTATGATGAAATTGCTATGGGTACAAGCCGAAAGGGTCCTTCTGACAACAAGGCGTAAAAGCCTAAGCGACACGGTGCACTAGTCCTCGAGACTACCGCTTGCTGGGATCCGGCCCCTGTAGCTACCCCATGGCAGCTTCAAAATATTGAATTATGGTATATTTCCTTGTTTATTACATGGTATACTTTTCTTTATCACATGCTAAAATTCAAATTTTCAAACTTCACTTTGATTCAGCGTTGACTTTTTGCTATTCTCTACTTGGTTTTCTCCTTTTGTATATGCATCTACTCATTATCATATTCTTTTTAGTCTCTCTTATTTGATCAAACTGCTTTTAGCCTGATTTCTGTTCTGGCTACAGAAACCAGAATTCAGGCTGAACTCTGTCTTATCCAGAGTTCGAGCCGAATTCGGTCTGGCCCTTCCAGAACCGAAAGCAGGCTCACCCGCTGATCAAAATATGATCCAATGGTCCACAATTGTTTCGACCATTCGAGCCCTTACACTTAAAACCGGGTTCTCCTCCTTTTTTGCCTCCATTGCCACCTTCTAAACTTCTCCAAACAACTTCTCTTCAACCCTAGTTCTTCCATCCTAGTGCATCTTTCTTCTCAAAATTCAAGGAGAAGGATTCTCTCACCATTCTCTTTCATCTTTCATCAACAAATTGAGGTATATTTTCACACTTCTCTCTATCTAAATTTCCTCAATTTTCTTTATTATTTCATGGCTCCCAAGTTGTTCAATAGATGGAAGAGAATTCGAACCGAGGGTGCGTCCTCTTCGAATGCTCTTCCTCGTGTTGAACAACCCATTGAACAACCTAATCAACAACCTATTCACCCGTTGTTCAACCCACCTCGTCCACTCGACCCCAACATGTACGATGACCGACTATTTGTATCACTAGACGCTTCCAATGAGTGGTTTAGTGATTTTCGATCACGTCCTGTGTATGCGGGTGTAACACCCAGTTTTCCAAATGAGGGCAATTTTGAATTTTTATAATTAAAATCATTTAATAATGATATTTTAGTCATGATATGATTTTTGGTGATTTTTAGTTATTTTAAAACTATTTAAAAATGTTGATTTGTGATTTTGATGGTTAACTAGTTAAACCCTAGTATTGCTAAGCCTAGAGACTAACCATGACCAAGGGAGCCTAGTCACGTGATTAGAATTACATATTACCAATTTTTAGCCAAGGGTATTTTGGTCATTTTGGCAATTTTGTGAATTTGTAGTTTATATTAATTAAATATTATGCTAGTCTTTTAGTGAAGCCTTAACCTAGAAGTTAACCTAACCTAGATTAGTCATGAGGTTAAAATTAGGGTTAGAACATTCCTACTAAGTGCCAAGGTTAGTAATATCTAGATATTATTAGGAAGGATATTTCCTTTTGAGATATTTGTGAAAAGAAGCCTTAACCAATAGAAAGCCTTGGAAATTGTTGGAGCAACCTCAACCACTCATCTAAAACCCTAACCCTAATGATTTCAAAAGCCACATAAGACCCCCCCCTCCTATAAAGTCACATTAACAAAGCATTGGCCTCCTTTAGAAAACCTAGAAAAATCCCTACTTGTTCTTCCCTAAAACTCTCCCTATTAATCCAAATTGAGCCCAAATTGAGTCAAATCAATTGCATCATCATCCCCAACAGTAGAGGATACTTGTGGGTGCTTGCTAGCAAGGTTCGAGGACGATTGAACCGGAGAAAATTGAAGAAGACATCGAATCGAGGCTCTTTACATTGAGATTCTAGCTCTCAATAGGTAAACTTATCTACACCCATTGAAATCATGATTTTTCTTCATAGATGCATTCATTTAGGGTTCCCCTAGGTGTAGCCCAAGTTTGGTAGGAATCCGTATCCATTTCGTGTCCGTATCGGACACGTATCGGTGTATTTGAATGGGTGTTTGATGAAATGCTTGAATGAAATGAATATTGTTAATTTTCAAAACTAATTACATGATTTTGTAGCCCTTGACATGCTGATCACAAATCATTTGGACTGAGCACGTTTTTGAGCCGTATCCGTGTCTAAAATGGACACGAATACGCTGTACGACACTGTCGTACAGTGTCCTGCTGCTCAGGCGTCCTAGCGGACACGATACGGCGACTCAAGCCATGAAACTTGGTACACGTGTTGTCCTAATGACTGACACGAGACCCACAAAGTTTCATGGGACCTCGATGTGTGTGCACAAAAAAATTGCGTGTGCACGTGTTTCGTCCAACACTGTGCACGCGTTTTTCGTGTCACTGATACGGACTAAAAACGTCAACACGACACGACAATGACTCGACTCAGGCACTAAAACACGTGCCCCTATGTCCCCTCTAGGACTGTGCATGAGCATGGGTCATATCGAGCCCTGTGTCGAGTCCACAACGACTCGACACGCAAGCACGAGGCTGCTAACACTGTTATTTTTGATACATTTATTTTCTTCATTTTGGACACACGTGTCCCAATTCCTAGACACGAAGGACTCTCCCTGGACACGAGGGACATGTCCCTATGCCTGTACACACCTGTCATACTTCGAATTGGGTTTTAAATTCGAACTTGGGTTTTTCCTATATCATTTGATTTCAAACTGATTTTTAACTGTTAACCAAAACTAGGATGTGCTAATTCATGATGGATTTTGTAATGTATGCATGTGAATGTATAAGCATTAGATGTTTACTTACATATTGTTTGCAAAAACAAAAGTATAGAACTTTATTGATACAAACTGTAATAAAGATTACAAGAATTCTGGGAAAATTACAACTATAGGAATCCAATCTTGATGACGATTGCTTTATCCCTTAGACGATGTGAACTGTGAAGACGAAGCCTTTGAAGTTGAAAACAACTCTAGAAACTGAAGGCAAAAGCCTCTGAAGTTGAAGACAAAAGTCTCGGAAGAATGCAGCAGCACTTTGGCAAGAACTCCTGAACTCTCTGATTTCTGATCTCTGATCTTGATCTCCCTTGAAATGAAGACTTGAAACTCTATTTATAGAGTTCTAGAAATAACTAACTTTCAGTTATTTTGGGACTGCGCAGGATGATTTGTGCAGCATTGGTTTGCGCAGCATTAATTTGCACAGACAGTTACTGGATCGTGGGCCAACTATCATGGACACATGGCATCATTTGATAGAAATGTGCATGATCGTACATAAACAGTTGCCACGTAATGAGCAATCGATGGCATGAATGCCACGTGTAACTTATTAGTTATATTGATGGAGTGCGCAGAGTTGAATTGCGCATACATGGTTTACGCAGACTCAAACTGCGCAAGATTGGTTTGCGCTGCCAGCTGTCAGCCGCCCTCGAGCACTGTGCGGTGCAGGAAACGAACAGACTCCTTGTTATCTGCACTGTCAGTTGTCAGAAAAGATTTGATTTGATTTGGTAATGATGACTTCTGCCACGTCAGTCTGTGCTGTTGGAAGTGTGCGCAAAGCAGTATGCGCAATCGGATTGCTGCGCAATCTGTTGTCTGCGCAATTCATCCAAATGATGGGTTTCTTGATTTCTTGACTTTGTTGATTGATGCAACTTGATTTTTTAGGACCTACAAGACCCCCTTCAAAGTTTTCGAAAGTTGATTTGATTCAAAGTTTCGAAATACTTTGAATTTTTGAATTTTGAATCAAGTTGCACATGATGATGAGCTGTCTGCGCAAAGTGAAGTGCCCCCAAATTTTAGGCGCAATCCAAGGCAGCCGTTTCGTATTTCAAAGGCTATAAATAGCCGTCCTTTCATTTTCAATTCTTTACTTTACAATCTCGAAAAATCTCCTCTGAGCCCTTACTGTCTTCCAACTCCAACGACTTGCCATGGCGCCCCGACGATCTAATGCTGCCGCCGCCGCCGCCGCGAAGGGAAAAGCTCCGGCCGAGTCATCTGACAGAGTTGCACGGCGAGCATCTCGACATGAGTCCACGCACCCCGCTCTGATAGGTAGTTAAACCGATCGAAAACCCCTTTTTAGGGTGTTTCGACTTCCTCCGATCTTCGAAACTCATCTCTTTTTAGAGATGAGTTCAAATTGCGCCACCCTTTTTAGGTTTTTTGGTCGCATAAACAGTCAGTCTTCATTTTTATGAAGGCTGTAATCCTGCGCAATCTATCGAATTATGCTGACAGAAAGTCAGCGCAATCGATTGATTTGCGCTGGATGTCAGCGCAATCGATTGGTTTGCGCACCCTGATGAGATGCGCAAACTGATATTGCGCAATCTATGTCAGCGCAATCTGAGGATTGTGTACTCTACTGTTTTGTTTGTCTGAAAAATAGAGTCTTTGACTTGTACTGATCTTCATCTGTTTTTAATGCAGTTGAAACCAATGAAGATCCAAACTATGAACATTTTGTGGGAACTTTGTCTGAATCTGAATATAAAGAAGATCTGTCTCACGTTCATTATCCTCAGTACGATCTGCCGGCTTCTCGTCAGGCAATATTGATTTCCCAGGACAACGAAACTTTAATGTGTCTGATGAATGGACAGCCTCTGGAATCAGCAGATGCTGTTATCCACAAGAAACCCTTATTCTTGTTTGGTGACGCCTTTGAAAAAGTCTCCCAGCCTAGGCCAAGGATGGAGGAAATGGTAGTCCACCGGAAAGATAGATCATTCTTCATTCCTGATATTTCTCGCTGCCTCCCTTTGTCGCGGTATGCTCATGCGAGTTACCCAAGGAAGATGGAGAGGAACATCACCCTTCTCCAGGATGCTCGTGCAGGAAAGATCTTTGTAAAAAAGGTTAACGGGAAAGATATGTTTTACAGCTCTTCTGACAGATACAGTGTTATGTTGAGAGGTTTGAGACCCGGCTGCATTCCACCGGAGAACTCCTCTATGCTGATGCCCGTCATAACCCCTATATTCGCAAATGAATTTGCAAAAGAAGAAGGAAAATACCCTGAACAGGATATCAGAATGACTGGATTAGTGAATCCAGATTACAAGCGATGGAATTGTATTGCAAATTGGGTTCTGACAGCCTTCCAAGACAAACTCCAACAGATTAACCTGTTTCAAGCAGTGCATGCCACCGTATACGGCTTTGCTCCTAACCCTCATATGTTTTTGGCCTTGGCTGAGCGATACAATTACAGGACAGGAACCTTCATGACCCCGGGTGGAGAGATGGGGTTTGCACTCCACGAGATGAAGTACATCTCATACTTGCCCATGGCGGATGCTCCGTATGAGGAGTTTGTTCCCACAAATGACGAGTTGGAGAAATTCAGAAAAGAAAATGCAGAAATGGTAGCAGTGTTTGAGGAACTGCTATGCCATTACAAGATTTACTCTTTGTACTATAAGAGTGCTACGGCCAACACTTGCTATTCTTCAAAGTGGCTGCCATACTTGTTCTTAAATCATATTGAAGAGAAGAAAACCAAGGAAAATGACAAATGTTACCCTAATTTTTTCAAACCCTTAAGTAACACGGAAGTCATGAAGATGATGGAAGAAAGTAAACATTATGATAAGGAAATGAAGGATGATTATCAATGTCCACCTTTAAAGAAAGGTGACATTTTGGAGAGTTTTTTGAGAATGGGTTACAGACCCATGTCCAAAGAAGCCCAGTTAGCAGGGTTTCTGACACACTGGCTCAGACGATTCGTGGTCCCGGGATCTAGTGCAGTGGACCATTTTCATCGCGGTGTACTTTTTGCTGCCGTCAAGCTAGTCTTCGGTTATAAGGTTGACTTGTTATCAGCAATGACCTGCAGATTGAATACGAGTCTTCGTTTGTATGTTGACTCGATGCTGAAGGCAAAGGGAGAGAAAGAATTCCCCCGTCTCGAACTGCCGTACACTTATCTCTTTGGATGGCTACTCCTCCACTATCCAACTTTAATGGACCCTGGTATGGGACCAGTAGATGGCAGCTTCTTGCGTAGATATTCTCAGGATAAATGGAAGTACACCTCTCTGAGTGAGTGCAGATTTGTTTTAAATTTGAACAGAGGATGGAACTTCTATTGCGCCCCTCTCCCTGCCGGTCATGACCTGATGCCACCAAACATGGTAGATTCAAAGCTGCAGCCCTTAAACCGTGTGGCCTTTGAATGGTTGAAAACAATTCGACCATCTCATTTAGTATACCGTTTTGAAGAAGAATGCTTTTTGGAACCATACCTCCCTAGCCGGTTTGCCCGGCAGTTTGGATATGACCAATTCCATGTAGGGAATGCAATCACCTGCCTTCAGGGCAAGGGTTTCTTGATTGACGGGGCTCGAGCTTGGGCCTACTACAATGCCCGTGACACAAAGGCTACCTTCTCGATGCCACCAAAGAGCACTCCTCAAGGGCCTCGGATGCTCTTCACATACTCGGTATTTTACACATCTCCAAATACTTTTGCCGAGAACTTTAATCTCGCCGATAGTTTTGCTTCTGCGATAAGATTGAGGAAAGGGAGGATAGCTTTATCAATCCCTGCCAATGATGAGGCGAACGAGCCGGCGGATGCACCCCTAGAAACTTCAAGAGAAATGATGTTCCAACAAGAGGTAAACGCAGCAATGCGTATCTCTCTGAGAGTGGGAAAGTCTCCTACCAAGAAAAGAAGAAGAGAGGAGCCTCCTGCTCCTGCAGCAAAGAAGAAATTGGTCTTGGAGCATTCTTCTGATAAAGTTACTACAAGATCCCAATCTCGGCAGCTAGCCGAGACAAATCAGGAAGCTGCTACTACACCAACTTCTGTACAGAAACAAACAGCACCAATAGATGTAGAGAGTCCTGATAGACCTCTACATAGAAAGAAGAAGAAGAAGTTGGTCACCAGAAGAAATTTAGAATCCTCTTCTTCCAAACAACTCCTAACTTTAGTAGATGCTGCAGCAGGACTTATGATGCCATCTCCCACACCTGTTTCTGAATCAGGGAGTAAAACCCTTGAAGAGACTGAACAGAGGGGAGATCTTGACCCCAGAACTGAAGTTAAAACACTCAGAGAAAACATCATTGAAGAGGAGCTAAATATTACACGACCTCTTTCACCTGTCGCAGAAACGACTCAGCTTCCTCCTACTCCTAAGACTCTTCGTGAAGAAGAAGAGCGTGAAATGATCGGAGCTTTAGAAGATTGTTATAGCCTGCAGGAGGATCTAACCGCAACTGACAGTGGGAATGCAGCCCAAGAAGAAGAAGAAGATAAGGATGAAGAAAGCTCTTCGTCTGGAAATGTTGATGAGTATATACAGAATCCTGAAGGGGACAACGAAGAACACATATCTCTTGATACCGCCAATGATGCTTCGGATCCTAAAAAGGATATTGAAGTGGAGGCGTCCGTAGAAAAGGTTGTTAACCCTGATGAAGACGTCGAGATAGAAATATCTCCTGAAGAAGCAGCTGGTGAAGATGTTCAGCAAGAGAATCCCGCCACCGAACCCCAAGGTATAGAACGAGATTTAACAATCTTCTTTCTTTAAAATAGATTGATATCTAATATCTTCATTTGTAGTTCTTGCAGATCTTGATACTCTACCAACACCTCCGATGAACCTGGCTATGGTGCCTATTCCGACGGTGGTTGTTAGTAGTAGCCATCACTTATCTTACGGTTCTGAAGCGGGTAGCAGCCAAGCTGTCACAATTGAAGCTACTTCCGTTCAACGGGAGTCTATTCCAGCAGGAGATGCAGTTGTTGTTAGATCAAATCAAGGTAAGACTGTTTTTATTTGATCTTTTTGTTTATTGGCAAATTAGTAAAATAATAATTTTACTTTTTGCAGAAGAACAAATAGGAGAAGCAGCTAGCTCCACTCTGGCTCCTTTGTTTAAAGAGCCCATCATTCAGCAGCAAAGGATTGAGCAACCGACTACCCCATCCTCAACAGGGGTAGCTTCGACTCCTGGAACTATAGCCATCAATCAGCAAGTTATACAATCATTTACCAAATGCTTTTTTGAATCGTTGGGATCTCTTGCTCATAAGATGATAGAGAAGGAAGGAGCTGACTTTATCATGGTTAGGAAGCCAACTTCTTTTTTAATAAGAGCCATAAGGGATCAAGGAGATGAGGCTCAAGCCATTCTTCTTGAACATATATTGGATGAGTTGGAAGTATCCATAAAAAAATATAAGGAGCTCAAGAAGAAGAATATAGACTCTCTGGTGCAAGCCGAATATGAGCGACTAGCCCAAGAAGCTGATATTGAAAGGATAAACCTTCAGAACCTTTTAGAAGCTCATTCTGCAAAGTCAGCTGAATTCAACTCAAAGATAGAATCAGTTACTTTGGCAGCTGAGAACAAAGGACAGAGGCTTACTGGATTGAAAGCGGAAATTATTCGCCTTCAGAAGGAATTTGAAGAAGAAACTGCCAATCAACGACTTATGATTGAACAACTCAATGCCCTAATTCAGGAGAAAAATGAGTATGAAGAGACTCATAGTGCTGAAATTACCCGCAGGACAATAGATATGCCTATTTTTGATGAAGAAAAAGGGATGGAAGAAGCAAGAATGAGAGTAACAACTAGTCACGAAGAAGAGTTGCAGACCTTGAAGCAACAGATCAACAATTTGATTGTTCCTCCCTCTTAATTGAAACTCTTTTGTATCTTTGTTTTTGTTGTTGTGAAGCATTTTTGTACTGTCTTATATTCTGATTAAATAAAAGACATTTTGTTGTGATTCTATTATTTAAAATATATTCAGAGGTACAAGACATGATATATTTCTTGATAATTTTATAGAAAATAATTATATTCATTATATCTACTCAGAGGTAATATGGACGTGGCAGAATATATTGAGTATAATTATTTTGATTTGACAACTTAATCAAAAACGACAAGTTGCTGATGTAAATAATGAACGATGACGAATCGTCAATGTTTGTGAGATGAATGAACGGGAAGACCGTCAAATAATAGATGACAATGAACGGGTGAACCGTCAAGTGGTGATTAATGAATGGATGAACCGTTAAATGGAAATGAATGGATAACCCATCAGGTGATGATAAATGAACGGGTGAACCGTCGGGTAGTAATGAACGAATGAACTGTCGGATGAATGTGATAAATGAACGGATGAACCGTCGGATGAATGTGATAAATGAACGGATGAACCGTCGGATGAATGTGATAAATGAACGGATGAACCGTCGGATGAATGTGATAAATGAACGGATGAACCGTCGGAAGTTAATGAATGGATGAACCGTCTGATGAATGTAATAAATGAACGGATGAACCGTCGTTTCATTATTTGAGGAACTTCTGTCTATAAATATAGCAGAAATCTGACAGGAATAAACACTTCTGCTCTTCAACATAAAAATGTCGTCCGGAGAAGCATCTAAGAAGGCCGAAATCGCCTCGAAAGTTGAGAAGGGCACTGAAGAATAACCTGCTGATCTAATCTAGCCGAAGGAGGCAAAAGCGGGCAAAGGTCCGTCTGTACCTCAACCACCACGAGACATTCTGGACTTCCTGCTTGAACCTGGAAGGACTAAAGAAGAAGAAGCCATGAGGATGGCCGCCTGCAAGTTTCTTGTGGGATCCAGCAAGGAGGTTCTCGACTCTTTTGCTGACCGTATTTTTGAGAAGGACGGCAGTGGCCCTCGTCCAAATGTAGAAAAGGATGATAGTGACCTTTGATATGTACTATCATATAATGAAATAAAATTTGAATTTTATTTATGAACTTGATTCTGTCTGATAATTTTTTACAAGCATTTACATTTATACATAATACTTCTTTAAGAATTTGTCATTGATAGGCATCATAGCAACTCGACCATCAAGTTCTGAAAGTTGATAAGCTCCGTTTGAGAAGACTTTGCTCACAACATAGGGACCTTTCCATTTTGCATCGAATTTCCCTTTGCTCATATGAGTCATAGTCATAGGACGTCTGACCGTTAGAACAAGTTCTCCTTGCTGAAAGGCTCTGACCTTCACTTTACGATTAAATGTCTTTGAGATGCGGGCTTGGTATAACTCAATATGCTGTTGAGCCATTAACCGCTTTTCATCCAATGCTTCCAACTCTTGAAGTCGAAGAAGGTCATTATTTTCTGTGGTAAGCTCATTAGCAATAGCAATCCTTAAAGAAGGAATGTGTAACTCCAAAGGAAGGACAGCTTCACAGCCATACACCAAAGAGAAAGGTGTAAAGCCTGTGGGATTACGGACTGTAGTTCGATAGGCCCAAAGACATTCGCCAAGTTTCTCGCTCCAATTCCGTTTGTTAGTGGATACAAACTTCTTAAGGAGCTTAATAATGGTTTTGTTAAAGGCTTCAGCTAAACCATTAGCGGCAGGATTGTATGCCGTCGAAGCAACATTGTTAATCCGATGATCATCGCAGAATCTAGTGAACTTCTGACTAATGAATTGAGGTCCATTGTCATGAATGATTCTGCGAGGTACATCGAATCTATATATGACATGGTGTTTAACGAAATTGATGACACTGCTAGTCTTGACTTCAGCCAGAGGTATAGCTTCGGCCCACTTGGAGAAGTAATCGGTTATCGCCAATATGAACCGATGTCCTCTAGAAGAAGGAGGATTAATAGGACCTATGATGTCCATACCCCAAGCTTCAAAAGGCCATGAAGCAGCAGTCGGGTGTAAGAATTCCGAGGGTTGATAAATGAAGTCTGCATGGATTTGACAAGCACGACATTTCCTTGCATATTCAATGGCATCTGATACCATAGAGGGCCAATAATAACCCATACGTCTAATGCGATCCTGTAATTTAGGACCAGGTTGATGTGCTCCACAGACGCCATCATGAGCTTCACGCAACACTTGTTTGGCTTCATCACCAGCTAAACAGCGTAGAAGAAGACCATCATAAGTTCGCCGATAGAGGGTCTTGGTAGTTTGATTGTAATAGAATCGGAGAGATCGTCGCGAACGCTTGTAGCCTCCTTAGGATCTTCGGGGAGTATGTCATGAACCATAAAGTCAATGAAAGGAGTTCTCCAATCTTCATCAATAACATTGACTTCAGCAAAATTACTGAATTCAATATTACGATTGTTTTCGATGCAGAACAGTTCTCGGTTGGAGATAACCACGACCTGCTATCTTTTGATAGGGATGGCTAAGACAGCTGCAAGATTGGCCAAAGCATCTGCTTCGGTATTGCAAGCTCGCCGAACATATTCTATGAAGAAAGCTTTAAATGATATAGCTATGTTGATCGCTGCTTCGTGATAAGGCATTAGATCTTGATGACGAACTTCATAAGTTCCTCTAACCTGATTAACAACCAGCTTAGAATCACCGTAGACTTCGAGATATTCAACATTCAGTTGTTTGGCTAACTGAAGACCGATGAGTAGAGCATTGTACTCCGCCACATTGTTGGAGCAAGGTTCATCAAGAGAGTAGGCTCTTTGGATAGTTAATCCGTCTGGAGAAACGAGAACAAATCCAACACCTGCCACTATAGCACCATTTGGTCCAATTCTTGATGCACCATCAAAGAATAAACGCCAGGTTGGAAACTCTTCGGAGATCATGTTGACTTCTAACGTCTCGTCAGGAATTTCGTCATAGAGTTTAGATGTTTCAGGCACAGGATGAGCTGCTAAGAAGTCCGCCAGCGCTTGACCTTTGACAGACTTTTGTGGAACATATACCATGTCATATTGAGCTAGCAGGATTGCCCATGTAGCCAACCGAGAATTAAGTGTACTTGGTTTCTTCATGAGTACCCGGAGAGGGTTAACTCGAGATATAACATGAATAGTTTGACCAATGATATAATGCCTCGTCTTTTGTACAGCAAACATGAGAGCCAAGCATTCTTTCTCGACAGGACTATAACGGTGTTCAGCACCAATCATAGTTCGGCTAAGATAGTAGATAGCTTGTTCATGGCCTTCTTTGTTCTTTTGGGCAAGTAAAGCACCCAATGAATGGTCCATAGCACGGACATACATCAAGAATGGAATACCAGAGATAGGTGGCACCAAAACTGGTGGGTTCATAAGATATTGTTTGATATCGTCGAATGCTCGTTGACATTCTTCAGTCCAAACAAAAGATACACCTTTCTTCATTAGTTGAGTGAATGGTCTGCAGCGTCCAGACAAGTTCGAAATGAATCGCCTGATGTACGCAAGTCGGCCTTGGAATCCTCATAGCTCTTTTAGGTTGCGTGGAGGACGCATCTCTTGGATGGCTTTGATCTTCTCGGGATCCACGTGTATACCCTTAGAGGTAATGACGAAGCCGAGAAATTTGCCACTAGAGACACCCAAAAATGACTTGGTGGGATTCATCTTGAGCTGATATTGACGCATGAGATTAAATATTGTTCTCAAATCTTGGATGTGATCTTCTTTTAGACGACTTTTAACAGCAATATCGTCCACGTAACATTCGACTGTTTTACGAAGATGTTCTCTGAAAATGGTACTCATAGCTCGTGGGTAGGTTGCACCCGCATTCTTGAGACCAAATGGCATCACTGTATAACAATAAACTCCTCGAGGAGTGCGAAAAGATGTATGCTTTTTATCTTCAGGATGCATTTTGATCTGATTATACCCGGAAAATCCATCCATAAAAGATATCCTTTCGAACCCACAAGTATTGTCAATCATGACGTCTGTGATAGGAAGAGGAAATTCATCTTTTGGACATGCTTCATTGAGATCTCGGAAGTCGATGCAGACTCGAACTTTTCCAGTTTTTTTCAGAACTGGGACGATATTGGCTACCCAATCAGGATGCTGCTCTTCTCGAATAAAGCCACAAACGATGAGCTTTTTGACTTCATCATCAATTGCGTCCATCATTTCAGGCTTAAATCGCCTTTGTTGCTGTTTGACTGGTTTAGCATTAGGAAGAATGTTCAGTTTGTGAGTAGCAATCTTAGGATCTAAACCTGGCATGTCTTCATAACTCGAGGCAAAAACGTCGATATATTCTTTAATAAGAAGAATCAACTCTTGTTTGTCTGCTTCTGGAAGATTTTTGCTAATAAAAATTGGCCGAGGTGAATCTCTTTCTCCTACATCAATTTGAAGTAGTTGATCTTCAGTAGGAGGTTCACGTTGTTCAAATCGAAGTACCCATTGGTT
Source organism: Iris pallida (assembly GCA_029216955.1). Taxonomy (NCBI): domain Eukaryota; kingdom Viridiplantae; phylum Streptophyta; class Magnoliopsida; order Asparagales; family Iridaceae; genus Iris; species Iris pallida. The sequence continues at coordinate 425,173 of JANAVB010022999.1, read as the reverse complement.
ATCCATATGTTGAGCCCAAGGATCTGTTTCCGGACTTTCTTCAACATCTTCATCACAGCCTTCTGGTAGTTCAACAGAGACCATGTTAGAAGATACAATTATACGATGGACTTCACCGATGCTGGTATCGAAATCCCATGATCTGGAATCAGAAGAGTTAGAACGTTCTTCACTATCTGATTCAGAAACTGCTGGGGATAACAGTGGAGGAGAAGTATATCCGAGACCTTTCTTGGTCCTGTCATAATACATTTGTGATTTTCCGTTCGGAACTGTTGTACGAATGGGAGTTCTTTTACCTTTACCATAGTTAAGGCCGCTCTTAAAGTCGTAACCCATCTTTCGGAGGATATCTTTTGATTGTTGACTATAACGATGGAACTGGAGACGTCCCGTATCGTTAACTTTGCTATCATCCGTATAGTTAATCTTTGTTTCCGGTCTTTTATATAAAAATGCTGGACTTTCACCTTTCTTCAAAGAAGGGTGAATACGGTAAGAATCATCTGGATCTTCAAGCGAGACTTCTGTCTGAAGAGATTGTACGACTCCCAGTGTAATTGATTGGAAGCTATCTAACATATCCAAATAACTTTTGGTATAATAAATAACATCAATATACTGGAAAGTAGGTGCTTTTTTATTGATTTGTACATCAGTATTTACAACAGGACCTTTAACCTTAGCAGATTTGGTCAAATTGATTACAAGAGAGAGAGAAGAAGAACGTGGAGGAGGCTTGTTACGACGGAGGTCGATAACAAGTGGCTCAGAAGAGGTAAGCTCCCTTTTTTCCTTGTTGCGATTTAGATCAACAACAAGTGGCTCAGAAGGAATGAGCTACTTTTTTTCTTTGTTACGACGTAAGTCAATAACAAGTGGCTCAGAAGAGGTGAGCTCCCTTTGATTTTCATCAGCATCAACTGATTTCTTTTGAACTGGTAAGTGAATAACCAGTGGCTTGGAAGATTGAGGATGAGAAACTCGCCCCTTAACAGGTATGATAAGAGAGTCTTGAGGTACTGCTTTTTGATCTTCTTCAGTATCCATAGCCAATACCACCTTCATAAATTCATCCTTGTACATACGAGCATCGTTGCAATAAGCTTCAACACCTTTGAAAGGATAAAGGTCCGCAACTTCCTTATGAACTTGTCCTTTGTCATCAACGTATTTAAAGCATTGATGAAGAGTTGATGGAACGACATTGTGTTCATGGAGGAATGGCCTTCCCAGGAGAGCATTATAAGAACAACCATGATTGTCAATGATATAAAAGGTCACCTTTGTGCGAAGATTGCCTATTTGGATTTTTAGACGGATCTTGCCCAAAGGTTCACTCTTTCCTTGATTAAATCCCAGAATAGTAGTTATCGTGGTTGAAAGACTATGCACTGGTATCTTCAATGCATCTAGCATTGTCTTTGGCATAATACTAAGTGCAAACCCTGGATCTATCAGGATACGATCAACCTTCATTGAATCTACATATCCTGTATAATAAAGAGGACGATCATGTCTATTATCTTCCATTAGCATATCATCCTGAGTGAAGATAATATTTGGGATCAGTTCCAAGACACTATGACTGTGATGACAAGAGACTGATTCTGATTCTGGCTTCTTGAGAAGAGTTAAGCAAGTTTCAGCCTGCATCAGAGCTTCACTTAGAGTTTCTCGTGTCTCTTTGGAAAGACGCAAGAGTTCAAAGATTGACAGCCTAGCTGGTGTATTGGCTAATTGAGCCAATATATCAAAGTTGTAAGGCTTCTCAAGCCTAGTAGGAGATGACTTCTTTAGAGGTTTGTCAAATCAAACTTGTTGCTTGCCTTTGTCAGCCGTTGTTGGCTTAGGAGGAATTGATACTACAACTGGTGAAGATGTAGAAGGGACCTCTTCAACAGATGCAGGTTGTGCCAAAGCAGGTTCGGAAGAAGAAGCAGGATCCTTTTGACCTTCAGAATGATCTTTCAAATAAGCTTTTCCTGATCTGGTGCCTAACAGAATCTCTTCGTCAACAATGGGATCAAAAGATACCATGTTGCAAATCTTGGTTTTGCCTTTAGAACGAGTTTTCTTCTTGGAAGATATCTCAAATTCTGGAGCAAGATCAGGATGGATCCACATAATTTCACCGTTGTCAAGAGACAAGGGAATAAGACCTTCATTGGATGGAAGCGGGAGATTCTCAATCTCAAGGGTTGCTTTAGGAATTGGAATGACACCATGCTGTATCATCTGCGGAAGGAAATCTCCAAATTGGACTGAAACCATATTTGCAGTAACAGTCTTCTCATCTTGTTCCAAAGTGACTACACCTGCATTAACAAGCTCTTGAATCTTACCTTTGAGCACATAGCATGCTCGAGTAGGATGTCCAATGAATCGGTGATAGACACAATATTTGGGATGATCAGTCTTATTGACTTCATCAGGTTTCTTTGGATCAGGGAGTTGAATTTTGTTGCTTTTGAGTAAACACTAAAAGATACTTGCAGTGTCATTTTCGTCAAAGGAATATTCTACCTTCGGACGAGGTTCCCTCGATGGAGGTGCAGAAGGAGTAGGAGTAGATGTAGGTGGGGCCACATTGACAGCCAAAGATTCTTTATTTTTGTTCAAGTTAATGTTTAAAGTCTCTTTCGCTTTGCGATTGTTCTGGCGATTGCCACCACCTGAATTCTGATGCTCATCGCGATCAGGGTTAGACATTTGTACTCCCAATTGTTTAAACTTGTCGGCACTTACTTCAGCGGCTTTGGCATTGACGATGAATGAGGGCCAATCTTGGAATTGGGTTGATCCCGTCCACATACTGATAATAGGTAAAAGATTCGCCTTACAAGTATCAATAGTGACAGCAGCGGGAGTCCCTGGAGGCATTTTCAAGGCTTCACGGCGGAACCGTTCAATAAAGCTCTCAGCCGTTTCATTATGTTTTTGTTTGATTTTGTTGAGAGCTGACATAGTCATATCATTAAATCCTTCATAGAACCGTTCCAGAAAGATTTGTTTGAGACCTGAAAAGGATGTGATGCAACCATCGGGCAAACTTCTGTACCAGTCGTATGCTACGCCGGCTAAACAATCGACAAACACTCTGGTAAGAAGAGCGTCATTTGGCTGAAGTTGAACAGTCATTACCTCAAAATGATTGATGAATTGACTTGGGAAAGTACTGCCATCGAACAGAGAAATTGTAGGGATTTTGTACTTTGGGGGAAACGGGACGTCCTTCCATTCAACCGGATAGGGTTGTTTAATCCCCAACCTTTGTAGATTGTCTTTCTCTTTAAATGCTTCAAACTGGGTTCGTAAGAGTTTGACAGCTTCATTGGCGTCTTCTGATAAAGAAGAAGGAGCAGGTTGAGTTCTAGTGGTAGGAGGAGGAACAGCGTTGTAAGCACTACCCCCAGCTCCTGAATGGCTAGGCGTAGTTTGTACTTACACTTGTACAGGAGGCATTTGGGGAGGCACTACCCCCAGCCCAGTATTGGCAGGTATTGAAGACGCTATGATCTCTGGACTAGTAATAGGTGCCGTTGGTGGTGTAACATGCTGTGCTACAATGATGGAATGCATACTAGCAACCATCTCAGCCATGGTTTTTAATTTGTCTTCGAGTGCAGCAATTCGTTGTTCCTGATTTGCGGAGGTTGAAGCATCTGGATCATCGGTGACAACATAAGCCGTCACTTCTCTTGGCACAGTGGAAGATACTGTTTGTTCAGAACTTTTACTGTATGCATCATAATCAGAAAACGAATCATCTCCTGACTGGGAAACAGGAAGATGACTTGAAGGATTTTGAGGAAGATTTCTTTGACCGATTGTATCTCGGCTTCGAGAACGGGTATGTTAAAATACTCCTTCAGAAGATTCTTGAAGTAATTCCAAATACCGTTGGCTTGGCTTGCGGAGTCTACCATGCTTAGAGCATCTTTTACCCCCAGTGTCTCGGGAAGTCATGTTAACAGAAGCATACAAAACTTCGTCTTCTTCTGACATAGGTTCAGATTTAGCAAAAGTTAAACGATCGAAGACAGATCGTTTTGTCGTTTGACAACAGCATTGGATGATGACTTTATGATTACAGTGATGATCAGATGGTTGAGATGGAGATATTGAGCATTATCCTGTTTTTGTCTTAAATGTTCTCGAAGATCTACAACAGGACGAGGAAAGTTCCGAGGGATCTGTTCTTTGATAACATTTGGAACATGATTTCGATTCTTCAAATGTTTAGTCCCTTGAGTATACAGGGAAGTACTCACTTCATTGGCATAAGTGTCGAGATTTCTGACTTTGGAGATTTGTTTCTGATGATGTTTAACCTTCGGCATTGGCTGTTTGCGTTTTACCGAAGTGGGTCGATTAAGATAAGTTCTGAGGTCAGCAAATTCACCCCCAGGAGTTTCTATTTGAGATACTAACAGTTTTCCCTGTCTGGAACGACAAATTTGGAGAGTCGGGAGGTCCTGGAATTCTGCTATCGGAGTAGGCAGAATACCTCTTTGATTAGTACAAGTACTCTTGTTATAAAGGAAAGAAGAATCCTTGTTTGCCAGAGTTCTTGAATTAATTGGAGTCGAGACACATTGAGATGGATCTTCTTCAGTAAAGACTGAAGAAGACTGAGAAAAGACTAAAGGGCCTTTTCCTTTGTTTTGAGATGAAGGGTTAGCTAAAGAGCGTTTCCCTCTGTTATATTCCAAGTCATGAGACAAGGAAGTTTGAGAAAAGACCAATGGACCTTTTCCTTTGCTTTGAAGAGAAGGAGGAATAGTCAAAGGACTACCCTCAATGGATTGCGCAGGGGCAATAGGGTGTTTGGGAAGAGGAGTAGAATCTCTTCTTTTATTGTGAGAAGAAGGAAATTTAGCCAAAAGGCTATTTTTCTTGGATTGCGCAGACTTGATTTGCGCATGGGTGGAAGGTGCACTAGTCATTTGTGCATTAGAAGCTTTGGTAGGAAGTGCATCAGGAGTTCTTGTCTTAGAGTGCTTGGGATGCACCTTAGTTACAAGAGTGCTATTTTGCGCAGGAAAAGCCACTGCCAATTGCGCCAGAGTCATAAAAGTCTTCTGTTTTGACAAGGCAGCATATGAAGTAGCCTGTGCAACAGTTGCAACAGATTGTGCAGCCTTGACTGCAACAGATTGTGCAGCAGTTGCTGAGACAGACTGTACAACAGTTGGCACAGCAGTTTGTGCAGCAGTCTGACTAGCAGATTGTGCAACTGTTGGTACAGCATCCTTGGTGGCAAAAATGCCAGATTGTGCAGACTTGGAAACCCAAACTGAGTGCACTTTACTCTTGGCAGAAGTGGCTACAGTACGGGGAGTGGTCTTGGAGTTGAGCATCGCCTCGTAGGCTGTCTGGTTGACCTTAACAACCAGCGTCTTCTGCGTCTTCCCGATAGACGCTACGTCACATTGAGTTGCTACTTCCTCATCGGAGGAGAAAGTTGTCCCCAGCAGAGTCGCCATTTTGTTTGCAAAAACAAAAGTATAGAACTTTATTGATACAAACTGTAATAAAGATTACAAGAATTCTGGGAAAATTACAACTATAGGAATCCAATCTTGATGACGATTGCTTTATCCCTTAGACGATGTGAACTGTGAAGACGAAGCCTTTGAAGTTGAAAACAACTCTAGAAACTGAAGGCAAAAGCCTCTGAAGTTGAAGACAAAAGTCTCGGAAGAATGCAGCAGCACTTTGGCAAGAACTCCTGAACTCTCTGATTTCTGATCTCTGATCTTGATCTCCCTTGAAATGAAGACTTGAAACTCTATTTATAGAGTTCTAGAAATAACTAACTTTCAGTTATTTTGGGACTGCGCAGGATGATTTGCGCAGCATTGGTTTGCACAGCATTGATTTGCGCAGACAGTTACTGGATCGTGGGCCAACTATCATGGACACATGGCATCATTTGATAGAAATGCGCATGATCGTGCATAAACAGTTGCCATGTAATGAGCAATCGATGGCATGAATGCCACGTGTAACTTATCAGTTATATTGATGGAGTGCGCAGAGTTGAATTGCGCATACATGGTTTGCGCAGACTCAAACTGTGCAGGATTGGTTTGCGCTGCCAGCTGTCAGCCGCCCTCGAGCACTGTGCGGCGCAGGAAACGAACAGACTCCTTGTTATCCGCGCTGTCAGTTGTCAGAATAGATTTGATTTGATTTGGTAATGATGACTTCTGCCACGTCAGTCTGCGCAGTTGGAAGTGTGCACAAAGCAGTATGCGCAATCGGATTGATGCGCAATCTGTTGTCTGCGTAATTCATCCAAATGATGGGTTTCTTGATTTCTTGACTTTGTTGATTGATGCAACTTGATTTTTTAGGACCTACACGTATATGTTCATGTCTGGAATCGAGGTTGCATGTTTAGCTATGTGCAATGCATGAGATTTGGGGATTCATTTTTGGGTTTCCTGAGAATGTGTTCAAACTGAGTCAATATTTTCAATCCAAAACAGGGAATCAAAACCTGAGTTTGATTAATATGGAAACCTGAGATAAGGGGGTATTCGAATTGGATTGGTTAGGTAGTAATGTGAACTGTCAATTTAGCTTAACTGTTAGTTTAATATATAAACTGTCATTTGATTCTTTTCTAAAATTTGAATTGATATTAGTTGCCATGTGCCAATACAAATACACATATGGTAGTTTACTGTAATGTTAGGATTTACTTGGGTTTTAGATGTCTGGGTTTGTAAACAGTTAACTGGAATTGGATGTGAATGAGTTTCCAAAGATTTATGTATAACTTTAACTGTTTCATATTTTACAGTTTGAATTGGATATTGAGTTAGGTTTGAATGCATGTAATAGTTTTTTTAAGTTTTCCTTAACCTGAACTAGAATTCCCATTCCTGAGATTTAGAAATGGGGTTTTTGAATTTGTGTTGGGGTTGAACAAATGAACTGTCATGTTAAGTTCATTCCTGTAGAAGCATGGAATTTCAGAACCAGAAAGTCTATGCGCCAGACTACATGCGCCAGAGCTCGGACAAAGTACTTCACAGCAAAAAGCAACAAATATAGACATTAAAAAAAGGACTTTTTATTCAACATATAAAAGTCTATTACATGTCTAAGAAAGACTGTACAAAGGAGAATTTTTACAAAGAAAAGATCCTAAGTCTACAGCCAGCAGCCAACATGCGCCCTCAAGAAGGCGCAACAATCAACATGCGCCCTCAAGAAGGCGCAGCAATCAACACGCACCCTCAAGAAGGCGCAGCAATCAACATGCGCCCTCAAGAAGGCGCAGCAATCAACACGCGCCCTCAAGAAGGCGCAGCAATCAACATGTGCCATCAGCCAGGCGCATCCCACCATGCGCCCTCAGCAAGGCGCATCCTTTTCAGCAGCTCAGTTATGTGCATCCTCAGTTATGTGCATCCCTTTGGCAGCTCAGTTATGTGCATCCCTTCAGTAGCCCAGTTATGTGCCGCTCTTCCAGCCAGGCTCACCGCCATCTAAATGCTTCGACTAATGAAGCATTTATTGAGCAGAACGAGGGTGGCAATCAACCCTCTAGCCCAGGAAGGGAAAAGAACCACAAGCCAACCTGTGGCCAGGGGAGGCTTCGAAAGAGCCTCTAAACACCAAGGAAGACCGTGATCGAAACCGCGGCCAAAGGAGCAGCTTTCAACACAACCAGAATGGGCTACACCCATTTTGAAGGAAGAAAGAGCCACCAAAGCCGCAGCACCGCAATTCCGATCTATGGCTCTTCCTGCACAACGAAGATGAGGCCCGAGCATCCCTATCTTTGGATGCAACAGGCACCTTTCGCCTGCCTCGGAAGCCCTCGACTCCGACTTTTGGATGTAACAGTCACCTTCAAGTGTATCAACAAAGACACTGCGTCGCATCTTCACTCTCGGGAGCATCTCATCAACAGAATGCATTCGAGTACACAAGTTCATGTCGGAAAGATGTGAGAGAACGAGCAGCAAACCCTCTCTCCATGCCACTATTTATAGGCCAGGCAAATCAAACCCATGCGCCAGTTGGATGGCTCTCCGAATTTCGTGCAATAAATTTGCATTAAATGGATGAACCGGACGCTTCGAATTCAGCCAAGTCAAAACGGCTATTTAAAGCACTCGAAGAACTCAACAGACGGACCATTAAAGACGTGTCACGAAACAGATGCGCCGGCCAGACCGTGCATCACACAGACGCGCCCTTCAGCACCAAGTGCATCACAGAGGATGCGCCCCCATGCGTCCCCATGCGCCTAGTGGAACGCCAACCGACGCACCCACTCAGCTGTCCATCGAATGTCACAAACATTAAATGCTGAACTGACAGAGTTGGCAGCACGCCTCCCAAAGTCTGAACAGTCGGCAGCTTTTTCAGAAGACGAAGCATCGCCAACGTCAGCATCATCATTACTTTCCTCCGACGGCTACTGCCACGTGGCCACCCAACCATCTCGCATGCGCCTCCGCGGCCATGCGCCCAAATCTGCATATGCCTCAAAAGCTGTGTGCCTTAGACTTTTCACTGATCCCTAAAGACAGAAGGAAAGTCACCGTTAAAGCTCTGCATGTACCTCAAAAGCCATGTGCCTCAGACTTCTTCCTGATCCCAAAAGACAGGAGTAAAGTCACTACTGAAGCTCTGCATGCGCCTTGAAAGCCATGCGCCCATAATGGTTCGTGACTCCTAAAGGTTACGAGCTAAAGTCTCCTCATGCGCCCAATCTCAGGTGCATCCTACCAGATTATTCCCCCTACCAAATCCGAGATCTCCGAGCCATGGGTCGATGACACGTGTCCTTTGACTCAACTCATCCAAGATCTCAGCAACAGAAAGATCTTCTTCTCTGCTACGTGCCGGCTCACAACAGCAACATGAAGAAGTCAACCCCTCGATCAGGGCGTATCATCCATGCGCCTCCATCAGCAATCAACACGTGGCATCCCCGCGTACAGGTGCATCCTACATGCGCGTATGAGCAGCCGGCCTGCAAAACTATAAATAGAGGGATCATTTCCTTCTTTCCAACGGACCAACCTACGTGCACACATATCAACTCCACAACGAACAGACAGAGACTTTGTACCTCCAGAGAGGCAGATACAGACACTCAACGTCTTCCTCCTCTCAGCAAGCTCCAGCGCCCAGAGCAATCCAGACCTTCAGAGAACCGATAACTGTCGTCAGATCGTCAACGGAGTCAACGCATTACCACTCACTCCATTGGCACAAGGAACCCAGATTAAACAAAAGTGTACTCCAAGGGCTACGTCTAAGTCCTATATTGTAATACTGTTCTGTTTGTATTGAAATTTACAACCAAAGAATTTTAATGGCAAACAAGCTGGCGACTCTGCTGGGGACCTCTTTCTCCTCCACCGAGAAAGCTATGTCACAATCCGACGACGTGAAGGTGGGCTCCTCCCACAAGACGCTGGTCGTACGCCTCAATCAACAGTCGTATGAGGAGTTCATCTCTGAAGGAAGTGCGAGTCCTTCGAAGCGGCTGCCGAAGCCGAAGAAGACCCGCCAAGTCTGGGTGCGCAAGGTCGATGCCTCGGGCACCACCACCGAAGGGGATGCGCCAATCCAGCCTTCCCTTCCTGCTGACGTCCTTAGCAACCAAGATGCGCCCGCTGGTACAGTACATCTCTCTGGGAAACGTGCGGCTAACCACGTTCCCCAGCCATCTCCCTCTTAGACGAGGAAGATGCGTCGACGGAGTAGGGGCGCAGCCAATGCCCTGCGCATCACCTCTGATACGCCATATAAGGTCTCTGTCTTTGACAGACTCACTCGTTGTAGTGGCGAGAAGAATTTGGATTCTGAGTACTACGTTCCCCAGCGGCCTTGTACAAAGAAGTCCAAGGCAGCACGAGCCATGCGTCCCAAACAGGCTATGCCAGCAACAAGCCAGAAGCATGCGCTCACAATCATGCGCGCTGCTGATGGTAAGTTGTACAAGGTCGACTCGAGTGCTGCGGCGCCGAGAATGAGCCGACCTTCAAAGTCCTTGTCTCACTTGGGCGCATCGACTGCGTGCACAACCAAGTCGAGTAAGGCAAATCCAGTGGTCTTGAACTCCCGCGCCTCCTCCGGTTGTGCGTTTGAGGTCCGTTCAAGTCACTCCAAATGTTGTGGTTCCCCCACTTCTGATCGGAATGCCTGTTTGGTATTAGATTAGGGGGTACAGCACTCACTTGACCACCCCGGCGCTTGGCCTTGCCATGCATCTGAAGGGGGTGCGAAGGTGGCACTCTCCTCCAATGATCTGTACAACGTGATCACTCACAAGCGCCGATTAGGAGAGTCGACTGACAAGTACGATGCGCCTCGAGGCATACTTGTGCTGTGGTCACTATCAATTGCTGTTGTAAAGCGGCAGTCCCACCAAGGCAGTCGATGTTCCAGCGGCTGCAATCATCAACACCCCTCCGACATCGCCTCGGGAAGAAGGTGTCGACAGAGGAAGAACCAATGGTTGCTTCATGCAACGTGATCTCCAACTCCTCGTCAGTCCGAAAGGCGACTGGCAGTTCCTCTTCCTCGTCTAAAAGCCAGCCGAGGAAAACCAAGACAGCTGTCTCGTCCTCCGGAGTGTTCGAAGGCACTCGAGGGAGGAAGAAGATCTTGGAGGAAGCTGGGGGTAGTCAGACCCTTGTCGAGCCTCCTTCCGAAGACGAGTGTGTCCAAAGCACACCTGGGGCAGATCCTCGAGGCGAAGTCAGCCTCCCATAAGCCCCTGAAGACGAAAACATCTCCAAGAACATAGCTGGGGGTAGTCTAGCATCTTCGGACCCGAGTTCCGGAGACGAAGAGGCCCTTCAAGACGGAGCTGAGGGTAATCAGGCCCTTGCAGATGAGCCCGTGGTAAATGTTCTTCCGAACATAACCGGGGGTAGCCAAGACGAAGCTCCATGAGAGGCAACTCCCCTACAAGAGAGTGAGGTCGAGAGTGAGGCCTCAACCCATCCATCCACTCCCGGCTGCGACATGACAGTAAACGTGACTGGGGCTGATGTCGAGTCTGATGCGCCGCCAACAGATCTCGTCAAGCACATAGATACTCTGGAGGAAGGACTCAAAACCCTCTCTGCCTCCATGTAAATACTGACTCAAGCAGTGTTTGAGATACGGTCAGCTTTGACCAGGACACCCTCTATCGGTCCAGATCCAGGGGCCAATGGATAATCGAGTGTACCCCTTCAACGGGTATCCTCGGACGCAGATAGCCGAGAAGCACCTCGGACATCGGAGCCCTCAAATGCTCAACATTCGATGGTACCACCTTCCCCGACTCCCAGCTCCACGGACGACGTGGTCGAGATGATCAGGGACTTGCACGAGCACTTTGAGTCCAAGACAAGACAAGAGGAGTGCCAGAAAATGGGCATCCCCCAGCCTTATCCCCTCAAGTGGAACAAGGTGGTTTATCCTCCAAAGTATAAACCACAAACACTGACGCCATACGACAGGAAGGACTCTCTGCGTTGCTACCTGACATATTTCCAGTCTCAAACGGGACATCTTCCGAAGGAGGACGCGCTGCTTACCAGCATATTTGTTGGGGCACTGAAAGGAGTGGCGTACGACTGGTACTGCAGCCTCCCTGATAATTCAATATCTTCCTTCGACGACCTGACGCGCCTCTTTCTCGACCGTTTCTATGACGGCGGGAAGGACATGACAATGGCGTCCCTTATAGAGATACGCCAGAAGGAGAAGGAAACAGTTCGAGTGTTCATCGAACGCTTTCGACAGGCCTACTTCAGACTGCCCCCGGGCATGCCAGAACATGCGCTTCTCTCCTCCTGCAGTATGAACATGCTGCCTGCAGTCAAGCTTTGGCTCAACTCTACTTATCCTCCCGACTGGAGCTCCTTGATCATTGAAGCAGAAGCCGCAGAGAAGAAAGAAGCCAACGCTCGTCTTCTGGGAGTCAATTTCCCTGCCTTCGATGACACGGAAAAATGGCCTGCAACCAACAACCTCGGACGAGAAACAAAGGGAAAGCAGGCATTGACTGTCAATGCCTCAAAAGGTGCATCAGCACCTACTCAGAAGCCTCCACTTGCACCAAGGCTGAAGGAGGTTTATTCGTTCAACGACGAAGACACCCTGCAGCTTTTTGAGATACTGAAGCAGGGTGACAAGATCAAGCTTCCGGACCCGAAGCGTCCCAATGAGGTTGGGAAAGTGGACAACCCGAGGTACTGTCACTACCATCGGTTTGTCGGACACCCAACCAAGGACTGCTATGTCGTCAAGAATTACATCCAGCGTATGATCAATGCGGATGTAATCTCCGTCGACTACGAAGGGAAGACGGTGTCGGCCAACATGGTGTTACTCCAGTTTGGCACCCTGTCGCCGACTACAACACAGGATGGCGTCGTCCCCATCCCTAAGGCGACAATGGAGGTGGTTAACTTACCACCAACCCATGACAACGTGAGTGGACTCATCCCACTCACTACATCTCGGGGAGAGATCCTGTGGGTTCACCCCGATCTCGTCTCCGAGGTGACTCAACCGGAGGTACGCCCTACCTCCAAGTCCAAAGGCAGGAAGATCAAGTCTTGCCGTATGGTCTCTTCTTCAGCGAAAGAGGCACTTCCTGTGCAGACGCATTCACAACAGAATGCCCAACCTGATGAAGCTGCCGTCGAGGTGGTGCCTCCTGGCACCGTCCCTGCTGTCCAGGACGAAGGCCCGTCTGAGCCCTCAGCAGCCAATAAACAGAAGCAGATAGAGGCCAGCTTCGATAGGCCTCTGCAAAAAGAGAATGCTTCGGGGCTAGCCAAGCCCCACAACTTCGACATACTGGCGCAACTGGCCAGTACTCCTGCCCGTCTATCTCTGTTCGAGCTCCTCCGTCTTTCCAAAGACTTCCGAGAAGCTCTCTGCGAAGCTCTAAAGGATGCTGAATTCTTTCTCAGTCAGGTCAAGCAGCCTGAAGATCTCCCGACTGTGTACAAGTATTATCACTGTGCGTAGGAGGTTATCCCCAATATAACCTTCACCCAACAGGACATCATGCTCAAGCACAATCGACACAACAGGCCGCTGTATTATACAGGGTACATCGGTTCAGTCAAGGTGAAGCGGATTCAGATCGATCCGGGGTCTTCCCTCAGCATCATCCCGAAGATACTGCTCTCAACACTGGGGATCCCAATGTACCGACTGGCGCCCTCCAACACAACAATCAGTGGTTTCAATGCCAGCAAAAGCGAACCACTGGGCAAAATACGACTAAAGTGCCACATCGGTAACCTCAGAACCGAGGTCACTTGTTATGTCGTAGACGCTGAAGTCAACTACAACATTCTGTTGGGTCGCCCATGGCTGCACGAGTACATGGTGGTACCATCTACACTCCACCAATGTATGAAATACGTGTCCACCAACAACGTCATCCGTACGGAGTTCGCGGACATCGACCCTTTCAAAGGAATTGAAGCCTACTTCACCGATGCCGACTTATACAAGTCATCTGACGAGGAGGAGGCCAATGATGCTGACGACGAAGCAGAAATGGCAGCAGAGCCGGACATGGAGCCTGAGGTCACCCCCGGTGCTCCTTTGAAGATCCGACTCAAAGGCAAACCGCCTCAGAAGTTGCCTCCCATGAGCATTAAGTTACCCGGGAAAGCACCAGCTGCTCCTGAAGCGCCCCTGAAGATACGGCTCAAGGGAAAGCCGCCTCAAACATCGGCTCCTCTTGTGGCAAAACTACAGGGAAGGCGTCAATCACCGGAAGCACAGCGGAAGCACCTCTGAAGGTGCGTCTTAAGGGCAAGCCGCCGCCATCCCAGCCGCCAAAGAAGGCCCAGGTAGTCCTCTCGGACTCCCAGATCAGCGCTGTGGTGGACCCTCCCGATCCTACTCCAGTGCTTACAGATGAAGAACTTGGGGAATATATCTCGGCCGATGTAGATGCCCCATCTCTCGACAATGTAATCCCACGAGATAAAATCTCATATTTCATCAATAACAGAGTGTCTTTTAATTATTCAAGTCTTCCACATTGGAATGTCATGTATACATTAGATAACGATCTACGGTCGTTGCAAACACAAATAACAACCGTCCATCATGTAAATCGAGTAGTCCCGTCCCAAGGGGTCTATTACATAGTCCCACCACGGAGTCGAGACGAAGAATCCATCATCTTCGACAAGGTCGAGCGTCATCAAGACCTCCTGCCACTCGAGCCAAAACCAGATGCCGGCAGAATGCAACTCTATCGGTACACGGACAAGGCAAAGTACCTCATCCAAAAGATGGTTTACGACCTAAAAAGCGACAAAGGCCTGAACTACGGCAAAGGTCGACGTCTTCCTCTCCGGCTTCCAACACCTAAAGAAAAGCCGCAGGACTACTACAATAGAACTCGACTGGGGGGTAGGCTATGTTACGCCACCGTCAACTCCAGAGAGTTCAGACGCAGAAGAGGTAGAACATTCTCACTCGTCTGAAGCATCAACATAGGATTCCGATACCAGTATCGGATCTGTCTTCAAGAGAGTGCTGTCAGCCAACATGACATCTGCACAATCTCAAGAAGAAGAAGGCGAAGACCAAGCGCCGGAATTCTTCGAAGAAGAACCCTGGGCTCAACGCCTGGGACAATAATGGGAGTCTCATTTTGGATTACGTGAACCTCCTACCGAAAGACGAAGTCGAGCAGATTGACCTTGGGGATGGATCTTCTTCCAAACCCATCTTCGTCAGCAAAAGCCTAAAAGAAGAAGACCGAGAATCTTTAATCCAGCTGGCTAAAGAGTATATCGACGTCTTCGCCTGGAGCTACGAAGATATGCCAGGACTTGATCCTCAGATCGCGATACATAGGTTGAACATCTTGCCTGATGCCAAGCCTATCAAACAACAACAACGACGCTTCCGTCCAGACATCATGAACGCCATCGATCAGGAGGTAGACAAACTCTTGACCAGCGGCTTCATCCGTGAAGAGCAACACCCAGATTAGGTAGCCAACGTCGTCCCCGTCACCAAGAAAAATGGGAAGATACGAGTCTGTATCGACTTCAGAGACCTCAACTCTGCTTGCCCGAAGGACGAATTCTCGCTTCCAATCACCGACGTGATGATCGACAACACATGTGGCTTCGAGCGCATGTCTTTCATGGACGGGTATTCGGGCTATAACCAGATCAAGATGTTCCCCGATGACACAAAACATACGTCATTTAGGACTCCAAAGGGCATTTTCTGTTACACAGTGATGCCCTTCGGCTTGAAGAACACTGGTGCGACATATCAACGTGCTATGAGCACCATTTTTCGTTAACACCTTCGCAAGACAGTCGAACGCTATGTTGACGACATTGCAGTCAAGAGCCGTCTCAAAGGAGATCACCTGCGAGACCTCAAGACAGTCTTCGACCTCATGCGGGCACATCAACTCAAGATGAACCCCGCTAAATCCTTCCTTGGGGTTTCTAGCAGAAAGTTCTTGGGCTTCATCATCACGGCAAAAGGCATTCATGTCGATCCCGAGAAAACCAAAGCCATTCTTGATATGGACCCTCCGAAGAACCTTCGAGAACTTCGAGGCCTACAGGGACGTCTGGCATACATCCGGAGGTTCATAGCAAACCTTTTCGGCAAATGTCAACCCTTCACCCAGCTCATGAAGAAGGGAGTCTCTTACGTCTGGACAGAGGAATGCCAAAAGGCTTTCGACGACATCAAGGCCTACCTGACGAGCCCCCCAGTCCTGGTGGCACCCGTCGTTGGCAAACTATTCCTACTCTACGTCCGTGCTATGGATCATTCCCTCGGCGCCCTGCTAGCTCAGAACAGCGACACAGGCTATGAGCTAGCAATCTACTACCTCAGCCGAACTCTGATCGGGGCCGAACACCGGTACAATCCCGTTGAAAAAGAGTGTTTGGCTCTGGTATTTGCCATCCAAAAGACTCGTCATTATGTCTCGGGCTAGACAATTCATGTCATTTCCTGAGTCAATCCGCTCAGGGTCCTCATGACGAAGCCAGGATCACTGAACTCCCGGCTAGCCACATGGGCGATATTGCTGACATCATACAACATGGTGTTCGTTCCACAGAAAGCTGTTAAGGGTCAAGCTCTGGTCGACTTCTTAGCTGCATACCCTATCCCAGAGTCCTCAAGACTCTATGAAGACATCCCGGATGAGGTCCAAGAATCAAATGTCACCGAAGAAGGCTCCGTCTGGCGGATGTTTTTCGATGGCGCTTCAAGAATAGGCTCCAAAGGCCAAATCATCGCTGGAGTGGGGGTGGTATTAGTCTTCCCCGATCAGCTGGTCATCCAGCATGCTTACTCCCTTTCAAAGTCGTGCTCCAACAATATTGCTGAGTACAACACGCTCATTATGGGACTCCAGCTGGCGCAACAGCTGAGGGTGAATCATCTGGAAGCCTACGGCGACTCAAAACTTGTCGTAAACCAGATTAGGGGGAATATGAAGTTCGTCATGAAGACCTGATCCCTTACCATGAAGTGGCATTGAACATCGTTTCAACCTTCACCGGGTTCTTCATCAAACATGTACCTCGCCTATAAAATCTGGAGGCTGATGCTCTGGCTGGCCCCGCAGCCTCCTTGGCCACACCCCTCGGGACTCAACACTACGTCACGGTAGTGGGTCGAGACTTGGTCTGTCCTAAAAACAACTTGCGCTCACAAGTGGTCTACGCCATGTCAACCAGCGTCGGTGTTAATGTCCGAGACTGGAGATTCCCGTTCATCGACTTCGCTGTCTACAGAATTTTTTCGGAGGACCCGAAAGAAGTCGTTTCAGTCAGGAGGCGCCCTCTTCGGTTCTACTACGATACAGCCACTAAAATGCTGTACCGACGCTCCTACGATAGACTTCTCCTTCGATATTTGTATAACGAAGAAGCAGCCGAAGCTCTTCGAAAAGCTCATGATGGAACCTGCGGGGCCCATCAACCTGGTCCTAAGTTACAGGATCGACTACGACACATGGGCTACTACTGGCCAACCAGGGCCGCTGACACTGTTGAATATGCTAAGAAGTGCCATGCGTGCCAGCTTCACGCAGACTTCATTCATACACCGTCCGAACCACTACATCCTACAGTCGCCTCCTGGCCCTTCGAATTTTGGGGAATGGACATTGTGGGACCGATCACCCCTCCTTCGTCGAGAGGACACTGCTTCATCCTAGCAATCACCGACTACTTCTCCAAATGGGCAGAAGCAGTTCCGCTGGCAGAAGTGAAAAGCTCCAGGGTGATCAGCTTCATCAAGCACCACGTCATCTACCATTTCGGGGTACCCCGAAGGATCATCCACGATAATGGTCCTCAGTTCATCAGCCATGTTTTCAGCCGATTCTGTGACAAGAATCGCATTCAAAATGTGGCATCGACCGCCTACAATCCGGCAGCAAACGGATTAGCTGAGGCATTCAACAAAACTATCGTCAGGATACTCAAAAATGTCGTGTCATCCAACAAACGTGACTAGGACGAAAAGCTCGGCGAATGCCTTTGGGCCTACCGCACAATGGTACGGACCCCGACAGGCAACACACCATTCTCCTTGGTCTATGGAAGCAAAGCGGTACTGCCTCTCAAGATTCAGATACCCTCACTCCGCGTAGCAATCACAAACCAACTCACAGAAGAGGACAATCAATGTCGTCGTCTGCGGGAACTGGAGGCACTTGACGAAAAGTGTCTCCTAGCTCAACAATGCATTGAACTCTACCAAGCCCGTATATCACAGACTTTCAACAAGAAGATCAAGCAGAGGACTTTTCAAGTAGGCGACCTGGTCCTGGCAGTCAGGAGGCCGATGGTGTTGACTCACAAAACACCAGGAAAGTTCGAGCCCAAATGGGAAGGACCTTTCATCATCGAGACGGTATACTCAAACGGTGCTTACCGTCTCGCCAAACCCAATGGGACTTGTTCATGATGCCCATCAATGGCAAGTTCCTAAAGAAGTACTACTCTTGACATCCTTCAGACATGTGCTTCCACCAGGGGATCTGTGGACCCAATCATCAGGGCTCACAGGCAATTCCCTTACACAAAATCATACGCTTCCGGAACCCAGCTGTTCCGTGGCATCCTCCAGTAGAAAGACAACCACGTCCAAATCACCTCTGAGTTGTTTCCCTACACCCCACAAAGCAGAATCTTACATCCCATAAGACTACGCTACCCACCATGTTAACCACGTCCACATTACCTCTGAGTAAACATCCCGTACAGACAACCCCCGCATTGTCGTACATTGATCGCAGAACTTTTACGTCCACATTACCTCTGAGTAGTTCCGTGTATCCCCTAGAGTCATTCCTACCACGTCCATAACACCTCTGAGTAGGAAGATTCTATCATTTAAACCCCATATTTGCCACGTCCATATTACCTCAGAGCAAATATGTTGATTCTTTCAAACTTATTATCTTTACCTAAAACCAAGGTACGAAAAGATAATAGGTCCACATAAATTATCAAAGTTCATGATAAGCAAAAATGAACACATCACAGAAAATGGTGTACTTCTTTATTTCTAGAAAAGGAGAGTAAAGGGTTACACTATCCCCAACAAGAGTTGTAAAAAAAAATCAAATCAGAGAGTACAAGCCTTAATCCCCAGGGTTGGCGGAAAGCTATGCAATTCAGCATTTCAAGTCTGCCGCCCGAGTCTCTACGGTCGCCAAGACTCGACGTTCAACTTCTTGACGCATCGCTTCAATAGCCTCAGCAGAAGTTTCATTCTCGTGCTTCTTATCAAGCTGTTGTCTCTGCTGAGCCAGGGTAAGAGCTCGGAGAGTGAAAGCTGCTTCCTCCTTCTTGAATACAATGTGTTCAGCCTGGACACGATCGGCGTCCAATAGGAGTCGGGCCCGCTGGTCCTCAAGGCGGCGGATCTGGGCGTCAATCTTCGCGATATTAGCATCCAACGCAGCTTGCGTCTCTACTGTCTCCCGTATAGACTGAGATAATCGCTCTACTGCAGCTTCAGTCTCAGCCACTTCGCGTTCCCAGACACTCACTGTGGCCTGGTAGAAAGACTCAGTCTCGGCGAGCAGCTTCTCCTTCTCCGCATCTATCAGGACGGAGAGGTCATTTCGCTGGATGCGCCCTAATTCGAAAAGCCGCTGGGCCAACTCAGCCACCGTGGCTTCTAGAATGACGGCCAGGTGATCGTGGCCCTGGTGAACACGGATCAGGTTGATATGAGGTAATGCCAGAGTTCTTGTCGTCGCAAAGCTCCCCTTGGCGTCCATCACTTCCGATACCCCCCCTCTGCAGCATTTTGTACACTGCCTCAATGATGAATTTTACATATTCATCTGCGTCCGCCAGCACCTGCGGCGTCATAGCAGGGATTGGAGGAGCTACTCCAGTCGACGGACCGGAAGAAGACCCGCCGGCCTCAACCTGCGGGGCTGGAACCTCGGCAGTAGGCTCTTCATCAACAGGGGCCTGACTACTAGCCCGAGGAGCCAAGGGAATAGAAGAAGCCGGGGCAGGCGTCGAGATCGTACCCCAAGTGGAAGGAGCAACAGAGGGTTCCATCACACCCTTACCCTTCCCGAACTCGGAAGTACCACCGACGTCAATGACCACCTCTCCAATCCCCAACGTGCTATCAGCAGCCAGTACCTCCCCCGGCAGAACAGGGAGATCAACACTTGCCTCCTGACTCATCCCTGAAGTCAGGACCGTCGGACGAGTCTCTTTATCAAATCCCTCTATAGGGACAGGATCTATCGCTATCTCTTGATTGGTAGCCACCTCAGCTTCCGCCGTTGAGTCTGGGGTAGGGATCGGCAATGATGCAGTCGACCTCCCCTCATCATAACAAGGAGGGCAATCAACCCTCTCCTCTATTCCAATCATCTCTGTTGCCCCCGCAACAGGCTCCTACAACTCTGGAGCAGCGTCATCCGAAGACGATGAACTCCACCCCACTTCATCACCAAGAAGCCTCGTGTCTGCTGGACCCTCGGCATCCAAGGCCCCCGCCGTGGCCTTTATCATCTCGGAAGCTGCTACATCCTCCGCTTTTCTTCTGACATAATCCGGGGATGCTGGAATCTCCACGACAACAACATCCTCCGGATTCTCCTTCATAGGAGACATCATAGTCGGCAGGATGCGCACTTCAGACGAGCCCGCCATCTCCTTTGGCCTGCTCCCACCAGATCTTGGAGTACGAGGCCTTCTTTTTAACGGTCCTAAAAGAAGGGGAAGCATTGATTACATGAAATGTTGAACCCAAACCAGACTATGTGGGACATCCTTACCTCTGCAGATGCTGAATTCGATGACACTGTCGGTGACGATGTCTTCTTTAGCTTCTTTGACGTAGGAGATCCAGCCCCTGCATCTGCACGTCGTTTTGGTTGATCAACCGAAGGTTTGGCCTGACCCTCTGGGGATGCGGCTGGGGCACCTTGATGACCTACCCCTGGTGGACGGTGCGATCGAGCCCTAGCCGATACATGCCAGTCACTGCTAACGGGGTGCCTATAACAAGACTTGTCTCCCTATCATACCCGAAGGGCGCGACAGCCATAACACAGTAAAACTTGGCGGCCGAGTAAAAAATGGGCGGCCGCGGATCCTGGACAGGCAGCGTAAAGCGAGCTCCGGTACATCCAGCATTATAGTAATGCCAAGCTCGTGCGCCATCCAACAAACTTCCAGTATACCCCAGGGTGATACTGGGATTGTCCAACATCAGCTGCGCATAACCGAATTGTCGTGCAAAGCAGCTCGGTAAATACGGTTCCAGAAAGCACTGATTCTTGTTCCGATACACCAGATGGGACGGCCGAATACTTTGCAACCAGCGGAATCCCCATGGAGGCAGAGCGGTGGCATCTTCACCTGAATCCCTTAAGTCTTTGTTGGCCTCAAAACCCAAGAAGATTGGACCAACTTTAGTGATCTTCCATCCCTGAAGATGGAATAAAACCCTTCTACAAACAAGGACGCCAGTGTGCGACCAACTCCTCTGGTGGAAACGGCAAAGGAATACATCTCCGGCCCTATAGTCTTCTTCTGAACCCGGACTCATCACATTGGGATGGTGTAAAATTAACCACCCTATCAAATAGTGAAATGGCACTTCAGCGCGCGGGAAGTTATTTTTTCGACCTCGGTCATGAATCACATTTTCCGCGAACTCGCGTAAACCTCGCAACAAGTTACATACCATTGCGGGGAGTAGAGCCAAGTACTGGCCAAAGACCAACTTCATAGCTGGCAGGATGAAGTGCCGAGTCACTCTCTCTACAGAGTCAGATCCACCCGGGAAGACGTAATCCTGAAGCCAAACCATAAGATACGCGACCAATACTGCTTTTGACGACATCCGATGAGCAAGATGCCAGAAACAGCTGTAGGAGCGTTCATCAGACTGCTGGTCCTCGTTCTCCCAGGAATTCTTTTCATCTAACCTGCTCATCTCAGAGAGCACTTCGCTACGAGAGAGCACTGGCAGAGTGGAGAATTGCGAGGGATCCCCCTTGTCTTGCCTAAAGACGTAATCTCTCCAAGCGGTCACATGAGGCTACGATCCGCTCTTGTCCTTCTTCTGCATATAGTAATGATGACTCGCCACTTCCTTAAAGACGGCCGTCATCTCCTCAGTCTTGTCCCCCAGGATTTGAAACTCTTCGTTGGTCGAAAAGTACTCTTCATAGGGTTCCGATCCCCAAGGGAGCTTTGATACCTCATACATCTCATGAAGTACGAGCCCTAACTCCCCCACCGGAGTAAAAAAGGTCCCAGTATGGATATCAAACATCTCCAAGAGTGCGAGGAACATATGCCTGTTAATGTCAACACCCGCCTGGGTAGCATGAATTGCGGCAGTCAGCCCAATCTCTCGGTGCTCAGTCCGGAACCGCGACAAAACCCAGAGTGTCAGTTTATCCCATTTGGAAACATAATGACACCAACCCTCTACCCGAAACTTTCCTTTCAGGTATGAGCGTTCCTTCAACAGCATGCGATGTGCAAAAGTCAAGGCACTATAAGCAAATGTATCGAGGGAAACATCACTGTAAATGCTCCCAGGGCGTAGAGTCCGCCAGGTGAAAGAAGACCCAAACCGCACTGCGGTCAAAGTATCTCTCTGATCGGAGGTAGAATCAATTTTGATGATGCCAGTCACCGCCCCCCTGAGAGGGAGTGAGATCCCAAGACATCCTCCTCTTGGAAGCAAGACGACAGAAGGCCATCAAAGGCCATTGACGTTCAAGTTGCTTAATGGTCATATGCACTCCTTTTGCTGTAAAAAACCAGTCTTCCTTGACATTCAATACTGTTGCTTCAGTAGAAGTAAGGCGGTCCCCAAACAGGAACTCAAGCTTCAAGAAGGTTACTTTATCAGATGTGGTAGATTTTAAAACACCACGCTCCATCATCCGTTTGAGGAACCCATACTGCTGTTTCCGGATTTGAGTTATTCTTTCGAGATGCTGGTCCAGCATAATAGCGGTTTGAGCAGGGTTTATCACTTCCACGTTATAATCTACTCCCGTCTGGCAGAGGACAGCGTCCAGAAGCACTTCATTCAAGAGTGGGATAGGCATCGACACTAGCAAAGATTCGAAAAATGTTAGAAATAACAAAAGAATCTGAGTCTCATCAAAAGTGCATAGCGCGTCGAAAAAAGAAGCTTCGGTGCATCATCAGGGTGTGAGCCTATGCGCATCAGCAGCGGAGCTTCAGCGCGTCATCAGGGTGTGAGCCCATGCGCGTCAGCAGTGCTTCGGCACATCATCAGGGTCTAAACCTATGCGCGTCAGCAGTAGAGCCTCGGCGCATCTTCAGGGCTTAAACCCATGCACGTCGGCGGCAAAAACCTCTGCACATCATCAAAGACTCAAGGTCTATGTGCGTTGGTGTACGTAAAATGAAACTTACCAACCACCTCCAGCCGAACTTCGACAGGCCGACGGGGAACATCAGCCGCTGATTTTTAACTGTTAACCAAAACTAGGATGTGCTAATTCCTGATGGATTTTGTAATGTATGCATGTGAATGTATAAGCATTAGATGTTTACTTACATATATGTTCATGTCTGGAATCGAGGTTGCATGTTTAGCTATGTGCAATGCATGATATTTGGGGATTCATTTTTGGGTTTTCTGAGAATGTGTTCAAACTGAGTCAATATTTTCAATCCAAAACAGGCAATCAAAACCCGAGTTTGATTAATATGGAAACTTGAGATAAGGGGGTATTTGAATTGGATTGGTTAGGTAGTAATGTGAACTGTCAATTTAGCTTAACTGTTAGTTTAATATATAAACTGTCATTTGATTCTTTTCTAAAATCTGAATTGATATTAATTGCCATGTGCCAATACAAATACATATATGGTAGTTTACTGTAATATTAGGATTTACTTAGGTTTTAGATGTCTGGGTTGTAAACAGTTAACTGGAATTGGATGTGAATGAGTTTCCGAAGATTTATGTATAACTTTAACTGTTTCATATTTTACAGTTTGAATTTGATATTGAGTTAGGTTTGAATGCATGTAATAGTTTTTTTTTCAGTTTTCCTTAACCTGAACTAGAATTCCTATTCCTGAGATTTAGAAATAGGGTTTTTGAATTTGTGTTGGGGTTGAACAAATGAACTGCCATGTTAAGTTCATTCCCAGGTTTTATTTCACAGAGAACTATTGGGATTCACTGTTAAATGAGATTGGGTTACATGAGATTAGGATTTGGGTTGAAGGGTTGATTCAATGTTAAATAGATAATCCTGAGATTACCAAGTTAAGTTCCTGAGATTCAGGTAAACTGAAATGGGATTGGGTTGACACTTGTTGGTTCACTGTTTTTCCTTAAATCCTGAGAACCTATATGAACCTGTGAATGATTCCTATAGACACTGTGCACAACTGTCATATATCACCCTCACACACACCAAAAACCTGAGACTTGATCCCCTGTTTACACTGATTTAATGGTTCAATGGTCATGTTAGATTCAATTACCTGTACATTACTTAAATGTTGGTTTAGGGTACATTGAGGAATAGTTTGAATTCTTTTCAAATTGGGATGCCAACTCCTATGTTTCCTTTGAACTGTCATTAGGTTGCTAATCTCATTCAATAACACATAGGAAATAACATTCACCACACTCTATCCTAATTACCCTGTCACACATTCCACACACATTATAATGCACACACACACATATGTTTCACTGTCACTTTGACACACCACAATATGTTCACACACACACTCTAGTCTAGATATGCCTCTATGTACCTAAGCATAAATGAATGCATAGATGCTATGTATGTCTCCTAGTATGTATGCTTATATATTAGCCTATGTAATACATTAAATAGGGATAATGTAGAGAGATGTTATATATACATGTGTATATATATATAAGAGTGGCTAGGCCTTGGGCCATGGACTAGTGCCCATGGCCACACATGTAAAGTGAGGGGTTGCCTTGCATAGGTAAGAGATATGATGAGTTTGGTTTTATTGAGTATTGGGTATCCCCTTTTTAGAAACTCTAGGTAAGTAAATAAGAGTTGACAGATTGGGGTATAGCCTTGATACCATAATACCCTATCCAAATATTATAACCTAGAAAACATGAGGTAATAGTCCCAAAGTTGACCTAGTTTGACTTGGGTTGACCCAGAGTTGACCAAGTATGACTTAGACCTAGTCTGACCTAGACAGTTGACCATGTTTGACTTAGTGTTGACTTTGACCTAAATCGACCTAGAAATCATGTAGATTGTATTATATGTACTTATTTACCATTCTGGACATGTTATAACCTGTACTACTCTATATAGGATATTGTGACTCCGGTGCAGACATCTGATATTTTATTACTCTTTTCAGAGTATCAGGCAAGTACATTCTTTGATAGTTCTTTCATTTATTTGCCAATTACTGTACTTCAGTTCTAGTTAGTTTTATGTGATTCTTACAACACGTATGGATATTTCTGGATTCATGTATACGACACACATACCATTTTGTCTGGCCTCTATTTCTGGAATCACTACTGGCATCACCTTCTGGAACCACTACTGGAATCACCTACTGGAATTACCCTGGAATCACTCTGGAATCTTTTGCTGGTATTATTACGTTTGGCTGGACTCATCTCGATTCTCGTATCGTTTTCTAGATTCATTTGTACTTGCAGGCGGGGAAATATTGGAGTAGACATGTGAACATTCCCAAATACTGGAACCACTCCCTTGGAATTATTCTGGAACGATAGCCATCCCACATTTGGTCGAGTATGCGGTGTGCCGTATTACCTATAGCCATTTACATGTCGATCTCGGTATTTTAAAACATACTGTTAGAGTATAGGCTGGAATCACCCTGGAACCTTTGATCACCGACTGGACTCACCTCATACCGGACTCATCTTGTACTGGAATCACCTGGTATCAGATTCATGTTGTCTGGATTTACTTGAGTTTTGCACTTGTTACATTTACATTCTGGACTTATATCATGTTGCTCTAGTTCAGCTAGTTTCTATTTACAGTCTTATTTGCTATGGTTCTTCTCTTGTTTTACTTAACTTACTTCCCTTGTATCTTAACTGTTTCTCTATACCATCACCTGTATACAAACTACCATATTCATCAATAAAACTGTCTATAACTGCTTTATAGTTCTCTGTCATTTACTTGGAATTTCTTGATGATTTGTACTCGTTCCTGTCCTGACTGGACCTGTTGAAAATATTACAGATGACTGCCCTGAGGACGTTTGCCCTACTTGCCTTGGAGCAGGAGATGGCTTAGCTACCTATGGTCCCGACACTCAGGAGTGATCGGGAGACTAGCTAGTAGACTTGGTTTAGTTTTTATGTTTTAGAATTTGAATTGTAATAACATGAGATACGAGTTTATTTTTGAGTTTGTTTAAGATATTATTATTTAGCAGTTATAAATGTTGTTGTTAGTCTTTAGTTATAAACTTCTGTGTTATCTTATCGTTCTTAGACTGTGATTGAGATTCATTATATCTATATATGTCCTCCGTTCGGAGTTGAGATTTGACAAGTACATTATATAATTGCGTGAGTTGTTGATTAGATAGTAACCTAGGACAGCGTTCTACCGCCGATACGGCGGCGTAGGCTGGACGTACCCACTTCTCGTGCCCTTATTCTAGGGTACGGGTCGTGACACGTTTTTAGTGATGGCCCATGCAGGTCGAGTTTATGTAGTGGTATTCGAACAAGAGTGTCACTACAGCCTGCGATAGGATTGAGAAATTGGTTTAAACGGAGAGGTACTCAATCACAGTTAGAAAAAAAACCTGCTTCAAATCATGTCATCTACATATCTTACTGATTATCTTCTTTGCAATAAACTGTCCTCCTTTGATTTATCGATTCCTGCTCAGTATTGACTTCCTTTTTGATCTGTCTTCAGGATGGTGGAGACACGATCACATCGCTCTGGTACAGTAGCTGCTGGAGAGGGGTCTGCCACCTCTCGTCCATTGCAGCAGCCTATTGAGACTGTAGTACCTTCTATTCTTGATCAGATAGGAGCTGATGTAGCTATTGGGGGTATGCCTCCACTTGTTCAGAGGATGACCCCAGTCATTCTTGAGATGTTTCAGCAGCAGCATCAGCAGCCACCTGCAGGATATGTTGATGTTGTACACCTGTTTTATTTATGGAGAGGATCTTGGAGTCCCACCAGCAGCAGCAGCTGCGACAGACTGCCGATTATCGTCAGAGGATTGACGAGGCCCACCAGCTGGTTCGTACTGCAGTAGAGATGGTGATTGCTCGGGGGGAGCATCAGCAGCCTTATCGGAAGGAGAAGGATATCCAGGATTTTTAGAAGATGCATCCTAGAGAGTTCCTGGGCACAGAGGGTATCCATTTTGCAGACGATTGGATCGAACACATCGAGGAGATATTCCGACTGGCAGAGATACCAGCTCGACTCTATATCGAGGCGGCAGGCAGTCAGATACAGGACTTAGCCCGTGCGTGGTACCAGACAGATCCCAGGGTGGGAGTTGAGGGCCAGACTTGGGCCCAGTTCAAGGAGCTGTTTAAGGAGCAGTTCTTTCCTGATGTGGCCTTGGGAGGTATCAAGGCACAGTTTAAGAGCCTGGTTCAGGGGAGCCAGATGGTAGCTGAGTATGCTGGAGAGTTTTGTAGATTGGCCCGGTTCATTGATGACTTGACTGAGAAGACGAAGGCGAGGAAGTTCCACCGAGGCTTGATTAGGGAGGTTCGGTCGCTGACTAAGAGCGACCGGAATGCTACCTACGCGGAGATATTTTCTGGGGCTATGGCAGCGGAGAACGACCTGGGGTTGAAGTTGAAGAGGGGTCGGGACTTCCAGGGTGGTAGCAGCAGCGGGGGTCAGGCCCAGAGGCCCCATGTGCAGGCTCAGCAGGCACAGGCACCAGTGAAAGTGCAGCAGGAACAACATCAGCCTAGAGGACAGGACCGCAGGGTGCTGACTTGTGCCTACTGCAAGAAGGCAGGGCATGTTTGGGAGTATTGTAGGAGGAGACTGAAGGTTTGTCTATTCTGTGGGTCTGGTGCTCACAAGATGATAGATTGTCCCGTTGCACCTCCTCTTGGGGGAGCTACACCACCTGTAGCTCAGCACCATATGGGTGGAGCTTTTGCTATGGCAGTCGAGGAGACTGACGTTGCAGGTGACGAGTTGGCAGGTTTGACCTCCTTGTTCTTCTCTCCCACCTTCATGTGTGATTTCCATTAGTACCTGCCATGATATGTTTGTGATATGCTAGATAGCGTAGTTACCCTGTTCGAGACTGTGGAATCACGACCAATAGGACTATGATTGCATATTATCTTTCGACCTTGTTTGATTGGGGCTTGACCTAGAAGGACTACGATCATTTTAATTTCGAGGACGAAATTCTTCTAAGGGGGGTAGACTTGTAACACCCAGTTTTCCAAATGAGGGCAATTTTGAATTTTTATAATTAAAATCATTTAATAATGATATTTTAGTCATGATATGATTTTTGGTGATTTTTAGTTATTTTAAAACTATTTAAAAATGTTGATTTGTGATTTTGATGGTTAACTAGTTAAACCCTAGTATTGCTAAGCCTAGAGACTAACCATGACCAAGGGAGCCTAGTCACGTGATTAGAATTACATATTACCAATTTTTAGCCTAAGGGTATTTTGGTCATTTTGGCAATTTTGTGAATTTGTAGTTTATATTAATTAAATATTGTGCTAGTCTTTTAGTGAAGCCTTAACCTAGAAGTTAACCTAACCTAGATTAGTCATGAGGTTAAAATTAGGGTTAGAACATTCCTACTAAGTGCTAAGGTTAGTAATATCTAGATATTATTAGGAAGGATATTTCCTTTTGAGATATTTGTGAAAAGAAGCCTTAACCAATAGGAAGCCTTGGAAATTGTTGGAGCAACCTCAACCACTCATCTAAAACCCTAACCCTAATGATTTCAAAAGCCACATAAGACCCCCCCCCCTCCTATAAAGTCACATTAACAAAGCATTGGCCTCCTTTAGAAAACCTAGAAAAATCCCTACTTGTTCTTCCCTAAAACTCTCCCTATTAATCCAAATTGAGCCCAAATTGAGTCAAATCAATTGCATCATCATCCCCAACATTAGAGGATACTTGTGGGTGCTTGCTAGCAAGGTTCGAGGACGATTGAACCGGAGAAAATCGAAGAAGACATCGAATCGAGGCTCTTTACATTGAGATTCTAGCTCTCAATAGGTAAACCTATCTACACCCATTGAAATCATGATTTTACTTCATAGATGCATTCATTTAGGGTTCTCCTAGGTGTAGCCCAAGTTTGGTAGGAATCCGTGTCCATTTCGTGTCCGTATCGGACACGTATCGGTGTATTTGAATGGGTGTTTGATGAAATGCTTGAATGAAATGAATATTGTTAATTTTCAAAACTAATTACATGATTTTGTAGCCCTTGACATGCTTATTACAAATTATTTGGACTGAGCACATTTTCGAGCCGTGTCCGTGTCTAAAATGGACACGAACACGCTGTACGATACTGTCGTGCAGTGTCCTGCTGCTCGGGCGTCCTAGCGGACACGACACGGCGACTTAAGCCATGAAACTTGGTACACGTGTTGTCCTAATGACTGATATGAGACCCACAAAGTTTCATGGGACCTCGATGTGTATGCGCGGAGAAATCGCGTGTGCACGTGTTTCGTCCAACACTGTGCACGCATTTTTCGTGTCACTGATACGGACTAAAAACGTCAACACGACACGACAATGACTCGACTCAGGCACTAAGACACGTGCCCCTATGTCCTCTTTTGGACTGTGCACGAGCACGGGTCATATCGAGCCCTGTGTCGAGTCCACATCGACTCGACACGCAAGCACGAGGCTGCTAACTCTGTTATTTCTGATACCTTTGTTTTCTTCATTTTGGACACACGTGTCCCAATTCCTAGACACGAGGGACTCTCCCTGGACACGAGGGACATGTCCCTATGCATGTACACACCTGTCATACTTCGAATTGGGTTTTAAATTCGAACTTGGGTTTTTTCTATGTCATTTGATTTCAAACTGATTTTTAACTATTAACCAAAACTAGGATGTGCTAATTCATGATGGATTTTGTAATGTATGCATGTGAATGTATAAGCATTAGATGTTTACTTACATATATGTTCATGTCTGGAATCGAGGTTGCATGTTTAGCTATGTGCAATGTATGAGATTTGGGGATTCATTTTTGGGTTTCCTGAGAATGTGTTCAAACTGAGTCAATATTTTCAATCCAAAATAGGGAATCAAAACCTGAGTTTGATTAATATGGAAACCTGAGATTAGGGGGTATTCGAATTGGATTGGTTAGGTAGCAATGTGAACTGTCAATTTAGCTTAACTGTTAGTTTAATATATAAACTGTTATTTGATTCTTTTCTAAAATCTGAACTGATATAAGTTGCCATGTGCCAATACAAATACACATATGGTAGTTTACTGTAATGTTAGGATTTACTTGGGTTTTAGATGTCTAAGTTTGTAAACAGTTAACTGGAATTGGATGTGAATGAGTTTCCAAAGATTTATGTATAACTTTAACTGTTTCGTATTTTACAGTTTGAATTTGATATTGAGTTAGGTTTGAATGCATGTAATAGTTTTTTTTTTAGTTTTCCTTAACCTGAACTAGCATTCCCATTCCTGAGATTTAGAAATGGGGTTTTTGAATTTGTGTTGGGGTTGAACAAATGAACTGCCATGTTAAGTTCATTCCCAGGTTTTATTTCACAGAGAACTGTTAGGATTCACTGTTAAATGAGATTGGGTTACATGAGAATAGGATTTGGGTTGAAGGGTTGATTCAATGTTAAATAGATAATCCTGAGATTACTAAGTTAAGTTCCTGAGATTCAGGTAAACTGAAATGGGATTAGGTTGACACTTGTTGGTTTACTGTTTTTCCTTAAATCCTGAGAACCTATGTGAACCTGTGAATGATTCCTATAGACACTGTGCACAACTGTCATATATCACCCTCACACACACCAAAAACCTGAGACTTGATCCCCTGTTTACACTGATTTAATGGTCCAATGGTCATGTTAGATTCAATTACCTGTACATTACTTGAATGTTGGTTTAGGGTGCATTGAGGAATAGTTTGAATTGTTTTCAAATTGGGATGCCAACTCCTATGTTTCCTTTGAACTGTCATTAGGTTGCTAATCTCATTCAATAACACATAGGAAACAACATTCACCACACTATATCCTAATTACCCTGTCACACATTCCACACACATTATAATGCACACACACACATATGTTTCACTGTCACTTTGACACACCACAATATGTTCACACACACACTCTAGTCTAGATATGCCTCTATGTACCTAAGCATGAATGAATGCATAGATGCTATGTATGTCTCCTAGTATGTATGCTTATATATTAGCCTATGTGATATATTAAATAGGGATAATGTAGAGAGATGTTATATATACATGTGTATATATATATAAGAGTGGCTAGGCCTTGGGCCATGGACTAGTGCCCATGGCCACACATGTAAAGTGAGGGGTTGCCTTGCATAGGTAAGGGATATGATGAGTTTGGTTTTATTGAGTATTGGGTATCCCCTTTTTAGAAACTCTAGGTAAGTAAATAAGAGTTGACAGATTAGGGTATAGCCTTGATACCATAATACCCTATCCAAATATTATAACCTAGAAAACATGAGGTAATAGTCCCAAAGTTGACCTAGTTTGACTTGGGTTGACCCAGAGTTGACCAAGTATGACTTAGACCTAGTTTGACCTAGACAGTTGACCAGGTTTGACTTAGAGTTGACTTTGACCTAAATCGACCTAAAAATCATGTAGATTGCATTGTATGTACTTATTTACCATTCTGGACATGTTATAACCTGTACTACTCTATTTAGGACATTGTGACTCCGGTGCAGACATCTGATATTTCATTATTCTTTTTAGAGTATCAGTCGAGTACATTTTCTGATAGTTCTTTCATTTACTTGTCAATTACTGTACTTCAGTTCTAGTTAGTTTTATGTGATTCTTACAACACGTATGGATATTTCTGGATTCATGTATGCGACACATATACCATTTTGTCTGGCCTCTATTTCTGGAATCACTACTGGCATCACCTTCTGGAACCACTACTGGAATCACCCTGGAATCATTCTGGAATCTTTTGCTGGTATCATTACGTTTGGCTGGACTCATCTCGATTCTCGTGTCGTTTTCTGGATTTACTTGTACTTGCGGGCGGGGAAATATTGGAGTAGACATGTGAACATTCCCAAATACTGGAACCACTCCTTTGGAATTATTCTGGAACGATAGCCATCCCACACTTGGCCGAGTGTGCGGTGTGCCGTATTACCTACAGCTATTTACATGTCGATCTCGGTATTTTAAAGCATACTGTTAGAGTATAGACTGGAACCACCCTGGAACCTTTGATCACCGACTGGACTCACCTCATACCGGACTCATCTTGTACTGGAATCACCTTGTATCAGATTCATGTTGTCTGGATTTAATTGAGTTTTGCACTTGTTACATTTACATTCTGGACTTATATCATGTTGCTCTAGTTCAGCTAGTTTCTATTTACAGTCTTATTTGTTATGGTTCTTCTCTTGTTTTACTTACCTTACTTCCCTTGTATCTTAACTGTTTCTCTATACCATCACATGTATACAAACTACCATATTCATCAATAAAACTGTCTATAACTGCTTTATAGTTCTCTGTCATTTACTTGGAATTTTTTGATGATTTGTACTCGTTCCTGTCCTGACTGGACCTGTTGAAAATATTACAGATGACTGTCCTGAGGACGTTTGCCCTACTTGCCTTAGAGCAGGAGATGGCTTAGCTACCTATGGTCCCGACACTCAGGAGTGATCGGGAGACTAGCTAGTAGACTTGGTTTAGTTTTTATGTTTTAGAATTTGAATTGTAATAACTTGAGATACGAGTTTGTTTTTGAGTTTGTTTAAGATATTATTATTTAGCAGTTATAAATGTTGTTGTTAGTCTTTAGTTATAAACTTCTGTGTTATCTTATCGTTCTTAGACTGTGATTGAGATTCATTATATCTATACTTGTCCTCCGTTCGGAGTTGAGATTTGACAAGTACATTATATAATTGCGTGAGTTGTTGATTAGATAGTAACCTAGGACAGCATTCTACCGCCGATACTGCGGCGTAGGCTGGACGTACCCACTTTTCGTGCCCTTACTCTAGGGTGCGGGTCGTGACAGCAGGTCATCCTATAAATTTTACTATCTTTTCACAATATGATTCACTTTTTCATGATCTATGTCTTGATGAACTTGTCACTACCAATTCGGTTATATATCTCAATGCCATCCAAATGTTTTACTGCAACCTTTCTCACAATGATACACATTTATTTTCACGTGTTGCGGGCATTGATATTTTTTTGATGATTTTGACTTGGCCGAATACCTTGAACTTTCGGAGCCTGACTCATGGGAGAAACTTGTTGAAGCTCGCAAGTTTTAATTCTCCGATGGGTCATCCCTAGAAAGCTTTAAGGACGATTTGTGTACTCCTAACACACGTCCTCGCAAGCTTCTCGCCAAGTTTCTCAATCCTTACTTTTATGAACTTCATCACATTATTTTTAACATGATTCTGCCCAAAGCAGGATCAACTGATGAGGTTACATACTTTGAAATCTCTGCCTTGTACCACCTCTATTTTTATGTTACTTTTAATCTTCCACGTACCATGATGGACTTGATGATTAATGCAAGAAAGAAGCCAAGATCCTTGGTTTATGCTCTTTATCTTCCTATGATCTTTCGTGCTTTTCATGTCCCTCTTGATGAGTGTCAATTTCTTCCTGCCCCTGCTTTCCTCTCTAAGGCACGGCGGCTTCAGGCAGCAGTTGACTCACCTGTTGTGTCTGAGCACTCTGACGATGAGCCCGACGCACCTCCTCTTGGACAGGATGCGCCTCCTCCTCCTGCTACTCTTGAGTCACTACAGACTATTCTCCACGATCGTTTCACTTTAGAGGACGATCGCTGGACTCAGCTTGACTACCGGACCATCCTGCAGATGAGTGCCATCAGCAACTCACTGCATGATATTCGATACTCTATGTCCCGGCATCCTTCTATGCCTATTCCTATGGAGCGGGACCCTGCTCGCGATGGATACCGTATCGATGACCCTTGGGTTATCCGCTACCTGGATTCAGATGCGGTGTTCGTGGACCCTCGTCGTTCCTTCTCTGATCCATCCGATGACGCTGGGCCTTCACGAGCTCGATGATGGATGTGGATTTCTATTTGCTGCTGCTGCTGCTGAGGATCATAGTTTATGCTTCTCTGCATTTTTAGTTGATGTAGTTGTTTCTCTTCTGCTCTTTGGTTGTATTAGCACTTTTTATGCTACTCTTGAGACATTTTTATTCTGCTACATTTCAGTTTATGCAGTTTATTATTATTATTATTATTTGTGTGCTTGCCAGTTATTATTTCTAGTTGTTTGATAAATGCCAAAAGGGGGAGAAATATTTTGCTATATTCATTATCATATGTATCTGTGCTTTGGGATAAAATGTTTACAACAGAACAAGTGTAATGTTTACGGGAGAGCTATTGATAGCTCTACACTGATTACGGGGGAGCTATGCTACTGCTCTTTAATGTGTCCAGGTATGAACATTGAATATACAAATATTATTTTGTCAATTATTAATATAGGGAGATTGTTGACACAAAATCACAGTCAACCAAATATTGATACAATTGACGACATGATACTTATAATATTTCAATACGACATATGAAGACTGAACTCAGTACAAGATGGACGACTGCTCGTACCTGCTATGTTAAATATTTTAAAGTCTGTATTTTACACTTTTATTGAGTCTAGACATATGTAAACTGAGTCGTACTGAGCAATTTGAGACTTAACCTATACCCATACCTCAAAACAAAAGCTCCACAAATATCCTAATAAGCCCATTTACCCATTGGACCTGTTCTATGCTCTGGAGACAAAGTTCGGGCCGAACTCTGCCTCCACACAGAGTTCGGGCCGAACTCTGCCTCCTAAAATCCAGGACCCTAATTTTTAGGGTTGGCTGGATGCAAGTTGTCCAACGGCTAAATTTTTGAATATTTGACCTAGAATTCTGGCCGAATTTTGCCTATCTGGTATCCTATAAATAGGCCATGAATTCTCCCATTTTCAATCATCCAATCTTCTATTATCTTCTCTCTAAAGCCTTATACAAGCCATACCCTTCACATCTACTAGCCACAAGCTCCCTAAGCCTCGAAGTGCTCAGTACTTTTCAGTTAGAAGTTTGTGCAATAGTTCAAGAAGTCGCTTGGAAAATTCCAAGCATCGCCACTGCGATCTCTGTAAGAAGTTGACGTGCTCTTCTGAGGAAAAGGTACGGGGTGTAACTACTATTTCATAAATAGTAGATTTAATCCTGAGCTAGAGTTCTCAGGCCTGGACTAGTCCTCCACGAGGAAAACTAGGTTAAAATCGGCTGTGTTTGCGTATGCTTTCTTGCTCTTTACTATTTCCGCATTTACTCTGATTTTTTACTGTTGGTGGATTTTTTCACAAAGAGTTTAATTTTTAATTGGACATTTTTTTGTCATAAACTCTATTCACCTCCCTCTAGAGTTGCCTATTTGTTCTTCACCTTTTTTCCTACAAGTACCACTGGTGTTGCCCATGGTGATTCCCTAACTCGAATGAACTTCTTTTCCTTCAGTTCCTCTATGTGCTGATATACCTTGTCCTGCTCTGAATCTCCGATTCTGTAAACTCGATAAAATTTCGGTTTAGTTCCAGGTGCCAATTTTATACAGAACTCGATATCCCTAACCGGGGGTAGACCTGGAAGTTTTTCGGAAAATACATCTAGAATCTCTTCAACTATCTTCGGAACTTGAACTTCTTCCATTGTCGCTACTATTCCTTCTTCTTATTGAGTTGCCACTGATCTGACTAAGGTAAATCGCTCCATGCCTGGAATATTAAAAGATACACTCCCTCTATGATAATCTATTGTCGCATGACTGTCTTTCAGCCTGTCCATGCTTAAGATAACATCGAAATTTCCAACAGGAAATTCTATTAATCTGGCGGGTAAGGAACGCCCGCAAACTACAACTCTACACGCTATAATAACTCTACTAACTCCTACGAGCCCATTACCAGTGAGTATATTCAACCTCCCGGGTAATGCCTCGAATTCCATTCCTAGTCGTGTCGTAAATTGTGCAGATATAAATGAGTGTGATGCTTCCGAATCAAACAATGCTACTGCGGGATATGAAGCGACGAGAATGTTAGCTGCCACAACATCTCCCGATGCCAATGCCTCTTCCAAGGATAGATTGAATGCCTGCCCTCGGCCTCCTTATTGGTTCCTATGCTGCGGCCTAGCCTGGTGTTGCTGCTGGCCCCTGTCTTGGTGATGCTGGGGTGGTCTTTGTTGTTGCTGCTGCTTCGGCGGTCCCTGCTGTCGAAACATCTGAGCCTGTAACATAAACGGGCGTTGTGCCAACGGCCTCACTGCTACCGCTGGTCCTTGATACTAGCCTGCCCCTGGTGTTGGCAGTGCAGGAAATTGCTGCACTGGTCCTCCTGACCTCAAAATCATGGGACAGGTGGAAACCCGATGATCTGGACTTCCATATTCCAAACACTGTCCATTCAATGCCCAACACACACATCTAGTGTGCCCGGCCTTCCCACAATAGGTACAGCCCACTGGGGGTTGCTGATTCTTCCTCTGCTGTTGCTGCTGCTGTCTTGTTGATGGTGCTGGCCCTCGCATCGCCGCATCGTGAATGTGAATGCCAGGGGATGGTGCTGTTATTCGAGGCGCTACTCCCCCTCCTCCTTCAATCCGATTGTGAGATCTCTTCTGACCTCCAGTCCTTGCTGTGATCCTCTGGATGGTGATCTCATGCCTTCGGGTTGCTGTCAACACCTCATCGAAAGTCTGGTAGTTGTGTCCCTCTATCAATTGCAATAGTTCAAGATGATACCCTTGCTGAAACCTCATAGCCCTCTGGCTCTCTGTTGCTACCATCTCTGGGGCAAACCTACTCAGTCTGCAGAACTCTGCTGTATAAGCATCCACTGTCTTGCCAGCCTGCTTGAGGTTGATAAACTTCTGTTGTAGCTCAAACTGTGCCACAACTCCATAGTACTTCGTCTTAAATCTTGCAGTAAAATTGTCCTAAGCAAGAGGACGTCTGGTGCCCACTTCTTCCGATTTCCACCAATCACGTGCGAGGTCCTAAAGTAACAGCTTCACTAGATCCATACGTTCTTCCATCGGTACCTTAGCCAATGTCAAAATGGTCTCGATGTCCTTAAGCCATGCATATGCTGAAATGGCATCTTCCGTGCCCTCGAAACGACGGGGGTTGTACTTACAAAATCTGGTCGATGCTCCTAAATCTGTCCTCACTCCCCTTTCTAAAGCCGTCTGCAATCCTTGGTTAAGTAATACATTCTGCTCTTGCAGCTGGATGTGCATGTGTTGCTGGGCCAACATCTGATGTTGCTGAGTAGCCATCATCCCTCTCATGATCTCCAGAGGGGATGGTGTGTCTACTTCCACGGAGGTAGGTAGAACTGTTGGTGGTGTCGAAACCTCCGGATACTGCGGTCCAGTTGTTGGTTCCACTATCACCTCTTCTTGGATGTTCTCTTGAGGCAGTACTAGCCTTTGTTGCTAATCAGCATGGTCATATTGTTCATGTTGCCCTTGTTGTTGCTGTCCAGCTCTGAAAGATGCGGACGAGGTGCCCCTAAGAAAAGGGACAAAAGAACAATCAAATGACCGGACGGGAAAGATTAATGAAGTCAAAAGATACCAGAATGTGTCACGACCCGCACCCACTGTGAGGGTACGAGAACGTAACAACGCCCAGCCTACGTCGCAGTATCGGCGGTAGAACGCCGTCCTGGGTCTCAATGCAACTAACAGTATAAGGCTAAACAATTTATACTCCCCGAATGGGGGTGACATAGCAGAAAATAAACTCAATCACAACTAAGGAAGAAGAAGCACGATATGATATAGAACTCAAAGAAAATACAGATGATCAAATAGTCTAAGATAACATCTCAACAGATATCCAGAGTACAAGGTCTCAGCTAATGAATATGAAAGAATATATACAACCCAAATCTCAAAAACAGAAATAAAGTCTAACTACTAGTCTCAAGACAACATAAGTAAGATAAAGCCTAACTAAGCTAGTCTAGGCAGTAGGGTAAAGTCGTCAGCTAGAGCTGTCCCGAAGAAGGTATCCAAACAGGCCTCCTCCTCGTCCTCTGTAATATTTTCAACAGGTCCAGTCAGGACAGGAGCGAGCATAATACATCTCAACAGTTCATAGCAGGTTAGAAAATATAATCATGCA
Organism: Iris pallida; assembly: GCA_029216955.1. Classification (NCBI taxonomy): domain Eukaryota; kingdom Viridiplantae; phylum Streptophyta; class Magnoliopsida; order Asparagales; family Iridaceae; genus Iris; species Iris pallida. Next base: position 387,127 of record JANAVB010022999.1, on the reverse strand, counting down.
GTAAAGTAAGATACAGGTACTGAAGAATACAGTATATAAACAGAGAGAGAGAACTGTAATAGAAATATCTACTATAAGTAAGGAACTAACAGTGGCTAGTGAGTCAGAGTACAATATAGACATGTAAATGGCATAGGATGATTCTGATGCTACACTATGGAATGATTCTGATGAGATACTACTTGGATATTATTCACATGTCTACTTCTACTCCCCCGTACCCCCAATCAATACACAAGGATCCAACCAGGTTATGTTATGATTCTATGTAACGGCCCCCAAAGGGTGGTACATAGTAGTCCCATAAATAGGGATTCTGGGAAAACCCAATAACTGGGATAAGGATTCAAGGAAGACTCTGTGATCATGAGAGTACATGTCACAAGTGATCAATGAACCAAAGAAGCATAGTGATACGCCATGTAAGTGAAACGCACAGAACATGTAGTACCCGATGCTCCCTGAAGGGATAACATCTCAAGAAGGGATCCAAATAGTACTAATCCGTGTGACCAACGTGACAGTATCAAGTAAAGTAATTTAATACAGGAAAATAATTCTAAGCAGGATATGAAATGATCAGAGAATGTACTCGCCTGCTATCTGAATGTTCAAGATGAAAGTACTATCCGAGGAGTGGTATCTGGCTCCTATTAGAACAGCACAAGTCACAACAAGTCTAGAATGGTAATAAGATGCACTACAATGCATTCTACATGAATCTAGGTCAATCTAGGCCAAAGTCAACTCTTGGTCAACTCTGGTCAACCCTAGGAGTCAAACTAGGTCAACTAGGTCAAACCTAAGTCAAACAAGTCTAAACTAGGTCAAACAAGCCTATACTAGCCTAACTAGTCTATTCTAGGTCTAACAAGACTACACAATCTAACTAGACTCTATACTGACACACAGATACACCCATAGGCTAAGAGCCTATGCTATAGGCTATTAGGCAATATCATGCCTAAAACCAACCTATAATCTCATGACCACATGTCAATATACATATCTAATATATAATACACAAATTGATATAGCTATATAATATAATATAGCATACACATAACATATAGGCTACTATATGTATACCACACAAACATATTTATATCTAATATATATAATAGTACACACACATTATTATCGGATACATATATGTACATCTCAATTACATACATATATATATACATGTAGAGAATAGGAAAAAGGAATGTGTTCAAGTGTGTGTGGGTGTGATACATGGCATGAGGGTGTGAGAAGAGTGTGGTGTTAGTGAGACACTTGTGTGTGTGTCATGATATGATGAAAACAGAACAGTATAGTGTTAATGACCTACACTTGTGTGTGTGAGAGTGTCACAAGTGTCAATAGGAGTGTGTAGGAACCTGTGTACAGTGAGATATGAGAGTGTGAGGGTGAGACATGAGAGTGTGTGTCATGTGAGGATGTGTGTGAGTGTGTGAGTGTACAGTCCAGTGCTGGACAGTGAAGCAGTGTGGAATGTGAGTGAATGTGAGGGTGTACAGGAAATATGAGAAAGTTCTCAGGTGGCCATTATGTGTGTGGTGTCAGTGAGTTAAAACGGGGAAGGAAACCCCACACAGTTCTCAGAAGAACAGGAAAGAAAACCAATTCATTATCATAACAGTTTAGTTTTTTTTATATTCAAACTTCAAGCCCATTCCAACTCAATATTCAATGAAAAACACCCAAACCCGACCCATAGATAGAAAACATGTAGGAGAACCCTTTTAGGATATAAAACCAACAATTAACATCATTTAAATAGGTTTAAATAGTTGCCTAAATCAATTATCAAAAACTGGAAAAAAAAACAGGAATGACATGTATCAGGATTTAGGGTAAATAGGAATTAACACATAAAAATAAACCAAAATACAAAATTATAGGTTGGTAATAGTAAACACACTTGTGCACGTGTCTTAGGGTCCAATTCGTGTCCACCACACACGACACAGACGTGTCCAACACAAAACAAACACCTACAGTGCACTCTGACACAGAAATCCAGTGTAGCCTCGTGCACAAGTGCACGCGTGTCGTGCACTCGACACAGGACACTTCATGTCTCGTGCACACACCCACGTGTTCGCCAGGTGTCAGGCTTCCTACGTGTCACCCTGCACTACCGTGTCGTGTCGCACAGACGTGTCCAGGACAACTTACCCGAAATCCACGCGAACTGTATCAGTACAAATCCCGTACGATGGTGATTTCTTCCTCGACACGCCACATGGTCATCTGAAACTTGACACGTGACGTGTCAGTCAGTGCCCCATGATGTGTGTCGAGTTTCGTGTCTAGTGGTCGCGTGTCGTGTCCGGTACAGCCCCCGAATAGCAGGGCAGTGTGTGCAGTGTGGTTCCCGCGTGTTCGTATCCAATTTCTGACACGACACGACACGAAAACGATCCCAGTCCAAAAGAAACATGTAAGCAACATCAAAATATAATTTCCTATTCAATTACTTTCACAAAAACAGATCGAAATGCCCATTGGGGCATTTCATCAAACACTTAAACCCTAGGACTGATACATGTACATTTAGGACACGAAAAGGACACGAAATCCTACAAAAATCTAGGGTTAGCTAGGGGACCCTTAGATCTAGGTCATTATGCAATAAAAACAGCATCTAACATAGAGTTTTAGTGAATTACCTAATGATATCACAACTCCTCAAAAAGCTCCAAAGAAGGGTGTTCCTCTTGATAGCCCAACTTTCCCAAATTGCTCCCAAGCTGAGAATAAAATATACCAACAGCAAGAAAACCTAAATTAAAACCTATTGCAATTTGTTTGAGGGAAAAAGGAGTTAATTTGGATTTTCTAGGAATTTATGAAGATGGAGACTCACCTCTTTCTAAGACTTGTTCTTTCCTAAAGAAGCTAGCCCTAAATGGAGGAGATTATTTATAGGGGGATTCCCTAGGTGGGTTGGTTGGCCATAGCAATTAGGGTTAGTGTTTACATGGTGTTGGGCTTGTGGGCTTCTATGGGCTTAGTCATTAGTCATGACTTGTGAAGTTCACAAGTCATTAATCAATTCCCTATTCTAATTCCTATTTCCAATTGATTCTAATAACTAGAATATGGTTAACTTAAATTAACCTAGGGTCTCATAATCTAACCAAGTCCAAACTCAACTAGGGTTAGCTTCTAGGTTAGCCTACCAAGTCAAAGCTAGTCAAAGTCAACCTAGTCAACCTTCATTCAAACAATTCCAAAATAAATCCTAAAAATTCCCATAAATTCAAATAAATTATAATAAATTTAAACAACCCTAAAAATGACAAAATACCCTCTAGGCTAAAATGACAAATAATTATCCCAATAACATGGTTAGGCTCTAGGTCAACCAGTCTCCAATGTTACACTATCAAAATACCAAAATCATAAGTCATGATTTAAAAATAGTTTTAAAATGATTTAAAAATTACCAAAAATCATATCATGATTTATTTATCATTATTAAAAGACTAAAAATTACAAAATTTCAAAATTATCCTCATTTTAGAAAACTGGGTGTTACAATCCTACCCACCTTAGAAAAATTTTGTCCTCGAAATTTAAGGTGATCGCACTCCTTCTAGGTTAAGCCCCCAGCAATCATAGTCTCAGAAACCTATTTAAATCATACAGTTGGAAAGTGCAACCAACGGGGTCATGGCATGTAATATCAGTCTGGGATCTCATCTAGTTACACCAACCATGCTACGGTACTAGGCAATCACAAGGTATCAAAACATACAAGCAAGGGATGCATCAAATATTCTTAAAAAAGGATACTAAGGTTAGGTCAAAACTCACCTCCAGCTAGGTCAGAGAACTAGAACTCCCTTCTGGAAGCAGGGCCCTGGTTGGGGCAGGTATATCAGGACAGTGTTGCATCCAGTGTGCAGCTGACCCATAGAATAGGCACAATCCTAGTCTCTTTCTACAGAAGTTCCATTTGTGTCCAGACTTCTTACATTAGGTACAGATAGGCTCTTGCTCAGCTGGCCTCTGCTGGACAGGAGACTGGGCTGGGTATGATGATATAGGCTGGATATATGGATACTCCTCAAACTCTGGGTAGGACTGGGTACTACTCCTCGCCCTCTTGGAGCTAGGCTCTCCTCCTGGAAGCACAGAGTCCCGCAGACGTAGCAACCTCTGGTATTGCTCCCTCATGGCCTCATCATGAACTCTCTGTGACTCCAACAACCTTTCTTGGAAATATCCAAACACCTGGGCTGCTTCAAGTAACAAACCTCCGGGTGGTACAGTACAGAGTACCATCTCAAGGGCTAGGAAAAGGCTCTCGGTCTCAGGCAATTTCGCAGCTCTCTCCTGAACGACAGGAGATGAAGGAAGACTCTCTGGCGAGGCTACCACCATCTCCTCAATGGCAGGAGGTGCCACCACCCCCTGATCAGATAGAGGGATCACTACCTCCTGAACAATAGGAGGTGGAAGCACACTCTCAGTAGCTGCAGCTGCTCTCAGGCGACGAGCTCGGGTCATGGGTGCCATACTGGAAAGGATAAAAACAACAATCATCAAGGCTGTACGGCAGTCTACCATCCTATCTGAAAACTGGTAATTATCAAAAATAAAATAAAATATATAAAGGGGTACTATAAAAAAAAATCAAAATCCAAAGTTTAAGGAACGAAAGTCAATAGCATTGAAATCCAATCACGATATATATGTAGAGAGTGTATTAGAGAGGGAAAAGTTAGCATTATGTAAGGGTTATGTGGTTTGTGTGTGTATGGGTGTATATGGACATGTTCATATGGTTAGATAGTAGGCATGTGTGTGTGAATTATACATAAAAGTGTATAGGGGGATTTGGGTTTTAAAACAATATTTATCAAGTTACACTACTCGTGGCATATTGGTTAAGCAGTCTACAAGGCACAAGCTATTTACTCATAACATGCATGGCTAACCATATATATGTATATCTATATGTATAGAGAGGTAGAGAATTAATTATGCATCTACATACATTATAACATGTATACAGAACTATATATATATATATATATATATATATATATATATATATATATATATAGCTATATGAACATAACATAGAGATGAAGGGTTAGGTTTTCATGGCAGTTGTGAACATTAGTGTAGAGTGTCAAGTGTACATGGGTTAAAACTTAAAATAAAGGGTTCGATCTTTCAGTTTAGTTCAACATTACATATTAGATCTGAAATTGAACTACACATTTGAAAGCAATGTAAAAATGTTAACATGTATTCAGTTTTCAAAATTTTGAAAAAATTCGAACAGTAAAACCAACTCAATGTTTACCACAACCACAACCTAACATGTAAGAGTATGAAACCTAACATTATATACCTACACACAACAATGTATACGGCTCAAAACATTACAATTTAAAACTGCAAATTGAACTAAACACTTAGAATCCAGGGTTAAAGGTTTAATATGTACACAGTCTCAGATTTGACAAATTCAACACAAAACTAACCAATTTCAACCAATTTTCTTTAAGACTTGAAACCCTGCATGTAACATACATGTGCAGTAATGTTAACAACAACTAATAATATGAAATTTAAATTTAATCTGAAAAAACAGAGAATTAGTCACTGATACTACCCTATATTAGAATTATTGGAATTTTGAGAAATTAACATCAACATATTAATATGCATTTAGATAGGTTGGTAATCAAGTGTAGCATGCATACATGTCAGACAAGCATCTGTGTCCACTATATATATATATATTTTAAGGTAATACAAGAAATAATGGCAAGAAGAAAATAATGATAAAATCTGTTCTGCTTACCTGTTTAAAAGAAGGAACCATTTTGAAACCAGAGTTATAATATCAAATCTAAGTCAAGGTCTAGCAAAATCATTGATTCATTGTATTAGGAAGAAATTTATAGGAAGAAGTTACACAAGGTTTATAATAACAGCTAAAGTTACTCTTACTCATATTCCTAAGTTATTTGATGATGGAGTACAATTTATAACAACAGAATGGTACGATAGAGATGATATGTTTAAAAACCTTCCTAAGATACAATATGATAATCATATACGTCTGTCCAAAATCATGTTACTCAGAGTCCTCGCCATGCCAGTAAGCAAGGCTGTGATAAACGATAGATTCTATAACTAGGGTATGCACCTCTACAATCATGTCGTCTGGAAATCTTGCTATGCCGACTAGTATAGCTACAAAAAATTCCAAATCTCATAACCAAGATACGTACATCCGAAGTCAGGTCTCTATGTTTCTGCCACGACAGCTAATATGGCTGCGATAAACTACAAGTTCCATAATCAAGTAGACGTTTTACCATCCTTGTATTTCCGTCAACATATGTTATCAGAAAAATATCGTAATTCAGGCCTTAAAATTCATCTTAATAGAAAAATTAAAATCAACAACGATCCAACAAAATCAAATTTAGTAATCAAGGAGTGAGAGGAACAAAACAAGAGAAATGATTCAAATTGAAGTTTAAATAAGATTCTCAAGGGTCGTCCCAGGAATCTCTCAAGGAATCCTAACTGTGATTGAGTACCTTCAAAAATATATATATTCTAATCCTACTGCAGGCTGTAGTGATACTCTAATTCGAATACCACTACATAAACTCGACCTGCATGGGCCACCACTAAAAACGTGTCACGACCCGCACCTACTGTGAGGGTACGAGAACGTAACAACGCCCAGTCTACGCCGCAATGTCGGCAGTAGAATGCTGTCCTGAGTCTCAATGCATCTAACAGTATAAGGCTAAACAGTTTATACTCCCCGAATGGGGGTGATGTGAGCACCCTGAATTTTGGGTTGAATTTTTTTTCATTTTTATTTTGTTTTTCTGATTATTTGGTTTTGATAAATATTTTATTTTATTTATCTATCTGTAAGTGTACTTTTTTATGCCATTGATATTTGGAGTATCAGGGATGTTCAACTCTGGAAATCTTCTTCATGAGTTTTGGAGTGGACACGATTACCTTCATGACGGTATATAGTGTCCCATCCAAACTTGTTCCCTTGTGCTCTTTTTACTTCGCTGAACTTCGGGTCGATTTAGACCATTTGATTATTATTTATTTTCTCACTCTTTTCCTTGATCATTCTCAGCGCGTTACCATGACTTTTAATTTGGGAGCGCAAGACCAGTCAGTTTCTTGAAACCAACTCCTCATTGATGATCTACTCGAGACGTTCGTCACCCATGACCTTCGTGTCCCACTCAGACACGTCATTTTGTGCTCCATTTGATTCACACAACTTTCCTGACACGTGACCCGATTTTATTTCACTCCACGGCGTCACATTTATTTTCCAACTTAATTTGTGGGTCCCCTGTCGACCAAAACCTGTCCGCCCCAATTATGGACATGGCCCACTTTGAGTCTACTATCCGTCCGCCACTTGTGTCCCATTTATTGGAATTCCCATGTGCTACTTATTCGCTCATGATCATCAACGTCTGATTTTAATTCGATTTTCGCACAATGTCCAGTTTTGATCCAATCCGGCTTCATCGAGTCCAGTCTAGCTCTATGATTTTCTCTATCATGACACCCTCGTATTTTTTGCCCAAAAATATTAGTACTCATTCTACCATTTTTTTAATTATTTATTAGAATTTTCCTTGAATTAATCCTATAGGAATAACCTAATATTTCCTATTTTAATTCTAGCCCTTGGATTCCCTAATTAATCCTTACCATTGATTTCCCCATCAAAATTTTCCTACAACCAACCTATTGTGGCCGGCCCTAATTTCTAGGTGGGCAACTTTTTCTCTCACTCTCTACACCTTATCTCTTTCTCTCTCTCTCCCTCATTAATGATTCATCTCTCTCTCTCCTTCGTATTACTACAACTTCAAAACACCAACTCCACAGCACCCGACCTCCCTCTCTCCCATGGCCCGACTACCATTCCCCCATGGCCGACCTCCTTGGCCGCGGCTTCGGCCATCGCCGTCGGCCCCACAGTTTCATCTCCTCCTCCTCCTTCTTCTCCAAGCTGGCTACCACCTCCATCACCATGTTAGCCACCACCACCACAACCATTTCCGAACCCTCGTGGCCGAACCACCAGTGCTTCTCCCTGAGCCACCCCTGGCCGACCTCCGCCGTGGCCAAGCTCGGCGTGGCCGAGCCACCACCACCACAAACTCCTTCTCTCCATCATCACCATTGCCTTCACCACCGCTAACTCCCAAGCCGACCAACACCACCACCCTAAGCTGTCACCCTCCTCCACCACCTTGCCGCAGTGCGCCGCCCCCCGCACGTCGCCGGCCGACCCCACCGCAGCGGCGTGCAGCAGTGAGCACACAGCAGCGTGCGCGCAGCGTGCGCGCAGCGTGCATGGGCGCGCGCGAACGACACGCCGCCGTCGCCGGTCGCCCACCGGCGCGGCCGACCCCCGCCTTGGGTAGCCCCCTCTCCGGCGAACCCTAGGCCGTCTTCCTCTGGCGGCCAACGTCCTTCGGGATGCGCCGTCAAGGCGATTCGTGCGTTTTGAACGACGTCCCGTCGTGACGCGCGCGGGATCGAGTCCGTTTTGACGCTCCGTCGCAGCGACTTCGCGCGCATTTTTTCGGAGATCCGACCGTTGGATCGGCAATTTCTTTGCAATCTCGGTATATCCACCTTCATCCCTGTCAAATTTTGTTCGTTAATTTTATCGTTTGATACATGAAAATCGGCCACCAAGTTGACCGTTTAAATTGTATTAAATTTGGACAGTTTCGCGGGGCCAACTTCGTCAGCTTGTATCTCCTCCACCGCAGCTCCGTTTGGCATGCTACCAGTTCCGGTGCGAAGCTGGTATAACCCTCTTACTACCCCTCCAGTTTCGTTTCATTGTGAGCTTGTTTGATTGGTTGAATTCGACGCCAAAGTTGGTCGTCCGAATTCGTAATTTCTAACTTGTAAAATTCCATTTTTGAACACGGGACTCCAAATTTCATTTCTGACACCACCATTAGACTTGTGGCGTCGTTCTGGCATGTTTTCATATAAAATTTGTTAGTTTTAGAGAACATGGGCCCTGGCACGTTTTTCGGTGCAAAGTGGGTCCCACATTCTGGGTCAACGGGACTTTTTGACGCCGGCTCATCGAAATCCAATTCCGGATATACTGTTGAGTTCGTATCGTCATTCTGGACTCGTTGACATATAATTTGCTAGGTTTTGGTGGACATTGGATCGGACACGCATTTCGGTGCAAGTCAGATACCAATATCCGGGTCAACATGTCATTTTGAGATCGGCTCATCGGAATCCAATTCCGGAGATACCGTTGAGTTCGTATCATCATTCTGGACTCGTTGACAGGTAGTTTGCTAAGTTTTGAGAACTTTGGCTCCGGCACGCATTTCCGTGCAAACCGAAATTCCAAGTTCTGGTCAACGGGCCAAATTGAGATCGGGTCAACGGAATCCAATTCCGGAGATACCGTTGGGTTCGTATCGACATTCTGGTTTCGTAGACATATAATTTGTTATATTTTATAGACTTGTTTTCTTGCACGTTTTCGATGCAAAACGGCTCCGATACGGACACCGTTTTGACCCGAAATTACCTTTTTGCCCTTGTGTCCAAATTAGACCGTTGGGTAGGCTATCCTAGCTAATTTGACCATTCTAGACACGTTGGCGATGTTCATTTCATCGTCTGACAATGTTTGTTGATAATTTCTCTGAGTTTAACCTTTTTATAATTAGTTAATAATGAATTCACATAATGTTCGTATTTCGGGATTAGTACAACGAAACTGAGATCAGTCAATTCCAGTAATCTCATATCGCTGAAATTGACAAGTTGGATACGTGGATCACTATAATAAGATTATCAACCTTACCGATAATCTTCTTATCTCGATTTGCGTGCCGTAAGTTTCGACATACAAATAACGAATTACACTTTATATTAGACTAGAATTGACCCTGTTTGACCAGAGTTGACCAGTTGACCCAAAGTCAACTGTAAGTCAACACTTGACCTAGTTTGACTAGATTATTGACCGGAGTCGACCTAGAGTTGTTTTGACTTAGAAGAACCTAGAATAATGTAGATTGATTATAGAGATTCATTTATTACAACTTGAAACCCCTTGTAACCTGTGTTGCTTTAAATAGGACTCTGTGGCTTCAGTGGGACCCCCCTATACTTATCAGCTGTTCAGGTTATCGAGGCGAGTACATTCTCTGATCATTTCATATCCTGCTTAGAATTATTTCCTGCAGTAGATTACTTTACTTGTACTGTCACGATGGTCACACGGATTGGTACTATATGGATCCTTTCTTAAGATGTTATCCTTAGGGAGCATCGGGTACTACGTGTTCTGTACGTTTTACTTACATGACGTATCACTATGCTTCTTGGTTCACTTGATTACTTGTGATATGTACCCTCATGATCACAGAGTCTCTTGAATCTTACACAGTTGGGTAACCCCCAGACTCCCCATTTATGGGACATCCATGTATCATCCTTTGCGGGCCTTGCATGGAATCATATAACATAACCTGGCTGGATTCTTGTGTATTGATTGGGGGTACGGGGGAGTAGAAGTGGACATGTGAATAATACACCAGTAGTATCTTCATTGAATCATTCCGTAGTATCTTCATTGAATCATCCCAGGCCATTTATATGTTCATGTTGTACTCTGACTCACTAGTCACTGCTAGTTCTCTATGTATAGTAGATATTTCTATTACAGCTCTCTCTCTCTCTGTTTACATACAGCATTTCTTTCAGTACCTGTATCTTACTTTACTGCATGATTATATTTTCTAACCTGCTATGAACTGTTGAGATGTAATGTGCTCGTTCCAGTCCTGACTGGTCCTGTTGATAAATTTTACAGATAGCTTGGGGATTGCCTGCTAGCCTAGAGGAGACACAGTAGAGGTTGTTTAGGTAGTTATTTCATTTGTCTGAAGTTGTATTTTACTTTGTGGATTACTGTAGCTTTATTTGAGTTTTGAGATGTATTTCTGGGTTCATGTATCTTAGACACTTAGACTTCTATCTCCTGTATCTCTTTTGGATTTCATGTTTTATCTATCCTTATCATGCTCTACCTTAGATGTGATTGAGTCTGTATCTGCTATGTCACCCCCATTCGAGGAGTATAAACTGTTTAGTCTTATACTGTTAGATGCATTGAGACCTAGGACAGCGTTCTACCGCCGACACTGCGGCGTAGGCTGGGCGTTGTTGCGTTCTCGTGCCCTAACTCTAGGGTGCGGGTCGTGACACGTTTTTAGTGGTGGCCCATGCAGGTCTATACTAAAGTGTAGTGGTATTCGAACTATAGTACCACTACAGCCTGCACTAGGAATAGGATATATTTTGAAGATACTCAATCACAGTTAGGAACCCTTGAGAGATTTTCGGGACGACCCTGGAGAATCTTATTTAACTTCGATTTGAAAACTCTCTTTTTCCCTTGATTTAATTTATTTTACTTTTGTTGTTAAATTTAATTTTTATGGATTATTGTTGAATTTGAGTTTGTATTTATTTTGATGGAAGATTTTCGAATTTTGAATTTTGATGATAGCTGTTGCATTCGAGTTTGTATTTTGATGGATTTTGTTCATTTTGAATTTTGATGTTCGTTAATAAATTTGATTTGATTTTGAGTATTCATTATTGATTAATTTAATTTTTGGCAAGATGAAATTATATGGGCTAGGTCGTCTTTGTTATGGAATCTAGTCTTTTATAGTCACATTAGCCAGCATGGTGAGAACATATAGTCTGACTCTGGATATATTTCTCGGGTGTGGGAATTTAAGGTTTTTGCAGCCAAGCATGCGGCACCGCAAAAATGTTAAATACCATGATTTTAGAAATATGTGCATAAGTCAAGGACTTTGTGATTATCGTAGCCTTGCTTACTAGTATGACGAGGATTTAGAGTACCATGATTTTGGATAGACGCATATGATTATCAGATTGTACTTAAAATATTTTGAACATGTTTTCTCTACTTTTCTCAGTCATTCAAAAAAAATTTATTATTTGTTGTTTTGCCTAGTTTCTTGTCATTTAACTTAAGAGTATGTTTAGTTGTTTTCATAAACCTTTGTGTAACTTCTTGCTATGAGTTTTCATAATACAATGAATCGATGATTTTGCTAAAGGCCTCATGTTGGATTTGATATTTTAGCTCTGGATTTCAAAATCGTTCCTTCTTTAAACAGATAAGCAGAACCGATTTTATCGTTATAATTCTTTCTTGCTATTATTTTTGTATTAAATAATAATGATGATAAAACTGTCTTGATTTTGTCAATCACCTGCTTGCAATCTTGGTAGGAGTCTAAATGTTAGTCTTAACGTAGAATTAATTTTATTGGGACATGAGAATATGTATATGAATATATATAGCACACACTTTGCCTAACACGTATGCATGCTACACTTGATTTCTCACATATCTAGATACATATTAATATGTCGTTGATGTTAGATTGTCAAAACCCCAATATTTCTGGTTCTCTGCTTTTCCATGTTTAAATTCGTAAGTTAAATAAAAATTCATGTTATTAGTTTTGTCTACATAACTGCACATGTATGTTATACGTAAGGTTTCAATTCAAAAAAATTTTGGTTGAAAATTTGTGTTTAAAATTGTCAAATTTAAGACTGTGTACATATTAACCTTTAATGCTGAATTTCCAAATGATTAGTTCAAATTGCTGTTTTATTTTCTTAAATGTAATTTTGAGCTACCTTGTGAGAAGTAGGATATAAATTTAAGCTTCATATTCTTACATGCTAGTTTGTGATAAACATTGAGTTGGGTTTTAATGTTCAAGTTCTCCAAAATTCTGAAAACTAGTTACATGTTAACATTTTTACATTGATTTACATGTTTAGTTAAATTTCGGATTTAACATGTAATATTAAACTGTATACGTAGGTAAATGTATGGATAGTATGTTAGGGTTTTATTTCTATCATGTTAGGATGTACTAGGACCATTGAGATTGGTTGTGATGTTTCAAACCCTAAAATCTGAGACCGCATTATGTTCATATTTTCCATGGTTTAAATGTTAGCTTGTTTTCAGATTTTATATGTAAATGTTGAACTAAAACTGGATTTAACCTTTCAATACTAAGCTATAACCCTGTACAAGGACACACCCACACACACTCTAACATATTATATACTGTCATTTAACCTTACCCTTCCCCTCTATGTTAGGATTATATATCTATAAGGATATATATAGAGTTTATGCATATATGTTATAACGTATATAGATACATGACTAAGTCTCTATTTATATATATATATATATATATATATATATATATATATATATATATATATATATATATATATATATATATATATATATATATATATATATATATATATATATGGTTAGCCATGCATGTTATGATTAAATAGGTTGCGTATTGTAGATTGTTTAACCAAAATGCCATGATTAGTGTAACTTGATAGCTGTTGTTTTGGAACCCAAATCCTCCTATACTCTTTATATATATTTCACATATCCCCATACACATGATGCTAGTTTTTCCCTCTCTAATGCTCTCTATATTATATAATGTGATTGGATTCCAATGCAAGTGATTTTCAATTCCTTAATTTTCAATTTGATTTTCTGTACCCTTTTAGATGATTGGTGGTTACCTTTCTTTATTTTTTTGATGAGTACCAGTTTTCACATGGGATGGTAGACTGTCTTACAGTTTTGATGATTTGATATTTCTGCATCTTTCTCGTTTAGCACCCTGGATTTGCTTGTGTGTTTGATACCCTATGACCGATTCAGTTAGCATGACTAGTATACCTAGATAAGACTTTCACTACCATCGTATGCCATGACCCTGTATGCCGTTCTTTTATTTGATGGTATGTTTTATTTAAGTTCTGGGACTTTTATTGTGGAGGTTTGACCTAGAGGGAGTATGGACATTTTAATTTCGAGGACGAAATTTTTATAAGGTGGGTAGGATGTGAGCACCCTGAATATCGGGTTGAAATTTTTTTCATTTTTATTTTGTTTTTCTGATTATTTGGTTTTGATAAATATTTCATTTCATTTATCTATCTGTAAGTGTACTTTTTCATGCCATTGATATTTGGAGTATCAGGGATGTTCAACTCTGAAAATCTTCTTCATGAGTTTTGGAGTGGACACGATTACCTTCATGACGGTATATAGTGTCCCATCCAAACTTGTTCTCTTGTGCTCTTTTTGCTTCGCTGAACTTCGGGTCGATTTAGACCATTTGATTATTATTTATTTTCCCACTCTTTTCCTTGATCATTCTCAGCGCGTTACCATGACTTTTAATTTGGGAGCGCAAGACCAGTCAGTTTCTTGAAACTAACTCCTCATTGATGATCTACTCGAGACGCTCGTCACCCATGACCTTCGTGTCCCACTCAGACACGTCATTTTGTGCTACATTTGATTCGCACAACTTTCCTGACACGTGACCCGATTTTATTTCACTCTACGGCGTCACATTCATTTTCCAACTTAATTTGTGTGTCCCCTGTCGACCAAAACCTGTCCGCCCCAATTATGGACATGGCCCACTTTGAGTCTACTATCCGTCCGCCACTTGTGTCCCATTTATTGGAATCCCCATGTGCTACTTATTCGCTCATGATCATCAACGTCTAATTTTAATTCGATTTTTGCACAATGTCCAGTTTTGATCCAATCCGGCTCCACCGAGTCCAGTCCAGCTCCATGATTTTCTCCATCATGACACCCTCGTATTTTTTTGCCCAAAAATATTAGTACTCATTCTACCATTTTTTTAATCATTTATTGGAATTTTCCTTGAATTAATCCTATAGGAATAACCTAATATTTCCTATCACCATGTTAGCCACCACCACCACAACCATTCCCGAACCCTCGTGGCCGAACCACCAGTGCTTCTCCCCGAGCCACCCCTGGCCGGCCTCCGCCGTGGTCAAGCTCGGTGTGGCCGAGCCACCACCACCACAAACTCCTTCTCTCCATCATCACCATTGCCTTCACCACCGCCAACTCCCAAGCCGACCAACACCACCACCCTAAGCTGTCACCCTCCTCCACCACTTTGCCGCAGTGCACCGCCTCCCGCGCGTCGCCGGCCGACCCCACCGCAGCGGCACGCAGCAGTGAGCACACAGCAGCGTGCACGCAGCGTGCATGGGCGCGCGCGAACGACACGCCGCCGCCGCCGGCCGCCCACCGGCGTGGTCGACCCCCGTCGTGGGTAGCCCCCTCTCCGGCGAACCCTAGGCCATCTTCCCCTGGCGGCCAACGTCCTCCGGGACGCGCCGTCGAGGCGATTCGTGCGTTTTGAACGACGTCCCGTCGTGACGCGCGCGGGATCGAGTCCGTTTTGACGCTCCGTCGCAGCGACTTCGTGCATGTTTTCCCGGAGATCCGACCGTTGGATCGACGATTTCTTCACTCCGTCACAATCTCGGTATATCCACCTTCATCCCTGTCAAATTTCGTCCGTTAATTTTATCGTTTGATACATGAAAATCGGCCACCAAGTTGACCGTTTAAATTATATTAAATTTGGACAGTTTCGCGCGGCCAACTTCGTCAGCTTGTATCTCCTCCATCGTAGCTCCGTTTGGCGTGCAACTAGTTCCGGTGCGAAGCTGGTATAACCCTCTTACTACCCCTCCAGTTTCGTTTCATTGTGAGCTTGTTTGATTGGTTGAATTCGACGCCAAAGTTGGCCGTCCGAATTCGTAATTTCCAACTTGTAAAATTCTATTTTTGAACACGGGACTCCAGATTTTATTTCTGACACCACCATTAGACTTGTGGCGTCGTTCTGGCATATTTTCATATAAAATTTGTTAGTTTTGGAGAACGTGGGCCCTGGCACGTTTTTCGGTGCAAAGTGGGTCCCACATTCTGGGTCAACGGGACTTTTTGACGCCGGCTCATCGGAATCCAATTCCGAATATACCGTTGAGTTTGCATCGTCATGCTGGACTCGTTGACATATAATTTGCTAGGTTTTGGTGGACATTGGATCGGACACGTATTTCGGTGCAAGTTAGATACCAATATCCGGGTCAACAGGTCATTTTGAGATCGGCTCATCGGAATCCAATTCCGGAGATACCGTTGAGTTCGTATCATCATTCTGGACTCGTTGACAGGTAGTTTGCTAAGTTTTGAGAACTTTGGCTCTGGCACGCATTTCTGTGCAAACCGGAATTCCAAGTTCTGGTCAACGGGCCAAATTGAGATCGGGTCAACGGAATCCAATTATGGAGATACCGTTGGGTTCGTATCGACATTCTGGTTTCGTGGACATATAATTTGTTATATTTTATAGACTTGTTTTCTTGCACGTTTTCGGTGCAAAATGGCTCCGACACGGACACCGTTTTGACCCAAAATTACCTTTTTGCCCTTGTGTCCAAATTGGACCGTTGGGTAGGCTATCCTAGCTAATTTGACCATTCTGGACACGTTGGCGATGTTCATTTCATCGTCCGACAATGTTTGTTGATAATTTCTCTGAGTTTAACCTTTTTATAATTAGTTAATAATGAATTCACATAATGTTCATATTTCGGGATTAGTACAACGAAACTGAGATCAGTCAATTCCAGTGATCTCATATCGCTGAAATTGACAAGTTGGATACATGGATCACTATAATAAGATTATCAACCTTACCGATAATCTTCTTATCTCGATTTGCGTACCGTAAGTTTCGACGTACAAATAACGAAGTACACTTTATATTAGACTAGAATTGACCCTGTTTGACCAGAGTTGACCAGTTGACCCAAAGTCAACTGTAAGTCAACACTTGACCTAGTTTGACTAGATTATTGACCGGAGTCGACCTAGAGTTATTTTGACTTAGAAGAACCTAGAATAATGTAGATTGATTATAGAGATTCATTTATTACAACTTGAAACCCCTTGTAACCTGTGTTACTTTAAATAGGACTCTGTGGCTTCAGTGGGACCCCCCTATACTTATCAGCTGTTCAGGTTATCGAGGTGAGTACATTCTCTGATCATTTCATATCCTGCTTAGAATTATTTCCTGCAGTAGATTACTTTACTTGTACTGTCACGATGGTCACACGGATTGGTACTATATGGATCCTTTCTTAAGATGTTATCCTTAGGAAGCATCGGGTACTACGTGTTCTGTGCGTTTCACTTACATGGCGTATCACTATGCTTCTTGGTTCACTTGATTACTTGTGACATGTACCCTCATGATCACAGAGTCTCTTGAATCTTACACTGTTGGGTAACCCCCAGACTCCCCATTTATGGGACATCCATGTATCACCCTTCGCGGGCCTTGCATAGAATCATATAACATAACCTGGCTGGATCCTTGTGTATTGATTGGAGGTACGGGGGAGTAGAAGTGGACATGTGAATAATACACCAGTAGTATCTTTATTGAATCATTCCGTAGTGTCTTCATTGAATCATCCCAGGCCATTTACATGTTCATGTTGTACTCTGACTCACTAGTCACTGCTAGTTCTCTATGTATAGTAGATATTTCTATTACAGCTCTCTCTCTGTTTACATACAGCATTTCTTTCAATACCTGTATCTTACTTTCCTGCATGATTATATTTTCTAACCTGCTATGAACTGTTGAGATGTAATGTGCTCGTTCTAGTCCTGACTGGACCTGTTGATAAATTTTACAGATAGCTTGGGGATTGCCTGCTAGCCTAGAGGAGACACAGTAGAGGTTGTTTAGGTAGTTATTTCATTTTGTCTGAAGTTGTATTTTACTTTGTGGATTACTGTATCTTTATTTGAGTTTTGAGATGTATTTCTGGGTTCATGTATCTTAGATACTTAGACTTTTATCTCCTGTATCTCTTTTGGATTTCATATTTTATCTATCCTTATCATGCTCTACCTTAGATGTGATTGAGTCTGTATCTGCTATGTCACCCCCATTCGGGGAGTATAAACTATTTAGTCTTATACTGTTAGATGCATTGAGACCTAGGACAGCGTTCTACCGTCGACACTGCGGCGTAGGCTGGGCGTTGTTGCATTCTCGTGCCCTAACTCTAGGGTACGGGTCGTGACAGGTGACATAGCAGAAAATAAACTCAATCACAACTAAGGAAGAAGAAGCACGATATGATATAGAACTCAAAAAAAATACAGATGATCAAATAGTCTAAGATAACATCTCAGCAGATATCCAGAGTACAAGGTCTCGGCTACTGAATATGAAAGAATATATACAACCCAAATCTCAAAGACAGAAATAAAGTCTAACTACTAGTCTCAAGACAACATAAGTAAGATAAAGCCTAACTAAGCTAGTCTAGGCAGTAGGATAAAGTCGTCAGCTAGAGCTGTCCCGAAGAAGGTATCCACACAGGCCTCCTCCTCGTCCTCTGTAATATTTTCAACAGGTCCAGTCAGGACAGGAGCGAGCACAATACATCTCAACAGTTCATAGCAGGTTAGAAAATATAATCATGCAGTGAAGTAAGATACATGTGCTGAAGAATACAGTATGTAAACAGAGAGAGAGAACTGTAATAGAAATATCTACTATAAGTAAGAAACTAACAGTGGCTAGTGAGTCAGAGTACAAATAGACATGTAAATGGCATAGGATGATTCTGATGCTACACTATGGAATGATTCTGATGAGATACTACTTGGATATTATTCACATGTCAACTTCTACTCCCCCGTACCCCCAATCAATACACAAGGATCCAACCAGGTTATGTTATGATTCTATGTAACGGCCCCCGAAGGGTGGTACATAGTAGTCCCATAAATGGGAATTCTGGGAAAACCTAATAAATAGAATAAGGATTCATGGAAGACTCTGTGATCATGAGAGTACATGTCACAAGTGATCAATGAACCAAAGAAGCATAGTGATACGCCATGTAAGTGAAACACACAGAACATGTAGTACCCGATGCTCCCTGAAGGGATAACATCTCAAGAAGGGATCCATATAGTACTAATCCGTATGACCAATGTGACAGTATCAAGTAAAGTAATTTAATACAGGAAAATAATTCTAAACAGGATATGAAATGATCAGAAAATGTACTCGCCTTCTATCTGAATGTCTAAGATGAAAGTACTGTCCGAGGAGTGGTGTCTGGCTCCTATTAGAACAACACAAGTCACAACAAGTCCAAAATGGTAATAAGATACACTATAATACATTCTACATGAATCTAGGTCAATCTGTCATATCCCTATTTTAGAAATAGGTATATGACTGTATTTTTGACCGTATTATTGTATTTGGAGGATTTTAATTTTTAGGGTATTCTTAAAATTTTTATTATTTTCTTGGAGGTAATTTTATCCTCATTATTATTATTATTATTAATCCTATTAATCCTAACATCTACCTACCCCCTACCTAACCCTCACTCTCCTCTCTCCTCTTCCATGGAGCAGCACAACCCCCCCCCAATTTTCCTCTCTCTCTCTCTTCACTCTCTCACTCGCTCTCAGCTCTCCTTCCCCCTCTCAGCCTCTCTCCGACCTCCGGTCGCCCATCTCCACCGCAGCACCGCCACCGCCACTGCCATCAGTCTCCAACACCACTGCCCCCTTTCTCCTCCGGCCCCCTTCAGCCACCAGTGCCACCGCCATCACCACTTTCGCGACCACCACCATCATCGTTGCCATCTCCTCCGACGTCGCCATGGTCGCTCCGCCTCCAGCCGCGACCACCGCCACCAGCCCCATCGTCATCACCTCCAGCCCCATGGCCTCCGCCCCCTTCTCATTCCTCCTCTCGCCGTGGCGCGGATCGCCACCGTGAGCCGCATCTAGCGACGCCGTCTCCTTCTCCTCCTCCCTTTTCCTGGCTCAGCATGGCGCTGCTGCCTCCCTTCGCCGGGAGCCACGACCCGCCTGGCCGTCGCCCACCTCGACAGTACCCTCGCCTCCGCGTCTCCTTCCCCTCTCTGTTCTCCCTCGGCGCAGCTCTTGCCGCTGCTGTCCCCTCCGCCGGAGCCCGACCGACCCCGGTGAGCTCCTCCGCCCTTTCTTCTCTCCTCCTCGGGCAGCGTGCTGCCTCGAGCAGCGCAACCTCGTGGAGTGACCCCCTCGTTTTGCGTGCACTTAGGGAGCGAGCCCTCGAGCTCCGTACATGCCTCAAGCAGCGGGACGCTTTGGGCCCCGCGCTGCTCGGGTTATGTGCCGTCTCGATACGCGTACACCTTGGTGTACGTGCTGCCTCGGTTCTCGTGTCACCTCGATTCGCGTGTTGCCTCGGGCAGCGGGATGCTTCGAGCCCTGCGCTGTCTCGGGCACCGTACTATCTCGGTTTGCACGTTGTCTCGATTCCCGTGTCTCAGCCTTTGTGCCATCTCGGTTTTAGTATCGCTTCGATTTGTGTGCGTACACTGATTTGTGCACCGCCTCGATTTGCGTGCTCGCTCCGATTTGCGTGCCGCATTGGTCTTTGTGCCGTCTCGATTCGCATGTACGTCTCGATTTACGTATTATGTGATTCGTGCACCATTTTGATATTTGCGATCCCTCGGCCCACGTGTACGTCTCGATTTACGTGCACATTGTCTCCTGTTTGTTTCGATATTCGCGTCATTTTGATTCTCGTGCGCGTCTCGATATACGTACACGTCTCGATTTGCGTGCCCGTATCGGTCCGTGTGCCTCAGTTTCTGTGCCAGATCCCTGCGCTGCTTGCGGGACCCGTACGGTATAGCCTCGTGCCATTCTTCATGATTTTATCATTATTTTATTATTTAATTCTAATAATTGTTTATTGTGTGTTCTGAGGACCTCGATGGATGTGCTAGCCTGGATCGCGATCGCCGAAGACTTGCTTACCTAGCTGAGCCCTCTAGGCAAGTATCCCTTGCTCATCGACGGCTCTTGCCCTCTCTCCTAGATTTTATTTCATTTAATTAATTGTACTTGTAAATTTTATAACCATGATTAGTGTAGCCTAGTAGTAGAACTGCCATGATGATAACTTAGGATAGCTTGGTCTGATACCGGGGTAGACCGTATCGGGCAACTCGGATGGGTCATCCACACCTCCGAGGACTCGAGCACGACTCACATGTATGGATTGTCCCGGTATGCCCCGTGTCCGACTCGCGGTCGGGTAATGGCTTTGGCTAAATTTACTTGTGGCGGTGATTGTGCTTTGATTAGCGATTTATGAACATGTGTTGTGGTGCGCCCTGCGAGGCGGTTATTTTATTATTATGCATGTTGGCTTGGCGCCCAGTACGCATCGTAGTGCTGCTGGAGGCCGAGACTTAGTGTTCTCGGCTATCGACTTGTTCCCAGTACGCATCATAGTGCTGCTGGTAGCTGAGACCTAGTGTTCTCAGTCTGCGATTCTGCGATTCTGCAGCGGGTTGCGCCGAGTGGATTTTAGCCCCAACTCGCTGGGAGCTCCTGTCCAGAATATAGAGGAGACTCTGCCGGATTCTTCCAAAATTCCCGATCGGGAATTTGGTTCGAAGGACTGGGTAGAACCATTCCTTTGGTTTGCTGGACTGGGCTCGTGCCTGTTCACCTTGGTATAGTATACCTGATCCCATTGCTTGCTAGGTAGACTCCAGACTAGATCAGTCGCCTAGCTCCTGATCTGTCTTGTCTGTCGGATAGCGTAAGGAGAGCGGTTCCACTCGGGAGACGGTCTGCAACCCTGGTCCTTGTTTGGTTTAAGGGTTGTAGATTTGCTCCAGAGCGGTCCGTGTAATCCTTGCCACTTCCGACGATATTTATTACCGGACTCTTGTCCCCTGACCTTTCATTCTAAGGGTTGTCCTAGTCTAGTCAGATAGAGCTGATAGTTGTCCTATGTATTGGGAGTTGTGACTTGTGGATATGACTGAGGATTGAGTATTATGGAGAGTACGATCTCGGGATATTGACTTGGTGGATCTATGTGGATTCCTGGATTTTGGTGATTTCGCGTGGAACGAGAAGAATATCGAGGGTATTATTATATGATTTTTACTCGACTTCCCAAACGCCCTAAACCTGGTACCTTTGTGTATTCCGGTAGCTGGAGAACCTGGTTTGATTGCTATGTCTTGGCAGTTGAGGGCCTCGTTTTCTAGTGGCTGGTGATCATTGACTTGGAGGATTCTTATGAGCCAGAGGGCCTAGCGTTGCTTATAGTGATTAGCTTGGTATTTGGTTATTGACCTTCCTGACATGATATTGATTTCCATCGTAGATAGGAGACTCCTGATAGTTTGATAAGGTGGATGGATCGACTTGATGATTTGAGCTGTAGGTTCCCATGTGTACTTGACAGACTATTATAGTGGAGATTTTGATCTTGTACCCGACTTGTTATCCATGTCACGATTTGGGCATGTGACTTCTTGTGACTGATAGGTTTGACCTTGTTCCTGGTATTACACGATGACCTGGACCTGTCTTGATTCTTGATTAGTGGCCCGTAGAGGTGCACTCCTGACTAGCACTCTGGACTTGACAGTAAACCTGGCATGGATACTCTTGATTCTTGATAGTGGCCCGTGGTGGCTCACTCCTGACTAGTACTCTCGACATGGCATGTTTACTCTTGATTGCTGTTGCGACAGCCAGTCCTGACTTGCTCAGCATGACCCCGTCTTGACACCGTGGTTAATTTCTTTTGATTGTGCTTGTATAAGCCACCAGTCCAGTCTTGTCTTGCATCATGTCTAGGACATGGATCCCTGAGTACCACGGTCAGGGATCCATAATGAAACTGACTAGGCTAATAACTAGATTAATTATGTAGTTCATGGGGACTTCCCAGTGACCTGTTGCTTGTCTGACCCCGGCCCTATGTATCTATATATATATATACTAGGGATTTGTTGCTATCCGTCGAGATGAGCGCATTCCCAGCCCTCCGTCGAGTGTGGCACTTCTTTAGGGCACATGTATCTTACTGCAGTGTGCCTGCTATATCTATCTTTTTCTTTTGCTGGGGCCATTCGGGTAGTAGCAAGCAGGAGCTGGACTTTGAAGTCTCATTGCATCTTGTTAGTAATTAGGCCTGTGATAACCCTAGTTAGCTAATAATAGCAAGCCGTAGGCATTGTGTGGCCGCTTGTCCTTCTGTGTTGTTTAGCTTTTTGCCTGCTAGCCAGCTGATATTGATTTCCAGCTGGCAGTACAGGTGTTAGTGGATGCTAGGGAGATTATGATTGTGTTAGCTTCACTATACTTGTGGATTGTTATCGTGCGTTGGTACCACACGATCCCTTACCTTTATTTATTGTTTTTAGATGTTATTCTTGTCATATTTTATCCTGCTGGTTTTCTTCGCCCGTCCTTGAGCCTTCCTTTCTGGTACTTGCTACGGTTGGCCTGACCAATCCTGGATTATTTCCAGATTGCCTGTGACCGACCCTGTGGATCTTCCAGACTCGATTTGGAGGATGTGCTTCAGTTCCCGACCATGCTAGGAACTATGGGAAGGTATACTTGTCTACATTATTATCCTGTACTGTAGATTCCAGATTTTCATATGAGTATTTCCTGTTTTTTTTATATGATTATCTCTCTTGATATTGTTTCATTGTGATTTACCTGTGGATATGAGATCGGATTTAGGCCATAGATTGATTGCATGCTAGGATACCTAGCAAGACTTGACAGCCGTCATCGCCGTATAGCGTATTTGTACCTTATACGGTATAGCTGGCCTACGTCCGTCCCTGTATTCCGGTACTGGGGCGTGACATGGTTTTAGTGGTGGCCCATGTAGGTCTCGTTTTGAGATTTTGTTGGGTATCACATGATTATTGATCTCAGTCCACTATTCCTTGGGATTCTAACTTGCTATACACTTGCCCTTCGCTTCCTTGAACCTGTGAACTGGTCCTCATCTCTACTTGGACCTATCTTGCTTGGCCATGTCTTATTTGTGTTATCTACCTCTGATCCTTGTTTGATAGATATGATCCTATAGTTGGTTATATCGATCAACTTATTTGATGAGATGTTATCTCCATCATTTGGGTTACATGATTATTTATCTTGGGTTCTGTACTCTCTACCGGTGTTTCGCCTTGGTTGATTTCTTGTTATCCCTTTCGTGCGTTTGACTTCGTGTTGACTTAGTATCATTATCGCCCTCTTCGAGCGTTGGCTGGATTGCTGCAGAATGAAGATTTCGTCTGGACTCTGAGATTGGATATTTCAGCATTTGTTGAGTATCCGAGGGATATTCTCGTATCAATTCGGCTTCCTTGATTTCGGACAGTTCCGCACTCATGATTATATATTTCAGATATTATTTGATTATAGATATACCTTCTATACCTCATGTTTTGATATGGATTCTTGATTTGGAGTATTTTCCTATGGATATAGAGTATTTTTCTAGAAAAGCTATCTTGTGGTTATTATTAAAGATATTTTTGGATGTGTGTTGTGATTCACCTGGATTTTGGATTTTGATTGTTTTTCTAGGACTCTCGTTATATTGTTAGAGATTTTTGTGATTTTAGTGATTTGGATATGTGAGTTATGGATTTGATTCGTTTTTGGGTATTTGTCGAGAGTACCGGGTGACCCTAGTATACCTTGACGGCGTAGTAACGAAAGTTGCAGCCGCTCGATTATAGTGCCCTGATGCATCTTTTGCAGCCATTCCGGATGGCGTGGCAAGGAATGATCATGACACACATTTTTCGGATATTAGAAAACTACGGTCATCGGTTCGAGACAGATATCCTGTATTTTATGCGGATTTATTATTTTTCTTTATGTAGTTGGGATTTTACGTTTTCTGACATTGTTTTCGACATTCTATACTTGTTTTGATTTATGGGGTTATTTCGTGCATGCGAGATTTTGCTCTTCGAGATTGCTTCATTGTTTAGATTTACCTTACGAGTTGATTTATGTAGCCACACACTGTTCTCCTTGATGTTTTCATATTGAGATTTTGTTCGTTTTTTATTGTACAACTTGATTTCTGTAAGGTGGGTAGAGTTTTCATGGCAGATATATATGTACTA
This sequence comes from Iris pallida, assembly GCA_029216955.1. Lineage (NCBI taxonomy): Eukaryota > Viridiplantae > Streptophyta > Magnoliopsida > Asparagales > Iridaceae > Iris > Iris pallida. The sequence continues at coordinate 362,062 of JANAVB010022999.1, read as the reverse complement.
GTTTTGAAAATCCTATTTTGATAATTTCGAAATTTCAAGGACGAAATTTTTGTAAGGTGGGTAGGATGTCATATCCCTATTTTAGAAATAGGTATATGACTGTATTTTTGACCGTATTATTGTATTTGGAGGATTTTAATTTTTGGGGTATTCTTGAAATTTTTATTATTTTCTTGGAGGTAATTTTATTCTCATTATTATTATTATTATTATTATTATTAATCCTATTAATCCTAACATCTACCTACCCCTCCTACCTAACCCTCACTCTCCTCTCTTCCCTTCCATGGAGCAGCACAACCCCCCCCAATTTTTCTCTTTCTTTCTTCACTCTCTCACTCGCTCTCAGCTCTCCTTCCCCCTCTCGGCCTCTCCCCGACCTCCGGTAGCCCATCTCCACCGCAGCACCGCCACCGCCACTGCCATCAGTCGCCAACACCACTGCCCCCTTTCTCCTTCGTCCCCCTTCAGCCACCAGCGCCACCGCCATCACAACTTTCGCGACCACCACCATCATCGTCGCCATCTCCTCCGCCGTCGCCGTGGTCGCTCCGCCTCCAGCCGCGACCACCGCCACCAGCCCCATCGTCATCACCTCCAGCCCCATGGCCTCCGCCCCCTTCTCCTTCCTCCTCTCGCCGTAGCGCGGATCGCCGCCGTGAGCCGCCTCCAGCGACGCCGTCTCCTTCTCCTCCTCCCCTTTTCTGGCTCAGCATGGCGCTGCTGCCTCCCTTCGCCGGGAGCCACGACCCGCCTGGCCGTCGCCCACCTCGGCAGCACCCTCGCCTCCGCGTCTCCTCCCCCTCTCTGTTCTCCCTCGGCGCAGCTCTTGCCGCTGCTGTCCCCTCCGCCGGAGCCCGACCGACCCCGGTGAGCTCCTCCGCCCTTTCTTCTCTCCTCCTCGGACAGCGTGCTGCCTCGAGCAGCGCACCCTCGTGGAGCGACCCCCTCGTTTTGCGTGCGCTTAGGGAGCGAGCCCTCGAGCTCCGTGCACGCCTCGAGCAGCGGGACGCTTTGGGCCTCGCGCTGCTCGGGTTATGTGCCATCTCGATACGCGTACACCTTGGTGTACGTGCTGCCTCGGTTCTCGTGTCGCCTCGATTCGCGTATTGCCTCGGACAGCAGGACGCTTCGAGCCCCGCGCTGTCTCGGGCACCGTGCTATCTCGGTTTGCACATTGTCTCGATTCCCGTGTCTCGGCCTTTGTGCCATCTCAGTTTTAGTATCGCTTCGATTTGTGTGCACGCGCTGATTTGCGCACCGCCTCGATTGCGTGCTCGCTTCGATTTGCGTGCCGCATTGGTCTTTGTGCCGTCTCGATTCGCGTGCACGTCTCGATTTACGTATTGTGTGATTCGTGCACCATTTTAATATTCGCGATCCCTTGGCCCACGTGTACGTCTCGTTTTACGTGCACGCTGTCTCCTGTTCGTCTCGATATTCGCGTCATCTCGATTCTCGTGCACGTCTCGATATACGTGTGCGTCTCGATTTGCGTGCCCGTATCGGTCCGCGTGCCTCAGTTTTCGTGCCAGATCCCTGCGCTGCTTGCGGGACCCGTACGGTATAGCCTCGTGCCATTCTTCGTGATTTTGTCATTATTTTATTATTTAATTCTAATAATTGTTTATTGTGTGTTCTGAGGACCTCGATGGATGTGCTAGCCTGGATCGCGATCGCCGAAGACTTGCTTACCTAGCCGAGCCCTCTAGGCAAGTATCCCTTGCTCATCGATGGCTCTTGCCCTCTCTCCTGGATTTTATTTCATTTAATTAATTGTACTTGTAATTTTATAACCATGATTAGTGTAGCCTAGTAGTAGAACTGCCATGATGATAACTTAGGATAGCTTGGTCCGATACCGGGGTAGACCGTATCGGGCAACTCGGATGGGTCATCCACACCTCCGAGGACACGAGCACGACTCACATGTATGGATTGTCCCTGTATGCCCCGTGTCCGACTCGCGGTCGGGTAACGGCTTTGGCTAACTTTACTTGTGGCGGTTATTGTGCTTGGGTTAGCGATTTATGAACATGTGTTGTGGTGCAAAAACAAAACACAAAAAAATCATAAAAATGAAAAAGAAAAAAATGAATAAAAACAAGAAAAATATATTTCCTTAATAATGAAGTAAAAACAAAAAAACAACAATTATTTTGTCCACACAAAAAATATACCCACCAATTCTTACCTATTTTCTTGGAACTTATATATTCTGGTATTTACAATCTTGAAAATAAAATTTTATAACCTACCAAACATGAAAAAATATTTTTCCATGCAAAATTTGTCCAGCAATAAAAATAAATCCGTGTACCACATCCACCCCTACAAACATGAGCATTTCTATATGGGCTTACTAGACAGCAAACAAAAAAATAAAATAAATTAAATCATTGAGGCTCTAAAGAGATACAAAATTGTATATTAAACTTTTGTGTTGGAGCTGATCATATCGCTTTATAAGAGCATCTCCAACCCTATTGTCTTGTTAAGTATTGTGAGTCTTAGGTGGCTCCTATGTGGCATGAGCCACAAGACAATGTCTTGTTTATATGGCAAAATTATATCTCAAAAAACAATGAGATAGAAAAACTCTCTCAAATGCAAAAGTATTGAGAATACAATAAAAAGTATTTTTTCCAACTTCCAAGGCAACTTTTAAGACAACTACTCATCTTCTTTTTTTTTAATATTTTTTTATTCATAATTGATGACATGAAAGAGAAGACATTGTCAAGTGCATTGTCTAGAACTAGACAATCAACTTCACAATGTCTTCTTTAATTTTTGCCACATAAGCTTCACAATTGACTTGACAATTGCATTGGAGAAGAACTTTTGAATAAAATTTTGTCATTCCTATGTGGCATTAACTTTTTTCCAAAGTCACAATAGGGTTGGAGATGATCTAAGTCTTACTTTGTCCGAGTTGATGTTACAAACCTTAACTCTAAGGCATCGTTTGGTTCGCGGAATGGAAGGGAAAGGAAATCAATTCCTTGTCATTTCATTTCCTTTGAGAAACTTTAATTCCTATTGATTTTCTTTCCGATGTTTGGCAATGCTAAGGAATTTGAAAAGGAGAGTGAATACTTCAATGTGGGAAAGTAATTCCTTCCTTGGATGGATGGAATCACTTTTTTCCTAATTTTCCTTCCATTGGGAATCACTTTCTTTTCCTCCTCAATTCCTTGGGCACCCAAACATAGGAAAGTAATCACTTTTCTTTCCCAACCGGGAGATTCCGCGAACGAAACGAGGCCTAAGGTGTTTAGTCGGTGAAATATATATAAAAGGAAAACCTATATTTCTGGAAAGCAAATTTTTGGTAAGCAAATTTTCTGGAAAGTTATATTCCCATATTTGATAACTGTATAAATATATTCGGAAGAAAAATGAAAAAAGATTAAAAAAATGAAAATTAAAAAAAAGGGTATAAAGCAGAGGTTAAACCAAAAAACAACACAATAAATCTTATAAAATGAAGAAAAACCAAAAACTATTCTCAAAGAAAATAAAAATAAATAAATAAATGGAAAAATATTAAAAAAGATTAGAAAAACTAAAAAAATCCTAAAAACCAAAAAAATAATGAAAAACAAAAAAACAAAAATAAAAAAAATCTTAGAAAATAAGAAAGGATAAAAAACCTAAAAAAACAAGAAAAACAATAAAAATAAAGAGTATTAGAAAAAAAATTGCCAGACAAAATATACCCACATATTTTTAAGAGAGACTAGTAAATGCACGTGCTTTGCATATATAATAACATATAATGAGAACATATTTCAATTATAGTCATCTTCTAACTCATATTTAAGGTGGGAGGTATTATTATTTGGCTGAGTTCAATTTTCCATGATGAATATATAATAATTTTAAATTTTTTTGAACACTTGTTTACATTATTTATATTTTTAAAGATAAAATGGACGTGATATAATGACAGCTTAAACAGCCCACTTTTGAGCCGTTTTGAAGTCTCATTATATAGTGGAAGAAGATTACATATTTTTTGAGTAAATTATTTATTCGAATATTCCTAATTTTCGAAAATAATTTTTTGAACAAACATGAAACCGGAAAAAAAAAGAAAAAAACTGCGTACCAAACGTCCTCTACACGGCATCAGGGCACGAGCATCCACATGCTGGGGTCCTTTCCCCGCGTGCCAACCACTAGGAAGGGCACACCTGCATTCCCGGTTCGTCCAATCCGTGTCGGTGACCCATTGACCCACCGGTCCGCATAATCCCGAACCCGACGGCCCCGGCCTGTCATCCCCCCCTAAGAAAACCACCTTCACCCCGCCCAAATCTCCCATTAGAAAAAGAAGGAAAAAAGAGAAAAAAAAAAAATCAAGAGATCTCCTTCTTCGTCCAGATCTAAGAAATCAAAAAGCCATGGGAGCCGCTCCTCCTCCGTCCCCCTTCAAGATCTTCATCGGCTACGACCCCCGCGAGGACTCCGCCTACCGCGTCTGCGTCCACTCCCTCGTCAAGCACTCCTCGATCCCCCTCTCCATCGCCCCCATCGTCCAGTCCGATCTCCGCTCCGCCGGCCACTACTGGCGCCAGCGCGGCCCCACGGAGTCCACCGAGTTCTCCTTCACCCGCTTCCTCACCCCCTTCCTCTCCTCCTTCTCCGGCTGGGCCCTCTTCGTCGACTGCGACTTCCTCTACCTCTCCGACCTCTCCCCCCCTCTCCCTTCTCGACGACAGCTACGCCGTCATGTGCGTCCACCACGACTACACCCCCAAGGAGTCCACGAAGATGGACGGCGCCGTCCAGACCGTCTACCCCCGCAAGAACTGGTCGTCCATGGTGCTCTACAACTGCTCGCACCCGAAGAACAGGGTGCTGACGCCGGAGCTCGTGAGCACCGAGACCGGGGCCTTCCTGCACCGCTTCATGTGGCTCGACGACGACGAGATCGGGGAGGTCCCCTTCGTGTGGAACTTCCTCGTGGGGCACAACAAGGTGGACGACCGCGATCTGGAGGGGACGTACCCGAGGGCCATACACTACACCATGGGCGGGCCCTGGTTCGACAAGTACAAGGACTGCGAGTTCGCGGATCTGTGGCTCAAGGAGCTGGAGGAGGTCCAGAAGGAGGAGGAGGCAGCGGAGGCCGAGAAGATTGTGATTAACTAATGTTGCTCCACTGCTTTCTTTCTCTTTAGAAATGATTTTATTTTGTGTTGCTATGTTACGGCATCACGGATCTGCTATTTCTTTCATTGTCTAGATCGATTCATCTATCATATTATTGTTTAAAATTTTGCGTAATCGTAGTGTCCATGACTATTGAATCACTCTCTATTTAGTCAAAGTTCCCCTCTTCTTGTTTCGAGAATTGAAGTTGTAAAGATCCCCGCTTCACTTGTTATGTTCTTGTGCCCTGTTGATATTAGTCTCTATGTAGTGTACAGCTATTTACCACGTGCAAGTGTTGGATGAATGGATCGAAGCTTGTTCCTTCTTGTAGTTTCTTTAAACATTTGGTAGATTTGTGTGAGCTACCTAAGCTCAATTTCTGTGCTGATACTAAAGCTCAATCTGCATTCCCTGCATTAGTTTGAAATCTTCTTAGAATTATGATCTCTGGGTCGTTGATGAGGAAAAATGACCTTTACAATACATTTGTATTGATTGAAAAGAGTACGCTTCTTCTTTGTAGATCTCCGTGTCGCCTTTTTTCAGGCAGATTTCTATGTCGCCTTGCTTAGCAAACAATGGAGCCTAGATACCTTATGCATAAAACTAAATTTGCTGGATTGAAAGTCACTAGCTTCATCTGAATTTTATCTGTTAGAATGGAGATGGGCAGTGGTTATTGGATTGGTGGGGATCAAACACCTCGACTTTGCAATTGCTGCTCCTGTTGAGCCTACTTGTTATTTTTGTGTCAACCTCTTGTGGCGGACCTTCAAAGTGGATTATCAAAGACGGAGTATCTTTGTCAAGATGCAAAATCTGAAGTTCAACCATTTGCCACGGGCACCAGAACAGAAGAATAAACTCTTTAAGTTTTTTAAGCTCATGACTCGCACGGACAGGTGCTTCGTTGTATTTTTTTCTCATACTTGTGTTTTTGGGACTGATCTCCTATTCTTTGGGTCTTGATTTCTTTACTATCAAAGAAAAAAGGTACTCCATTCAGGTTACAAATATCATGGTGAAGATATTGCATTATAGGTTTATGTTATTCATTTAGGTTAAAGTTCTATACTACACAAAGATTTTTCCAGGTGTTACCATTTGTGCACTTTTGTATCTATAACATCATAGTTGCCAATTGATTCAAGATACTGCATTTTAGTTTGGCATAACAGAAGATAAGAGTTTGTTTTAGGGTATATATATATACACTTGTTGGCTCTAGTGGTCAGCTGTTGGAGACATAACTCTCCTAGCTGGATTGTTCATGGTTCGAATACACAGGAAGCGGATTATATCTTCCATTAATAAATGGTGGGAGGTTATATATATATAACCTCGTATAGCTGTCAATTAATTTGACTGGCTTTCACAGGTGCCATGAGCTTTGAGATGTACCAGTTTTCTCCAAGTTTGTGATTCAAGGTTGTTCTAGAAGCTGATAACCGAATGACTTGCTCAGTGATTCCATTTATCAGCACTTCTCCGTTCTCTTTCTTTTCTTCGCTCCTCTTGAGTTCCATCTCAGGACTTAACTGTTGGCTCTTATGAGCTTCAGTTTGATGATTTGTCTAAATTGACTGGATCTTGGTAACAGTTTTAGCTTTCCCGAATTACAAGTTTGTATTGGAGAAATTATAGAGTTTTACTACTCATTGTTACTATAACATTTAGTTAGCTACTCCTGGAGTTAAAAAGAGAACTTATTGTCTTGGTTAAGTTTCTTGTCATCGACTCCATTCCTCTTTTTATTCTTTATATTTGTATTAAAGGTTCCCATATTCCATAAACTTTGTGATAGTGAAATTTCGGATCTCTACTACTTGGAATCATTTTGTACCACCTGTGACAGAAATCTTAAGGGACAGTGATGTACCAAAAGCATCTTTTCTATGTCATTTTGGTAAAATATCTGCCAATATGTTTTGTTAAGGAGGACATTTGTTAACTTAAGATTTGTAGGGTTGACTGGTAAGGAATGGTAAAACTCTACCTGTTAACCTCAAATGGACACAACACAATGGAGTGCAAGGAGGTGGTGGTGGGAGTCGCGAGTAGCACAAGAGTGCTAAGGTATATGTTGGGTTGGGATGTAAAATTTTTGAACTTCAGGGTAATAATGGTCATAATTTAGTTACCTTATGACCGTTTAAGTTATAATACGGAAAATTTTCATGGTATTTAGATGCAAATTAGCCTTAACATTCACCATGAAAGTGTAAAGCAAACGCAATAAAATTAGGGAATTTTTGACTTTCATCCCACTTATTAATATGAATTTGTACTTACATCCCACTTTTTAATTTTATTTGACTTACATCCCACTTTTGTCACGAAAAATAGTTTTTGTGACAAAACGAATACTTTTCGTGACAAAATAAATACTTTTAGTGACAAAAAGTGGGATGTAAGTCTAAAAAAATTAAAAAATGGGATGTAAGTACAAATGCATATTAATAATGGGATGAAAGTCAAAAAATCCCATAAAATTAAGAACCCAAGACTATGTAACATGTAAGGTTTGGTACGGTTAAATATCTATCCCCAACGAGTCAATATCTTCGGTCATTTACCGTCATGTTCATTAATACCTCTAAACAATACCCTCTTATAAATTCCCCATAGATTGTTGGAGTGGGTGGAGTTTTCAACGTATGTGGAGAGATACCCCGGAGTGCGACGAACGCCATCCGTATGTCGGAAAAGCTCGGAGAATTCATCTATCTCCGTATATTGGAACATATATGGTAAGCAAATATATGATTGGATTTCTATCTTTGACTTTAATCATATATTGGATCTTTCACATATTGAATTTCCATATAATTGGACTTCCAATTTATGGCAAACCAATTATGATTGGATTTCCATTAAATATATGATTGATATATATTGTACTTTCCATATATATATTGGGCTTCCATATTTTCCATATATGGTAACCCTAATTCATGGAAGGGTTTATAAAGGTTTACCCTAATTCATGCAAGGTTTATAAAAGGTGATGCATGCAAGTTGATAAAATAATAGAGAAGAAAATGTGCAAGAGTGCCTTGCAATATTGAGAGGAGAAATGAGAGATCTACGACGTTTTCGAAGAGAGGATTGTTTCGGGTAATTCTATTCATCTTTGTTTTTCGTGTGTCCGTGATTTTTTTTTCTATTCCAAAGAGTTGTGGTGATCCGTGTTGGATCGGTGAGAAGCTTATAGAGGGTATAATCTTCTAGTCCATTACTGGAGGCTTTTCAGGGTTTGGATTGTCCCTTGGTTTTTTCGCAAGGGTTGTTCACGTCAAAAAAATTTTGTGTCTGCAATTTGGTCCTTTGTGATGTTGGCGTTTGGTTTTGTGCGTTGTTATTGCTCGATTCTCTCACAGGCTTTTTGGTTTGGGGGAACGATTTTCGCGTTTCATTCCCAACACAGATTTTATCATAAATCTTAATTTGCCATGTCTAGTCATACCTTTGAGCAAATAAAGCAAAATCTAATTTCTTTTGTTCTCATGTGCATATCACCTCTGAACAATAAACCTTAAAATTGTTGATCTTTCAAACTTTCATGTCCATCATACCTCTGATTGAATGAAAGATTCTAATGAACAAAAATATATAGCAAATAAGCTTTCGTTGATACTCTATGTGACATTACAAATGAATTTGCAAATATATAAAAGATACATTAACAAGGGCAAGTGGAGAGGTCCCAAATTTGTTGTCCCAAAAGAGTAGATGTTATGCTCGCACAACTTAGGCCTCTTGTTTAAGGGATTTTTCGTCATATTGGCTTAGAGGTGCCAAAGCAGCATTTGTTTGAGCCTATCTGGCCTCTTCTTCATCATAGCATGCTTAACTCCCAGGAGTTGCTTGTTCATTATGCATGCGTTGTACCTCCTCTATGTCTCTTTCCTCCATGCGAACCAGTACAATTTATGATATTTTGATTTGTTCTCTCACTCGATCAATCTTTTTGACAGGTAGATTCTTGAGTTTCACTCATTATTATTAAACTGCTAACGACGTTAGATTAGACTTTAGCTTCATGACGTTTTCTTCATTTAGGCATAATTTTAAGTATTTTCAGTGTTATTTTTTAGTACTTTTGAAATTGAATAAAATATTAGTTACTCTTGCCGATTGGTTTTATTGAGAACTAATAAGGGATTTAGTCCCACATTGGAAATGTAGTATGAAGAGGAGCTAGACTCCCTATAACTAGTGGAGTAGCCAATCAATAAAATATACAACAATTATTCTCTACATGGTATCAGAGCCATAACCACAAAAAATTTTTTCCACCCCTTCCCCAACCCGGCAGTTCCCCCCCCCCCCCCCCCCTCCCCGACGCCCAATCCCCCCCTGCCCCGCCCGACGCCCCCCTGCGGCCGACGGCCCCCCTGCTGCCCCGACGACCCCCCCTGCCCCCGGCCCCCTCCCCCCCAACGCCCCCCCCCCCGACGCCCCGCCCCCACCCCTCTCTTCCGACCCAACTGCTGCCGACCTCCCCCCTTTTTTTTCAAAAAAAAAAAATCCTAATTTGCGAGAGATTATGTGAGCGGTTATTCGAAGACGGATGAACGTCAAATGCTTTATTTGCACCATCTGTTCCTAGATTACGTCCTCCGAAAATTACAAAATATTTTTTTGTTTTTTTGTTCTCAATCTGCAAATTAGGATCTACATGCGCGCGCCGGTATTGGCCACGTCGACAGCACATTCGTACGGTCTCTGTTGAAACCTTTACATAAAGACGACGACGACGAAGCCGACGAAGACGACGACGACGAAGCCGACGAAGACGACGACGACGACGAATCACAGTTGAAGACGCCATGGATTCGATCAGTAGTAAACTGACAGCAGAAGAGATGAAGGCCTTGGTTGATGATATTTTATCAAAGAGATTAACCGAGGCAACCCCATGTGTGATCCATACTGATGTGGATCCGTCACCCTACAAAATGGGGAAGCTGGACAAGCTGGAGACGAAGTTGGAGGGAACGTCCAACTACTTGAAATGGTTACGGCATGTAATGCGGACGCTGAAGGGACGAGGCTTGGTTGGCTACGTCAATGGCCAAAGCAAGGCGCCAGATGATCCCTCCTCAAAGGAGTTTGCTATTTGGGAAATTGTCAACAATGTTGTGGCTAGATGGTTGACAGCCTCCTGACCGACCAGGTGTCGGGCAATGTAGAGGCGATGGAGGCTGCTGCTGATATATGGCGGACTTTGAAGGATATGTACTCAGACTCAGGCAATCCTATGCGGGTCTTCCAACTGCAGGATGAACTTGATAGGGTGGCCCAGGACGACCGTACCATCTCTGAGTATGCAGCACTGTTGAAGAAGTACTGGTCTGATCTGGATCACTATGATCCTCTTGGGATGGAAGATGCACAAGTCGAACCAGCATTTGCGAAACATTTTCAAAAGTTCTGGATTATATTTCGCGACAACGGATGATGAAGTTCTTGAAGGATCTTAACCCTGTGTTTGAGCATAGAAGGAATGTACTCCTAGCACAGTCCATGCTTCCAACCTTAGAAGAAGACATAGCTGCCATGGCACAAAAAAAGGCTCGATTGAAGTTGATGTCCACCAAGGGCTATTTCTAGGGGGAGCAAGCCGCTGTTGACAAGTCTGCCCTTGCCTCCTTCAATCAGCCTCCCTCTGTGGCCGGTGTTTGCTACAACTGTGGTGACTCAGGACATTACATCAGATTTTTGTCCAAAACTCCTGCAAAGTCAGTCGAGTGATCGTGGACGGGGCCGCGGAGGACGTTGAGGTGGTAGAGACGGTTATGCTGGTAGAAGGAAAAATTATTCTGGAGGACACAAAGCTAATCTGGCGGAGGAAGGGGAAGAAAATCACCTTGTTGAGTTAACCCCTCTTGAGAAGGAGTTCCTCGCGAAGTTACGCAGCACGAAGCTGGGTTTGGACGACAGTCATGGAGCGTCATCTACCTCGGGGGATCACATCACTTGCTTTGCCCAAACCAGCACAGGTATTCCTGCGCGTGCTCTTGCAGCAGCTGTCCACCAACCAGGTTGAATTATGGACTCTGGGGCATCTCGCCATGTCACGGGGTTCCGCGATGAGTTCCAGGACTATACTCACCTACCGACGCCGGAGAGCATTCAGACTGCTGATGGTAACTCCAGTCCTGTCATGGGTAAAGGCACTGTCGCATGCACCCCTTCTCTGACTCTCACCAATGTCTTACATGCTCCGTCTTTTTCTGTCAATCTTCTTTCTAATAGTGCCATTATTTTTGATCTTAACTGTACTGTTTCCTTTGACATTCCTACGGTGACTTTTCAGGAGGGGGACAGGACGACGACTAGGGACTGACACATGGCATAAGGGGCTGTGGTAGTTGGACAGGACTGGACTGGACAAAGCATTGGCATCTCTGGTAGCAGATACACCACCGGAAGATTCACGGCGCAGTGTAGATGAATTGCTACTCCACCACCAGCGTGTCGGTCATTCTTCTTTTAAAATTATTAGTCGCATGTATCCGTCCTTATACCAAAGGGCTAATAAAGAGAAGTTATTTTGTAATGCCTGTGAGTTGGATAAATATACCAGAAGCACGTATGTGAGTTCAGGAAGTAGAAGTTCAGCTGCATTTGATTTGATACATTCGGACGTATGGGACCCTTGTCCTACAACCGGTATTAACGATTTTCGATGGTTCGTCACTTTTATTGATTGTTATACTCGCATGACATGGATCTACCTTATGAAGAATAAAAGTGATGTCTTTGAGGCGTTTTGAGACTTTCATCGCCGGGTAGAACACAATATGATACTAAAATTAAGTGCTTACGGTCTGACAATGGGACGGAGTATACAAATAAGAAGTTTGTTGAGTATTTATCCACTCATAGAATACTACACCAAACTTCATGTACCTATACACCGGCACAAAATGGTGTGGCCGAACGGAAAACAGACACTTGCTGGAGGTCGTCCGGACTATGATGCTGGCTATGAATGTCCCGAAACACTTATAGGGACAGACGGTGTTAACGGCCTCTTATCTCATCAACAGAATGCCATCTCAGGTATTGGACTGGAAGACACCGTTGAAGATGCTTACTGGTGCAACCACGTACACTGTTCCTCCGAAAGTATTTCGGTGTGTACGTTTTGTCCAAGATAATAGGCCAGGAGTTGACAAATTGGATCCTAGAACGGTTAAATGTGTCTTTGTCAGGTACACGGCAACTCAGAAGGGATACGTATGTTGGAGCCCGGTTGAACGAAAGATGTTTGTAAGCATGGATGTTACATTCAGAGAACTGGAACCATATTATGGTTCGGATTACGGTTCAGCGTTTGGTGACACACCTACCACAGAGGGTGTTAGATGTGAGAGGGAGAAAATAAGCCCATCTGTGGTGGTCAGATCGATCCCATGCCCGGTCTGGAAAACTGGATGACAGGAGGAGAAAGCAGTGACTCCGATACAGAAGATGAAGAAGATACATATGTTAAGCAGGGGGAGCAATAGACAATGGCAAAGGAGCTCCAAGTCTACAGAAAGACAACTGAAGTCCAGTACTGTGCCTGTACTGTGCCCTGTGCCTACTGTACCAAGTCCCTCGTCTACTCCTGCTCCAACTCTTGAAGATGTTGCCCCCGTACTGAATCAATCTGATTCTGATGCGGATCTCTTTGACTCTGATGGTATGATCTCTCCACCACCTATTGCTCCCTTAAGGAGATCTTCTCGCATCAATGCGGGTAAGGCTCCTAGTTGTTTTGATGATTATGAACATGATATTGCCAACTATCTGTCTTATTCTAACATTTTTTCGAATTATCGAGCCTTCATTGCATCATTAGACTCTACTTCGTTGCCCAAAAGTTGGCAGGAAGCAAAGAAAGATCCAAGGTAGAAAGCTGCAATGATGGAAGAACTTGGGACACTGGAAAAAAAAAAGACATGGGAGCTGGTTCCATTACCCAAAGAAAAGAAAACTGTGGGATGCAAATGGTGTACACAATAAAGGAGATGTCAGAAGAAAAGTGGAACGATACAAGGCAAGATTGGTTGCAAAAGGATACACACAATCATATGGCATCGACTATGATGAGACGTTTGCTCCAGTTGCAAAATGAGCACCGTAAGAACTCTGGTCTCCATTGCAGCAAACTATGGGTGGAAGCTATACCAGTTAGATGTGAAGAATACCTTTCTCCATGGGGACCTACAAGAAGAAGTGTACATGGAACTCCTGCCAGGGTGCTACGCTACAGAATCAGACGGAGGGACATCGCATGAAAAAGTGTGCAAACTAAAGAAGTCGCTGTATGGACTCAAGTAATCTCCTCGAGCCTGATTTGACAGATTCAGAAAGGCTGTTACAGGCATGGGATACCATCAAGCAAATGCAGATCATACAGTCTTTCTTCAGCATGCAAGAGGCCACATCACTATACTTGCTGTATACGTGGATGATATAGTAATCACAGGTAATGATGAAGTCGAGATCGCTAAGCTGAAGTCAAAACTCGCGAAGGAGTTTGAGGTGAAGGATTTAGGAACGATGAGGTACTTTCTAGGTATCGAGGTGTGTGAAGGCGAACAAGGAATTGTTCTCTCACAGAGAAAATACGCACTAGATCTGCTGAAGGAGACATGCTGGGATGCAAAGCAGCAGTCACTCCAATTGACCAGAAGTGCAAGTTGGGAGCAGAAGCAGAAGAGCCACTTGATCGTGAAAGATATCAACGACTTGTAGGAAGATTGATTTATCTATGGCACACTCGCCCTGATATCTCATTTGCGGTGAGTGTAGTAAGTCGCTACATGCATGATCCAAGACGGATCATATCGATGCAGTGTTTCAGATCTTGAGATATCTGAAAGGGACGCCAGAGAAAGGGCTATGGTTCAAGAAGAATGGATGTATAGAAGTTGAGGGATACTGCGATGAAGATTGGACGAGCTGCATAGACGATAGAAGGTCTACTACGGAATATTGTGTCTTTGTAGGAGGAAACTTAGTCTCATGGAGAAGCAAAACAGTCAGTGGTAGCACGGTCTACAGCTGAAGCAGAATACAGAACAATGGCTTTAGGAGTGTCGGAGTTGCTGTGAGTGAAAGCGTTGCTGACAGAGTTGAAGCTGGACAAGGGAGCACCGTTACGTCTTCTGAGCGATAGTCAAGCTACAATAGTATAGCTAACAATCCAGTTCAGCACGACAGAACGAAGCACATCGAGATCGATCGATTCTTCATCAAGAGAAGATGGAACAAGGGATACTGAAGATTGATCATGTTCGCTCAGAAGAACAAGTGGCAGATTGTCTGACTAATGGTCTTAGTTCATTAAGTCTGTCGAAGCTATGTAACAAGATGGGAATGATTAATATCTATCGCCCATCTTGAGGGGGAGTATTGAGAACTAATAAGGGATTTAGTCCCACATTGGAAAATGTAGTATGAAGAGAGCTAGACTCCCTATAAGTAGTGGAGTAGCCACAATAAAATATACAACAATTATTCTCTATAGATTTATGTGATAGATAAGTTTTCTTCTTTTACAACCTTACTATGCTTTTACACCCTTGTTGATTGGTCTTTTCGTTCAATGTTCTTTACTGAATTGACAGGAAAAAGACCCCTAATGTTGGTATCAGTCAGTATCGAATATCGGTTGGTATCGTATCGGGACATGCCTAATCTTCTCGGTATCGGCCGATACTCCAAACTATGGTCTAATGGTGTATGCTTCACATTCTTATTGACTCGTGCCTATTCCATCTTGCTGCTACTCCAATCTTTACTGATTGGCCTGCGTTTGTAACTCTTAAGAAATAGATGAAAATTTATCCAATTATTGGTTGAGTTTTGAATTTGCTCTATTCTGGTTCCCAAAAATTAAAACCAAGTTCAAAAGAAAGAGCAAACTGAAACATAAAACATACAAATATCGTCTATTACTCATTAGTTATAATTTAGCAACACTTTGTTATTTTTTTTTTCTTTTTTTAGATAAAACGATGGGAAGGAGCCCCTCGTGTTTCATTAATGATAATTAACGAAACAAGTTTCTCTTACACTACAGTCTCAAGTGACCTAATAGTTAGCAACATAAAACAAAAGAAAAGAAACAAATGGTAGAAGTCTTTGACCATCTGCATAATTACACTAGATCTATGTGTCATCCTGATTGGCTCCCCTAGACTCTCCTACAATAAGTCTCGTCTCTTCTTGCCCCTCCCTGTCGCTTCTCTTGCTCATAAGTGGATGTTATACGATATGCTTGCCGAAGTTACAGGATATGGTTGTAGCAAGTTGTCTCATTTATTTTCGTTTGTTATTAAAAGTTCTACTATTCCTTTCTTCCATACCTCCTAACAAATAGCCGTCGCAACAATATCCCACAACCACCTGTCTCTTGGACCAACTTTGCTCTCCGCATTTATCCCAGAGATATTTGACAAACATAGTCTATTGTTGTTCTTGTAGCTTACATTTAGGGTCTGCTTGGATGAGGGTTAAGAGAGTTAAGTGAGGGAGAATTTTTTTTGCTTAGTTTTAGGGTAGGGGTTTAGGAGGGGGTGACATAGAGGTTAAGTGGGGCTTTGTTTAGCCTTTTCTTTTTCTTTTTTTTCAACCCCCAAATTAGAAGGTTAACGAGGGGAAGTAAGGGATTTTGTTTAAAAAATTATAAATATCCTTTATTTGGCTTATAAAATATAATGACCTTCTTCTCATTTTTTTTTCTTCAACCTGCTGCTCTGTAGCTTCCAGACTTTGTCCAGATGCGTCTTGTCTCTTCTCGCTTTCTCATACTTTATCTCATCGTTGATAAGAAAAACCGTCCATGATACATATGTAGAATTGATGAGGAAAAATAATTTCTAAGTTTTGATGCATCTGTTGATAAAAAAAAATCAAAATGAAAAAAAAATCTTTAGATAAGAAAAGAAAACAATTTCTAAGTTTTTTTTTATTCATATGTTGATAAGAAAAATCATTGATGCATTTGTTTATAGAAAAATCGTTGATAAAAAAAATATAAGAAAAAAAATGACGGCATCCTATGAATTACAATCTGCCATGATGCATCTATTGATAAGAATATCAGATTTGGAAAGATATTTTGACAAGTTTTAATTAAAAACTCAATCAAATCAAATTTTATGCAATATGTAATAATGGTATTTTGGTAACTATTGTCTTTTTATTAATTCTCCACCCGCTCAAAATCTCCAATCTAAGCAATAATTATTAAACACACCCCACTTTAACTCTTTCCAATCCAAATAAGATTATATCTATTGACTCCTCTCCCCCTCACTTAACTTCCCTTCACTTAAAACCCCACTTAACTCTGCTTGTTTCTCCCCCCAATCCAAGCAGACCCTTAGACTTGTAGAGAATCATAGATCAACATAGGATTATTTTACTTAGACTAATCCTTCTCTGGATAACTCTCAACTAGATGCTAACTATCTGGTTCCATTTTGAAGGTGTATCTGATATTGAATGAGTTTATCTCTTGCGGCGAGCTTCAAGAAACAAGCAAAAAGGTGATGTATTTTAAATTCATTTCTAGTTTGGACTTTTTTATATTGAATTTTATGCAAGTCCTTATAGTGCACTTTATTTTTATGTGGTAAGAAATAATGAAACTATATGATGTGCTCCATATATTGAGAAAGAGAAAAATGATCTGGGTGGCAAAAACAAGATATCATCATTTAAGAGTAACATTTACTGGCATTTGTTTGTTAGTATTGAGTGATACTTAAAATACCTTTGACAACAATGTGATACTTCCCTTGGCCCATAAATCTACGCACATCTTAGCTCGTTGGTAGTATTAACATTTGTTGGTTTACTTCACAACACTTGTCATTTTCTGAAACTTAGATATGTTATATTCATGAAGCTTAGAATGTCTACAATGCCAATTAACTTGTTGGAAAGTGAATGCATTTTGACTTGAAAAATTAATTAAATTTTTTTAATTCTGTTTAATGAGGCACATGATTTGGCTAAGTTGGCAGTTGGAGCATGCAGGTTTGGTATGCTGCTGTACAGTCATTCAACCCCTCAAATGGAATTAGCCATCAGACTTGATTTGGTGGTAGATTGGATACTATTTCTACAATTCAGGAAGCCTTCATTTGACGTTTCAAAGGCCATCCAGACTTCAGGGATGACTCTTTCAAATGATATATAACTGAATTGTGAGGAATTAAATGTGCCTTCTTTGTCATCTCCAGCTAGGAAGAATGAAAAAAGTCAATTATGTGATCTAAATCAAGAATAGAAAGGTCCATTAGATAATCTAGACAAGTACTTCTGTGTGCCGATTTGTTCAACTTTTGGCAGATTAATTTGGTTCTGGCATCAGTGTGGCCAGAAGACTTTTTTAGACAAGCATCATTTTTCTTTACATCTCTGTCTCTAATAATGCATATTGTTAATGAAATGAGTGACTTGGGGTTCAAATGGATACTATGGGTAACCAACTGTATGTTGAATTCCCATAGTCCTAGTTACGTTTTGAACAATATTTATGGCCTAAAGTAGTAAAAACCTGCAGCCAAGGAATGTTAGTGCACCTCTAATGTGTGTGCAATTCTTCTTGAAACTTTTCAGGCCATTATAGAAAGAATGGGGGAGCTGGAAAAGCAAGAGTGAGAAATTGGTAGATGACCTGGAGCTATCACATTTCTGAGCTTATGTCAGTATCTTGCTGGTTTTGCTTTTGAAAGGCTTTGCGAGGAATCTGTAGAGAGAATTCATTGATTGTTTTAATCTGTTGTTGATATGTTGATTATTCTCCCATTATTTATGCCGACATTACAAACTATATATACCATTTGTACAATGTTTTTTATTGAATCAGTTTGGTATGCTGTCTAAAGCTATGTTTCCTAGCCTGTTCAATTCTGTTGATATATTATATAGTGTTATTGGGCTTTAGTCCCACATTGGCTAGAATGATAGGAGAGGAGGCTAGCCTCTCCTATATATATGTTGTTACTCCATTCAATAAAATCACTTCAAGTCTCAACATGGTATCAGAGCCTAAAATTGCTTAGCATACCGTTAGAGACCCCTCCTCCACACAAACCCTAACCCTAATCCCCCTTCTACGCCGCCGCTGCCGACCGCTGCCGCTGCAGCTGCTGCCGCCCGCTGCCGCTGCAGCTGCTGCCGCGCCGCCGCCGCCGCAGTGCCGCCCCGCTGCTGCTGCAGCTGCCGCGCCGCCGCCGCCGCTGCCGCGCTGCTGCCGTTGCTGTGCCGCTGTTGCGGCTGCAACTGCTGCTGCTGCTGCCGTTTTTACGGCTGCAGGATTCATTGTACCGCTATTGCGGGTACAAGATTCACGCTCGTTTCTGTACCGTTTTTACGGCTGCAGGATTCATTGTACCGCTATTGCGGGTACAAGATTCACGCTCGTTCTTGAGATCAATCTCAAGGAGATGCCTATAATCCCTAGATCCGATGAAATCAGACATATTCGGATTTAGGAGAGGACGGCAAGGACGAGCGTGAGTCGTGGAGCAAGTGTGAAGTGATCGAGAAGAAGCATCGATGGAGGAGATTCTCAAGAAGCTGGATGCTGACGATGTGGCGACATTGCTGAAGTTGATAAAGGTGTCGGCTGGTGAAAGCACGACACGAGCACCGCCAAAGTTAGAACTACCCTCCATCGATCTGAAGTTGGATGGACCAGCCACCTATTTGAGTTGGTCACGGCGGGTGAGAAGAACCCTTGCAGGTAAGAACCTGGAGGGATTCTTGACAGGCGAGAAGACAGAGCCGGAAGAGGGCTCGACAGGACGCGACGAGTGGAAATCCACTCATATGGTGATTTATATCTGGCTTCTCAACTCCTTAGTCCAGTCTATTGCTTCCACAGTAGATGGCATTGAGATGGTGAAAGACGTATGGGAGAAATTGAGAAGAACCTATGATGGCATAGGTAACAATCTACGGATCTTCCAGATAAAAGGGAGATCGACGACACCGTACAAGGCGAGAAGACGGTGCAGGAGTACGCTACGGAGTTGGAACGCCTCTGGCTGGATTATGATCACCATTCCAAACGGGCAAGCTGCGGGGACCCAAAGTGCAAGGAGAGACAGGTGTGTCTGCAGGAGAGGACGATGAAATTCCTTAAGGGACTGACTGCAGCATTCACACAGAGAACAGCCTTACTCCTCGCCCAGCCAGCGATCCCTAGTCTCGAGGAGGCTATCTCAGCCATGATTCAGGAGGAGACGCGGATCAGATTACAGACAGGGACAGGCGCATCATCGACAGGTGCTTTACCCGAAGTGAAGTCAGCACTAGCAGCTACCGGTTCGGGGGATACAGGATCCAAGGGAGAGCTCTGGCAACAGAATCGGCAGTGCTACAACTGTGGGGAGATGGGCCACCATCGATATGCTTGTACCAAACCACCTAAGGAGGGAGACTCAGGTGGTGGACGTGGACGATATGCTGGACGTGGACGTGGTCGAGGAGGCCGACGAGGCGGTCGAGGAGGCTATCGGGCAAACCTGCTGGTGGCAGATGGGAATGGAGGAGCTGGCGGCGCCTTTACTGAGGAGGATCAGGCGCTACTGGATCTGCTGGAGAGAAAGCAAAAAGCGTCAATCGAAGAAGACAGGAGGAGCGTAGCAGAGGAGGCATCCACTCCATTCTTCAATGCCGCTATGTATGCCCATCCATCAGAAGGTACTGACGAGTCTCACGCTCTTGCATCTATGTCTTCCCTTAAAATGTCAGACTGGATTATCGACTCAGGAGCATCTCGGCATGTGACCGGAAATGCTAGTAAGTTTTCCTCGTACACTCACCTAGCATCGACAGACACCATTCAGACTGCGGATGGTACTTTCCAACCAGTGGTCGGTAAGGGTACTGTTAATTGTACGGGTTCAGTAAGGTTATCCAATGTTTTGCATGCTCCATCCTTCCCAGTCAGTCTCTTGTCTATTAGTTCTATAATTCTCCAACTAAAATGCATTGTTTTTTTTGATATTCCTAAGGTGATCTTCCAGGAGAAAGGGACGGGACGAAGACTTGGGACTGGCACTTGGCATGATGGACTGTGGTACCTAGATCAAGACGGACTGGACTCAGCATTGGTGTCTATGGCAGAGAAGGCTGGAATGGAGGAGCTGCAGCAGAAGACTGAAGACACTTTGATACTTCATCATAGGAGGATGGGGCATTCTTCCTTTGATACTCTAAATAAGTTGTATCCAGATATGTATGCAAAATCAAATAAAAGGAAATTAGTATGTGATGCATGTGAGTTAGGAAAACTTACTAGGAGTTCATATGTTGGAAATGGTCATAAGAGTTCTTCAGTCTTTGAGGTAGTTCATTCTGATGTTTGGGGCCCATGTGCTACTAACACTATGAATGGGTATAAGTATTTTGTTTCGTTTATCGATTGTGCATCTCGTGTCACCTGGCTGTATTTGATGAAGAACAAAAGTGATGTATTTGCTTGTTTTCGGGACTTTCATAAATATGTCCAGACTCAGTATAATGCAGTGGTGAAGATACTGAGATCTGACAATGGGACGGAGTATACCAATAGGACACTTGCAGAGTACTTGTCAGCACATGGAATACAGCATCAGACCTCTTGTGCATATACACCAGCACAAAATGGAGTAGCAGAAAGGAAGAACCGACATCTTCTGGAGACCGCAAGAAGTATGATGATCGACATGAATGTCCCACAACACCTATGGGGATATGCGGTGTTGACAGCAGCTCAACTTATAAACAGGATGCCTTCAAAAGTCCTGGGATGGAAGTCTCCATGTGAAGTATTACAAGGTAATAATAGTGGAATACTTCCACTAAAGGTGTTTGGATGTGTGTGTTTTGTGAAGGACAACAGACCATTCGTTGGAAAACTTGACCCTAGAGCAGTCAAGTGCATCTTCGTGGGCTACTCAGCAACTCAGAAGGGGTATATATGCTGGAGTCCAGTAGAGAAGAAGAAATTTGTTAGTATGGACGTCCACTTCCGGGAGCATGAGCCATATTACCGCCAGGATGGAACTTCGTATAACACGCCTCATACTACAAGTATAAGGCGAGAGGGGGAGATAGAGAACTTGGAGAACCTGGTGGTAACCGATTTAGAAGTTTGGCATAGAGACACGGTTGAGGAGGAACATGAAGGTGAAGCGGAACAGAGGGAGGAGACGAGAAGTGTTACACCTACGGCTCAGGGGGAGTTACTGACCTACAACAGGAGAAACAACAAGCAGACTACAGGACCAGTACCTACAGTGTCAGTGCCAAGTCCCTTGCCTGCGCCTGTCCCAACTCCTGAGACACCTATACCACCATCCTCCTCATCTACACCACCATCCTCCTCATCTACACCACCACCCTCCTCAGGTGATATCGTTCCTCCCATACCTACCTACACGAAGGACTACTCGCAGCAATGCGGGAAATCCTCCGGATAGATATGGTTGGGATCTTGCTAAGTTTGTTTCTTATGATCATATATCTTCTTCTCATGGAGCATTTATAGCATCTTTGGATAGTATTACTGTACCTAACAATTGGCAGGTTGCCAAGAACGATCCAAAGTGGAAAGCGGCAATGCACGAGGAGTTGGGAGCTCTTGAGAAGAACCACACTTGGGAGCTGGTGAGACTGCCAGAAGGGAAAAGAGCAGTTGGATGTAAATGGGTTTTTACTGTGAAACAGAACCCAGATGGACAGGTTGAGCGCTATAAAGCTCGACTGGTGGCAAAAGGATACAGTCAGACGTACGGCATCGACTATGACGAGACCTTTGCACCAGTGGCGAAGATGAGCACTGTCAGGACCTTGATCTCCCTGGCAGCCAATGGAGGGTGGAAGCTACACCAACTGGATGTGAAGAATGCATTTCTTCATGGAGATCTAGTAGAGGAGGTGTACATGGAGATACCACCAGGATTCGGCACAAAACAGACAGAAGGCAAGGTCTGCAGACTGAAGAAGTCTCTCTATGGACTGAAGCAGTCTCCTCGGGCATGGTTTGACAGGTTCAGGAGAGCAATGATAGGGATGGGATATCAGCAGATCAATGCTGATCACACTGTCTTCTTCAGACGGAGTGGAGGCCATATCACCATGCTTGCAGTATATGTAGATGATATGATTATCACAGGCAATGATGAGCAGGAGATCGTCCAACTCAAAGTAAAACTTGGCAAGGAGTTCGAGGTGAAAGATCTTGGCCCCCTTCGATACTTCCTTGGGATTGAGATTGCTCGAGATAATGAGGGAATCGTTCTTTCTCAAAGGAAGTACGCACTGGACCTGCTTACGGAAACAGGGATGATGGGATGTAAACCAGCTACGACACCGATAGACCAGAAGTTTAAACTGGATGCTGAAGCTGGAGAACCAGTTGACCGGGATAGATATCAGAGATTGGTGGGCAAGTTAATCTACTTAAGCCACACTCGACCTGATATCAGCTTTGCGGTAAGTGTAGTAAGCCGCTACATGCATGACCCCCGGAAGGGTCACATGGACGCAGTGTACCAGATTCTGAGGTACTTGAAGGGAGCCCCCGGGAAGGGACTGATCTTTAGAAGAAATAATCATGTAGGCATTGAGGGCTATTGTGATTCTGACTGGGCTAGCTGTGCTGACGACAGGAGATCCACATCGGGATACTGCATATTTGTAGGCAACTTGGTCTCTTGGAGGAGTAAGAAGCAGTCAGTAGTGGCCAGATCAACAGCTGAAGCAGAGTATAGAGCGATGGCCTTGGGAGTCACAGAACTATTGTGGTTGAAGAATATGCTGACGGAGCTAAAGCTGGACCAGGGAACAAAGATGAAGCTATGGTGTGACAACCAGTCAGCTATTAATATTGCCAACAATCCAGTGCAGCATGACAGGACCAAACATATTGAGATTGACAGATTCTTCATCAAAGAGAAACTGGATAAAGGAGAACTAGAGCTGGGCTATGTTCCAACCAAAGATCAGGTAGCAGACGGACTGACAAAGGGGCTTAGTTCTATCAACATGATGAGAGGATGTGACAAGATGGGCTTAGTGAATATCTTTCGCCCATCTTGAGGGGGAGTGTTGAATATATATAGTGTTATTGGGCTTTAGTCCCATTGGCTAGAATGATAGGAGAGGAGGCTAGCCTCTCCTATATATATGTTGTTACTCCATTCAATAAAATCACTTCAAGTCTCAACAAATTCAATTAAATCAAGTCCTTGAATTGAACGTTTCAGGTTATGTAGATTGAGGTACTCTGGGAAGAATGAAGATATCTTGGACAGATTCCTCTTGGTCTCCTTCTTCCATGGATAACTCATACCCCCAAAACATTTACCTGATGATCTATCTGTTGTTCGCTTTGCACTTAAGATCAAAGATTTGAATTATTCAATATGTATCACTTCCTGAATATCCGGTGAGCTTGCAATGATCACGATTGGGAGAAATTATTCAGTGGGACGGGCTCACCACAAGTCACCACGTGGCTGTGGTGAATGGTGAGCCTGTCCAATGGTATAATACACATGGTCATATCTTGCTATTTTTGGTAATTCTATCTTGATGATATTTGGCAATTGCTTGATTAGTTTCAATAAGATTACCAAAAATAGTAAGATATTACCTTGTGTTATTATACCATTGGACGGTCTCACCATTCACCACTGCTACATGGTGAGCCCCTCCAACTGAGTAATTTCTCATCCCACTCAATAATTTCTCCTCGATTGGGGTATCGGACAGAGATCTTGACGACCACTGACTCTTAAACACCGAGTTTTAGTAATGTTCCAGCCTATACGGAATCCTGTTGAGATCTCAAGCAATAGGGGTACCGATGTTGCATTGCAACTTAAGCTAATGCTAACCAAACACAAAAAAAAACTTACGAGTGGTTCAGGAGCGAGGTCCCCAATATTATTTAGTTGGTCACCTATCAGGTTCAGATTAATTTAAGCTACATATTATACACCTACTCACAATGATCAGATCTCAACTTTACTGTATATACATACTGGATTAAATAATTCCATAAAGAGATTCTTGAGTAACTTCTAGAAGATCATGAAGATTTGATATATTTCTAGTTTGGGTTTGTTCTAAACCAAGTCTGTGATCAACTCTACCATCTAGAACCTCAAATCCAGAAGTACCTGCACAAAACACTGGCATCTTAAATTTTTGCTGCTTTAAACTGTTGATACCTGATCGAAAGTAAAGAACATGAACATTAAGAACACTAAAGCTAAAATAAAATGGAACAACTTTGAAGAAACTGTATACAAAAATTGGCAACAATTACAGAATGTGATTTGCTTTGTATATATATACACATTTTTCTGTGGTGAAATCTGACAAAAGAATCATGAGACTGCACATTTAAGCTGACCCATCAAACAAACAAAAAAAATATATTTTTCCTTTCCAATAGCAATGAGCCCAAAATCATGGGATAAAGCTTTGCTGTTGTTATTGTTACTGTTGCTTGTGCTGCTGTTGTTGTTGTTGTTGTTATTGCTGTTACTGTGGTAATGAGAATATGAACAAAAACGGAAGGAGCATCGCAAATGTTCCGATATCTAATGTTATGTGCTAAGATTTTTTGGCTTCTTGAAAAGGTCTAGGTACATTGCGAGAGCTCAGACTTGTAGTTCGCTTGCAGTTCTCAGGAGCCTTCGGAATTCTTCTAAGCTTATCTTTCCATCTTTGTTGATGTCAGCCTCCTCTAGTAGGGGATCGATTGAACCCTTTAATCCAGTGTACTGCAGTCATCAAATCAATACAAGACGATTAAAACCCAGGCCGTAAATGCTCGTTTCTTTTATGGTGAAGAAAGGTATGGTTCCTAGTTACTAATTTTTAGGGGAAGTTCATGATGCGTTTGAATGATGCGAATTACACTGAGGTTGCATTGGTGCATGGAATGCAATATTTCCATCTGGATCAAAAAATTTCAAGAATGTGATACCCGTGCATCATAATTCTCTGGAATCTGACCTTTGCACAAAATACTTTGGAATCTAGCATTTTCTTGTGTTTCATATGAGTTGTACATTTCTAGGGAAGTATATATCCGATTAATCCTAAGAAGGAGATAAACTCTGCTCTCTTTTTTCTGTTGCTCGCCTTGATAGCCCTCACTGTTCCTGGGAATCTAGCATTTTCTTTGTGTTTCATATGAGTACTACATTTCTAGGAAAGTAATATATCCGACTACAAATTTCTCAAACTAATCTTAAAACATCAAATGTACAATATAAATGCAACTTGAAGCAAAAAAGAAATATTGCATGTTCATAAGAATGATAGAGAGACGTATTTACGCCCATTTTCTTTTCTTTTTTCCTTAGTTGACGAGTGTTTCCGAGTAGCTTAAAAGATAGAATTGCCTAAAAGTTCTCCATAAAATGATTCAAAGCTGTAGCAAGACTAGTTAGCAAAAATTAGTAGAAAATTTACCATACGAAGTTCTTCAGGCGTGATGTACCCATCTTTGTCCACATCAAATTTCTCAAACGCAGTTTTAGAACATAATTTCCACTTCTCTATGTCGTGTCCTTCCAACTGATGCACATGTAGAGCTGCTGCCACAAATTCAGAGAAATCCACTAGTCCATCCGTGTTGGCGTCGATCTGCTTCATGCAAAACTCAAGCACCATCAGGAAAATGTAAGATCATTCCAATGCACGCATATTCAGCACCTAATATACATGTTTCTGTTACAGAAAAATTGTATGTGCATTCCTTTACATAGAAAAAGGTTATCACTTGAATAGTGCATAGTAATCATAGTTGAACTACATCATATAGAAACCTGTTAAGAATGCTTGTGGTTACTTTTATTAATTTCCCTGGTAGGGCTGGAGTGGGCTAGGGTGCGTTGACTCATGAAAAAAAACAAAAAATATATATATGAGGAAACAAAAGGAAAAACAAAAACAAAAACAAAATTGGTGTGGGCTGGAGCCTACCCCAACACCCTACGTGATTCCGCCTCTATACAGGTATCTACATGCAAATCAGGGACATGTTTGATATCGTGTCCTTAATGTAGCCAAGTTTTATTCTTTTTGAGATCACTTCAAGCAGAGTACCTCATATTCTGTGTGAAAGAATTCTCTTGGACAAATAACCCAGTGACCTATGTGATAGTTGTTGGAATATTTAGTATGTCATATTTAGTAGATTGTATTAGCATAAAGGATATTGGAATATCCTGCGGACATATTTGGTATGCCAGAATATGCCACAGGATATTCCATCATTGTAATATTGATGTAAGGCTATATAAAGCCAAGAGGACTATCAAATCATCAATCAATTACAACATGGTATCAGAGACAAGTTTCCACAAACTCTAGCCGCCACCAACCACCGACCCTCCTCCTATTTCTACCAAACCCTAACCCTAGCCGCTACCCCCCTTTCCCACCGCGGCCAAAGCCCACGCACGCGCGGCCAGAGCCCCCGCGGCCCCACATGTCCTGCAGCTGCTGCTGCTGCTGTTGCATGTGCGCCGGGCGCCCCCCTCCCCCACGGTGCATACGGTTCCTGCGACTGTTGTCGACACTGACACACACGACGACATTCGCGTCACCGCTGTTCGGATTGTTCCGAAAGTTGACACCGAAGGTCTAGATCTGATGAAAAACATGTACGGATCTAGAAGCGGACGACGAGGACGAGCGTGAGTCGTGTAACGGATGTGACATGAACATCGAAGAGGATGATCGATGGAGGAGATCATCAAGAAGCTGGATCCTACGGAGGTTGCGACGTTGATGAAGCTGATGAAGATGTCGGCTGGTGAGAGCACGACACAAACGTCGACGAGGTTGGTGCTTCCCTCCATCGATCTGAAGCTGGATGGACCAGCTACCTATCTGAGTTGGTCACGACAGGTGAGGCGAACCCTCGCAGGAAAAAACCTGGAGGGGTTCCTGTCGGGTGAGAAGACAGAGCCGGACGAGGGCTCGGCAGGATACGACGAGTGGAAGTCCACTCATATGGTGATCTACATCTGGCTTCTCAACTCCTTAGTCCAGTCTATTGTCGCCACAGTAAATAGCATTGAGATGGTGAATGATGTGTGGAAGAAGTTGAGACCCTAATATGATGTGGGAAACAACTTACGGGTCTTCCAGATCAAGGGGGAGATCGACAACACCATACAGGGAGAGAGGATGGTGCAGGAGTATGCCACGGAGGTGGAGCGTCTGTGGCTGGATTACGATCACATCTCAGATCGGGCAAGCTGCGAGGACCCGAAGTATAAAGAGAGACATGTATGTCTACAGGAGATGATAAAATTCCTCAAAGGGCTGACTGCAGCATTCGCTCAGAGGACGGACCCTTCTCGCCCAACCAAAGATCCCCACTCTCGAGGAGGCTATCTCAGTCATGATCCATGAGAAGACACGCATCAGACTGCAAGCAGGAACAAGTGGTCCTCCTGAAGCAAAGTCAGCACTGACGGCCACTAGCTCGGGCGACTTAGGGCCTAAGGGAGAGACCTGGCAGCACAACCGGCAGTGCTACAACTGCGGAGAGATGGGCCACCATCGGTATGCTTGTACCAAACCACCTAAGGAGGGAGATTCAGGTGGTGGACGGAGACAATTCGGTGAACGAGGACATTTTGGAGGATGTGGCCATGGTCGTGGGAGTCGATGAGGCGGTCGAGGAGGTTATCAAGCGAACCTGCTGGTAGCAGAAGAAGATGGAGGAGCTGGCAGCACAGTTACCGAGGAGGATCAGTCACTGGTGGACATGCTGGAGATGCTCAGGAAGAAGCAGCGAACGTCAAATGATGGAGACAGAAAGAGTGCAACAGAGGAGGCGTCCACCTCATTCTTCGCTGGAGGAAACACCATCATGTATGCCCATCCATCAGAAGGTACTGACGGCTCACTTGCTCTTGCATCCATTGCTTTCCTTAAATCGTCAGACTGGATTATCGACTCGGGGGTATCTCGGCATGTGACGGGAATGCTAGTGAGTTCTCCTTCTACACTCACCTAGCATCAGCATACATCATTTGGACAGCTAATGGCACTTTCCAGCTAGTGGTCGGTAATGATACTGTTAATTATACAGGTTCAGTAAAATTATCCAATATTTTATATGTTCTATCCTTTCCAATCAGTCTCTTGTCCAGTAGTTCTATAATCCTTCAACTTAAATGCATTGTTTCTTTTGATATCCCTAAGGTGATCTTCCAGGAAAAGAGACGGGACGGAACTTGGGACTGACACTTGGTATAAGGGACTGTGGTACCTGGATCGAGAAGGACTGGACTCAGCACAATGTCTATGGCAGAAAAGGCTGGTATTGGAGGACTGCAGATGAGGGCCGATGATACTTTGATACTCTATCATAGGAGGTTGGGACATTCCTCCTTTGACACTTTAAGTAAATTGTATCCAGATATTTATGAAAAATCAAATAAAAAGAAACTAGTATGTGATGCATGCGAGTTTGGCAAGCTTACTAGGAGTTCATATATTGGTACGGATCATAGGAGCTTTTCTATTTTTGAGGTAGTATACTCTGATGTTTGGGGTCTATGTGCCACTAATACTATGAATGTTTATAAGTACTTTGTTTTCTTTATTGATTGTGCTTCTCGTGTCACCTGGTTGTGCATGATGAAAATAAGAGTGATGTACCTACTTGTTTTCAGGATTTTTACAAACATGTCCAGACTTAGTATGGGATAATTGTGAAGGTACTGAGGTCTGACAATGGAACGGAGTATACAAACAGAACACTTGCAAAATACTTATCAGCACACGGGATACAACATCAGACTACCTATGCATACACACCTACACAAAATAACATAGCAGAAAGGAAGAACATACACCTTCTGGAGCTCGCAGTATTGCAAAATACTTATCAGCACACGGGATACAACATCAGACTACCTATACAACATCAGACTACCTATGAATGTTCTACAGAGTCTGTGAGGGCATGCAGTATTGACAACAGCTCAACTAATCAATAGAATGCCTTCGAAGGTCCTGGGATGGAAGTTCCCATGTAAAATATTGCAAGACAATAATAGTGGGATACTCCCACTGAAGGTGTTTGGGTGCATATGTTTTGTGAAGGACAACAGGCCATCAGTTGAAAAGCCTGATCCTAGAGCAGTCAAGTGCATCTTCGTGGGCTACTCGGCGACTCAGAAAGGGTACGTGTGCTGGAGTCCTGTGGAAAAGAAGAAATTTGTAAGTATGGATGTCCACTTCCGGAAGCATAAGCCATACTACCGTCAGGAGGGAACTTCAAACCATACGCCTAATACTGACAGTATGAGGCGAAAGGGGGAGAAGGAGAGTTCGGTAGTGACCGATTTAGGAGTTTGGCATGGAGGCACGGTTAAGGAGGAGCAGGAAGGTGAAGAGGAACGGGGGAAGATGAGAGGTGTTAGGCCTACAGCTCAGGGGAGTTACTTACCTACAGCAGGAGATGAAAGAAAACTGTAGGACCAGTACCTACAGTGCCAGTGCCAAGTCCCTTGCTTGCGTCCATCTTGACTCCTGAGACACCTACACTACCACCACCATCTCCTTCAGTGATATCATTCTCCCTACTCCTCCCACACCATTATCAGTACGGAGGACCACTCGCAGCAATGCGAAAAATTCTCTGGACAGATATGGTTGAGACCTTGCTCAGTTTGTTTCTTATGATCATATCTCCTCTTCTTATAAAGCATTTATTGCATCTTTGGATAGTATTACTGTACCTAACAGTTGACAGGTTACCAAGAACGATCCAAAGTGGAAAGCGGTAATGCTCGAGGAGTTAGGAGCTCTTGAGAAGAATCCACTTGGGAGCTGGTAGACTGCCAGAAGGAAAGAGCAGTCGGATGCAAGTGGGTCTTTACTGTAAAGCAGAACCCAGAGGGATAGGTTGAGCGCTACAAAGCTCGAATGGTGGCAAAAGAATACAGTCAAACGTATGGCATCGACTATTACGAGACCTTTGCACCAGTCACAAAGATGAGTACTGTCAGGACCGTGATTTCTTTGGCAGCGAATGATGGATGGAAGATACACCAACTTGATGTGAAGAATACATTTCTTCATGGGGATCTGGTGGAGGAGGTTTACATGGAGATGCCACCAGGATTTGGCACCAACCAGACAGTGGGCAAGGTCTGCAGGTTGAGAAGTCCCTCTATGGACTAAAGCAGTCTCCTCGGACGTGTTTGCCAGATTCAGGAGGGCGATGATAGGGATAAATATCAGCAATCAATGCTGATCATACTGTATTTATCAGACGAAGTGGAGGTCACATCACCATGCTTGCGGTGTATGTGGATGACATGATTATCACAGGAGATGATGAGCAGAAGATCGCCCCTCAAGGGAAAGCTTGGCAGGAAATTTGAGGTGAAGGACCTTGGTCTTTTCGCTATTTTCTTGGAATAGAGATCGCTCGAGACGCAGAGGAGATCGTTTTTTCTCAGAGGAAGTATGTACTGGACCTTCTTATAGAGACAGGGATGTGGGGAGCAAACCTGCAGCAACGCTAATAGACCAGAGGTTCAAGTTGGAGGCCAGGCTGGAGACCCAGTTGATCGAGACAGATACTAGAGATTGGTGGACAAGTTGATCTATCTGAGCCACACGACCTGATATCTACTTTGCAGTGAGTGTCATAAGCCGCTACATGTACGACCCACGGAAGGGTCATATAGATGCAGTATACCAGATTTTGAGGTACTTGAAGGGTACCCCGGGAAGGGGCAGATATTCAAGAAGAACAATCATGTGAGCATTGAAGGCTACTGTATTCTGACTGGACTAGTGTGCCGATGACAGAAGGTCTACCTCAGGATATTCATATTCATAGGAGGCAACCTAGTCTCATGGAGGAGTAAGAAACAGTCTGTGGTGGCCAGATCGACAGCGAAAGCAGAGTACAGAGCTATGGTCCTGGGAGTTGCAAAACTGCTATGGTTGAAGAACATGCTGGTAGAACTAAAGCTGGATTAAGGAGCCAAGATGAAGTTGTGGTGTGACAACCAATCAGCTATTAGTATCGCCAACAATCCAGTACAACATGACAGGACCAAACACATCGAGATTGATATATAGGTTCTTCATCAAAGAGAAGCTGGATAGTGGATTGCTGGAGCTTGGCCACGCTCCGATCAGAGATCAGGTAGCAGACGGACTAACCAAGGACTTACCTCTGTGAGCAGGATTAAAGGAGTATTGGAATATTTAGTATGTCATATTTAGTAGATTGTATTAGCATAAGGATATTGGAATATCCTGCGGACATATTTGGTATACCAGAATATGCCACAGGATATTCTATCATTGTAATATTGACTGTAAGGCTATATAAAGCCAAAGGACTATCAATAAAATCATCAATCAATTACAACAATAGTCATTAGTCAGAGTTAGACCTAAATTGTCTTAGCTTGTTGCTTCAAACATGTTATGTTATTGTTTAAGGTTTCACACTAGAGGTACTACCACATGCAGCTCTTGTATATAAGATACTTTAATCATTGAGGAAGACATTTGATGCTGCATTCTTTTGTGTGCAGATCCTGTGGATGCTACCACTTGGATGCAAAAAGTATGTCTAAGTTAAGAAGATATGATGTTACACTTTACCCTGTTTGTATAGGCAGCAGGTTACTCAATTTATTTTAGAAAGCACAATTACATAAGAGGCCATCAAACAAATCTCATATACAGACAGGACCTACCGCTTGAAGAATTTCGAGGACACGAGGCTCCTTCGATCTCCATGGAAGATCTTTCTCAAGTGCCTGCACAGTAATTTGCATTAATCGACGAGCATTTACAATGTAAGGCTAGAGAACCTTATTAGCCATAACAACTGACATCTTTAGGCTACAAAGTTAAGGATATATTAAACTTGCTGTGTACAAAAGAGGATGGCAATGAAGCTTCAGATAGCATTTAAAGTCAATTTACAGGTAAAAGAAAGCACCTATGCTTTTGTCTTAAGGTATTACCGGATCATATCTAAGATGTAAAAAACAAGTGAAGATAGAGTGTTACAAGTTATCTGCTTAAACAGATCATCTAAGATTTGAAGTATCACAAGGGGGAGAGAAGATTCACTGTCAACGGGTCAGAAGTTGTTGGAGGTTTGGATATGCTGATTTGTGGGGTGTGGGGTTAGTGGAGGGTTTACAAGTATTTAGATGATTATGATGATCTGCTTGACATCTTAGCATAGGTAGTCCGGCTTGCTTGTTTTAAGCATCTAACATCTTCCAACTCGAGATCCGGCATGCAAAACTTCTCCGTTCCATGGATTCAAAAATTGATGAACAGTGAACTAAACTCGGTGCGCCTACCAAATTGTATAAGCTACAAGTTATTCATTTCAAGGCCACATTTGTTGCAGTACGATCACTCGTAGGATTGAAATTATATTTCAATCAGTCAGTCAAGAAAGTGTTATGTCAAGCAGAAAGTTGGGCAATTTCAGAAGCATAAATTTGTGCACTTGCAATAGGGGGACAGCAGATTATTGTGCTGAAGGTTCTTATTTACAAGAATTAGGCTTAAAACACCTAAGGTACCTAATTTTGATGAGTTAGGGTAGTATCAGACAATTAAAGCCACACAAAAGGTGGGCACAAGTTCATGGTCGTAAGTTCCTATGACATTGAATTGTTTGTCATATCCGACTGGGGACAATCAACCAAAAAAGTAGATATTTTATGATGAAGAAAATGTTACCCTCTCAATATCTTACTGGTCTCTCAAAATAATTTTCGATCCTTACGTAGTAAGTTGTCCATAAGGTCAAACTACAAATAAAGATCTTATGCCAAATATAATTTTGTGTTGTGCCATTTAAGTCTAGTACACTCTAACTGATAGAATTGTATTCCTATAATTTAGTCATTTGGACAGCATCAGATTCCTTCAGCCAGGTTTGATGGAAATTACAAGCTTCCAGACTGAGAGTCTTTATACCTACATGTCTCATTTCCTCAAGACTGATTGAGCCATTTTTATCAATATCGATTGCATCAAACTGATCACGGAGATCAGCCAGCTCCTCCTCATTGAGTGTACTTGCTAATGCCTGCTTATGTTTGAGAGAGTATATAAGAATACAAAGGAGCAAGTCAAAAAAAAAAAAAAACTGAAGTCATGAATATTCATGATTATTTTTTTGAGCAATTCATCAAAATTTTATACCCGAAGTGCAAATTGCTTAAAGCGGCTGTACTTCATAAATTGGCGCATACTGGATAGCACGGATATATCTAATGGGATTTCTGATGCATTTCCCCCTTCTCTCACCCAAGGGTGTGCTGCAAGGATGTACATATGTGAGAAGAGATTCCAAGCTAAACTTAGATGAAAAAGAAAGAAATAAAATTTAATAGCTAGAATTTTACATTGCAAGGACATTTCAAAAGGTTTGGCAAAGGACATTTCAAAAGGTGATCGGATATTCATCTTTGGAATGAAAATTTAAGGAAGAAAGAAGCGGAAAAAAGAAAGGCTTTTAGTTTCGGAAGTATTTCAGACAACTTTGAGTAGTCAATCTATGGTATGTATCCTAAGTAAGATACATACACTAAATTTCGAAAAGAAACTATACTCAATACATACACAAAGCTTGAGCAGCTGTCAGCCTCACACGAGGATCCTTCACGAGTAACTTCTTGACAAAATCTATAGCACTGTCACTTATGCTTGGCCAAGGCTTCCGGAGGAAATCAGGCTCGTTCTTTAAGACCTGTTAACGGGCACAATAGGAAATATTTTATAGCCAGAAAGCCATAGAAAATTATACATGGCACTAATCAAGTGTACATCGAGATAATGAGAACCTAACAAAGAAACTAGTGTTTATTACAATACAATCCAATGTTTTCACCTTCAAGCATATGCTTTTCCCAAGGCTTCATCACATTGACATCAATGTTAAACCATTTTGTTACCAATTGAAAAAGGAGCTAGAGGAGCAAACTTGGTTGTATATATAGATATTTCATGTGAATCAGCTGCAGCTAGAACTGAATGCAAAATTGGAAGTGTACAAGACATAACTGGGATGTGAAGATACAAGAAACAGTTGACCACATACAAAGTATGAATTAGAGTGGGGAAGAATTCTAAGAGTCGAAGATTCAGTATATGTTATAGTGGGAAATTGTAAAGAGAGACAGGACATCTCACCTAGAGGCATGAAAATGACAACAATGTTTGGAAAGAAAAAAAACTGCCACGCTACATTTTTAGATGAGTTAAAAATCATATAAATGAAATATAGTGGTGTAAAAATAAATAAGAAATAAAACAAATAAATAGTTATAGTTATGTAATAACTAGTGAAATAAATATAACAAATAATAAGACCATAATTATCCATGATTAGAGGCCTTAGCATTATCCATAATCATATTACTAAACAGAGGATTTCAGTCCTCTTCACTCATTTTCGACATCATAGCACATCGACTGATCCTCTAAATAATTTTGCAGCTCTATCCACAAAAGGTTATCTCTAACCTTGCACCAACCTTTTTGCACATATCCTTTGTAGCTCTATCCACAAAAGTCATCTAGAAGTACCAAAAGTATATCTCAAATAGATAGCAAATGCCATCATGTACTTATAATGTCAAACATGGAAATTGGGTAAGATTTCCTCATAATAAGATTGGTTGATGCAAAAATCCCACAAACTGGGATGCATGATACCTCTTTGAATATTCCATCATTGGTTGTATGCCAAAAGGGGCGTCTTCCACAGAGCAAAATGTAGGTTATGACGCCTATGCTCCACACATCCGACTCAGGCCCAGATTTACGTTTCAGTACTTCTGGAGCAACATAGCAAGCACTGCCACTATATCCTGAAATTTTTTCCCTATATAAAGCATAATATTACTTGTCAAGAATCGTCTTACATGTAGATAAATATTGAATTCTCAAAAGAAAATCAAATGGTCTGATCATCTATAAAATAGCTCGGATTAATAGTTACATTTCCTATTTGTTTTTTCTTAAGAATAGATACCTATACTATTACTAACCTGGTTTTATGAAATCTGACAGTCCAAAGTCTGTTGCCTTCAGAGCTGATTCATACTTTGTTGACTTGAAAAGGAAGTTCTGCAAATATAAATGTGCATAGTTTCACATATTATGCTAAATCAGAGAACCTTGGCTTTTTCGTGGAGTGGGTTTTTGATGTTCTACCTCAGGCTTCATGTCCCGATGTACGAGACCATGCAAATGGCACTCAGCTGCAACTTTAAGCATCTGACGCACTATTATTGCAGCATCTTTCTCGGTATAACGGCCATCTTTACTGCAAATTAAGATGAGTCAACTATGAATATGAACATAATAGTAACTTAAGATGGAAGAGAGACTAAAAGAGTCCTTCAAGCAGAAAGCAAGAAAATGACATATTTCAACAAGCTAGTCATAACCTGAATCATAGAGATGTAGTGAGCAGTGATCACAACGATATAATCATAAAGGACGCTAGAAACAAAAATTCTTTTGCCAATAGAAAAGGAAAATCTAATATCCAGGACAAATTAGAAATCTAGTATACTTACTTGGCTAAAATGCGATCAAGTAGTTCACCACCTTCACATAATCTGTATCATATAGCAAACTTGTCATCAATATACAAGCTGGCGCCAAAAAAAGTAACAAGACTGTTAACTTGATGAGAACTAATTAACAACCAACGTAAATGAGCAAAAACGCTACATCTTGCTGCATAAACATTTAGCATACGAGACCAAAGAGTCAAAATCATAGTCTGTTAAGTTCTTAAGAAATCCTAGTTATGCAAATCTTCATTAAAAGAAGCAAAACAACTATAACAATAAGGGAAACTACTAAGGGCAACACACAAAGTGATAGGCCGGGGCTATCACATGTTAGTCGGAAACACACTTTAAGTTACTGAGATTGTTAGGGGACAAAACACAAGTTGTTAGGGGCAACACCATTTCAAACACTCAAATTCCTCTTCCTCTCACACAACTTTCTCTTTCTCTTCCTCCTGCAACCTCTTTCTCTTTCGAATCCCACTACAGGGGCTTGGAAGCTTTAGAAATCATGACAGTCGGGTTGGGATGACGAAGGAATGACAGGATTATGGTCTTTACTGTAGTTAGGACTACCATTCTCAGAGTCCTAAGATAGAAAACTCTATCCTAGTACTACCATGATCCTGGCCGTCCTAATTGAATCGTGACAGTACTAAGACAAAAAGAGTTTTCTACACGCCACCCTATATATAAATTAGGATTAAATGCTTAGATAAATTTAAGGTTGGATGAGAAGCAGTTACTCACTCCATCACGATATAAACGTAATCATCATCCTCGAAGACGTCATGGAAGTGCACGATGTTCTCATGCCCCCGCAAGGCCTGCAGTATCCTCACTTCGCGCTTCACATTCTCCATGGCAGACAACCGATCCATCTGCAATCAGATAAAACGAAGATAGCTTTTATAGAACCAAGAACATAATCACACCAAACATAGACGTACCGAGCAGATGGATCAATACCTTGGTCTTGTCGATCCTCTTGACAGCAACCCTGTCTCCATTGGTGGTGGTGGTGGCGACAAAGGTGTAGCCGAATGTCCGCGTCCGAGGAGTTTGCCAATGGCAAATCGGCTGCCGAAGTCCCTAGCATAGCCCAAGTCCCTTGTGGCCAATCTCCGTTGCGGTTTATCATCTACGCCACTGCTGCTGCTGCTGCTGCTGCAGCTGGAGCCTCCGAGCTTGGCAGAAGGACTCGAGACGCATACTCCCATGTTTGGAATAGGTAATAATCAATGGAGACCCGACTGGTTTTTAATTTCTTTAGGAAAAGTACAGGAGAGGGAGAGAAAGAGAGAAGAATGTAAGGTGGTTTGAAGCCAACGACTCTTTCCTTCTTCCCTCTCTTTTTGTTGCTGGCTGATTGGATTTTTCTTTGTTGGTTTTAATAGATTTTTCTGCTGTTGAACTCGAGATATGACTGTGACCAAACCAAAGATTGTTTGACTTCCTTTACGAATGTTCAAAATAGGGGCTCACTGTCAAGCCTTTGAAGAAGTCTATTAAGCCAAATTAGACAATTAAGCATTCATGCACTACAGGAATAGGACGTTTTATTGAATTGGTTTAGGGGGCTGCAAGGAAACTTCAGCATACAAATTGTACTGCAACTTTAAGCCAAATTAGCATGACCATTGTACATCGTCGTCATCAAGAAATAAAGATTAATCTTATATAAATTCGTAGTGTTGGCTTCAAGGAAAGTTACACCGAGAAGCTTTCGGAGTAACCTTTTTGGTTGTTGCAAGGTGTTTTATCTTCATTTCTTGCAGTTACAAGTTTGTGTCATGAACTTTATTAGAATTAATACACTGCAAAATATAACAAAATAATGACTGACCTAATCCGTCTCAATTCGTCGCTAAATAAAAATAGTGACGGATCAACGTCTGATTTAAGGCGTCAAAATAACGTCGCCGAGTAGTCACGCGTCCTACTACCAACCGACGCCTCATCGATGGACTTATAGCGACGTACACTATAAAAATACAACAAAAAAACGACGGCCTAATCCGTCTCTAATTTGTTGCTAAATTAAAATAGTGACGGATCAATGTTGGATTTAGGCATCGGAAAATCGACGTCTCTATGAAAAAGACCTTGCCGAGTAGTCGCATGTCCTACTACCAACCGACGCCTTGGCGATGGCCTTATAGCGACGCTTTGGCGATGGCCTTATAGCGACGCTTTGGCGGCTTTCTTGTGACACCTACAAAACGACGATGGATATGCGACATCCTCGTGTCTCCATTTTTATAATAGAAGACGACATACTAGCGACAGGTCCTCAGCGTTATAGGCGACAATTCGGTGACGAAATGACGACGACCTTTGTTTTTTTATACATGGTTTGGTTTCTGATACCTAATTTTTTTTTTTGATACTTTGTTAGTGATGGATTCTTGTGTCACCGACCATCGTCGAACAAAGCTAGGGCGTCACTCTAGTTCGTCATTGACTTGATTAAATTTGGAAAAATAAAGTAAAAAATCAATCAAAACACAAACAAAATACAAACAAGATAATATAGAGACTCAGTGCAACCCTCCATAG
This sequence comes from Iris pallida, assembly GCA_029216955.1. Taxonomy (NCBI): domain Eukaryota; kingdom Viridiplantae; phylum Streptophyta; class Magnoliopsida; order Asparagales; family Iridaceae; genus Iris; species Iris pallida. Next base: position 323,699 of record JANAVB010022999.1, on the reverse strand, counting down.
AATTCTGTCCAATTTGACCTTCAGTAACACAAAACGCTCGCTGAAAACCCAAAAATATAATAAAACATAATATTATAGACCCGATGCAAGCAACTGTAGAATTTCTATTTTCGGACCTTCAATGACAAACGCTCACTGGAACTCAGACATAGAAGAAAAAATGTATATTCATAAACTCGGCAGAATCCATCGTAGAATTCCACTACCAAAATAAGACACTTTAGACGCCTAAAAACTTCGCTAAAGTGTATAAAAATGTCGCTATTAAAAATTAGCGACGATTAACGAAAATATTTTGTCGGTATTTCGTGGTCGCTAACACAAAAAATGTCGCTATTGCGATATTGTAGCGACTCATCATGTCGCTATTTTTTATTGGATAGCGACATTTAGCGACGAGGAGTTGCTAATCAGCAACGTTGATTTCGTTGCTAAACGTAGCCGACCATTCAGTAGTTAGCGACGTTATTTGCGATGTTTAGTGACTAGTTTGCTGACATGGCAAAATTTGCCATGTCAGCTAGTTAGCGATTATAGCGACTGTTTGCGACATTCATGATACAGAATAGCATTGTTCGGATACACGTTTGGCGACGTCTACCCGTCGCCAATCGTCACTAAACATCGCTAAACGTCGCTAAACTGTAAAAGAAAAAAAAATAGAATTTTGTTTGCTTGTTTTCCCCAGAATCTACCTGTAGTTCAAATTACAGTATATAAATAGTTGACTCAGAGCAACCCTCCGTAGAATTCTCTGGGTTCGCTGACTCCTTCGATGGAACACTCAACACCGGTAAAAAAAATATAGATACAAATGATGAAAATGCACTATCAATAATCAAATTAACACAATCAAACATAAAAAAATACATAAGATAGTCGGATGGAGACAAATCCACTACCAACAGGTATAAAAAGAGTTTATGTCCAATAATATTCCAACAATGGGTCAATATAACACATACTCTCACTAAATGTATAAAATAAATACATAGACCCAATAATGGGTCAGCAAACCACAACATAACACATAACAATATGTCCAATGAATGACTACGGCTGGCATCAGCGCAGCAGGAGGAGGAGGAGGAGGAGGAGAAGTATGACCCTGCATCTGGGACATAATGAACCTATACTACTCCGGCATACGCGTCACCGGTGACGACTCATCAAGAGGAGAAGGAAGAGGCAGTGAACCGATACAGTCGGTGTCGATGCTGACGCACGATCAGAAAGCATCTTTTCCATGACTAGCAGTCTAGAGTTGCATGAATCTATAACAGCCGTCAGCCTCGGAAGCTGATCGCCCATGGCAATCTGTGTCCCCTGTATCGCCAGAACAGTACGATCCGTCCTCTCGTTCATCGTCCCCTGTGTCTCCCTCATGTTGCGCTCGAGCATATCAAATCGTACGGTGAGCGTCGTATCGTCCATTTACGATTGAGACTGGGGCTGCTATGCAATCCTCCACAATATCTCTCACACAGCTCAGCAACTTGGTGATGCAAGCTCTCCTCGACTCGGGCCGACTCTTATGAGGCTATGGGGAATGCACACTGCCAGAGGGGCCTGGATGACTGCGTCGCCATAAAGGTGCCGTAGGATCCCACAAATGGCGGTCATCCAGAGCTCGTCCAACGACTGAGACGGAGGGCTGCAAGGAAGTACCACCCCTCCCTCTGCCGGTGTACTAGCACTCATACGCTCTAGCTTTCTGGAAACATCATATGTTGGTACCTACTTTCCACAACTGATTCAACTCATCTATCAATGATTGTAAGTACATATCAATGTTCTTCTTCGGATTGTTCGGACCCGGGATGATAACGTTATGAACTTCTAAGGATCTTCATACATCCACGGCGGTAGGTTTATGGATGACAATCTGTTACGACCCGCTACCCAATTGTTGGACCGGCCGAGTCATGTCCAGCCTACGCTTGAGATAAAACGTAGTAAGCTGTTCTAAAGACAACAGGATAAGACTAAATGTGCTAACAGTTCTATAAGTGAATAAAAGTCATAAATGCTCCAAACACAAAATCGTCTCATATATGGAAATAAGTCCAAAGTACAAGTGATCTGAAATGTAAAACTGGATACATGTCCAGTTATAAAATATGTAGCCTAATCATGACAACACTAAATATCCCAAACAGCTATGCAAACTAGACAAGTCTTCCCGCAGGAACATCCTCGTATGGCAAAGCCGGGTCCTCGGCAGTATCCCCATAATATGAGTCGCAGAGTAACTCCTCCTCAGTAAGGACACCTACAACGTTATCCTGTCAGGACGGAAGCAAGTACTGAATCTACAAACTAGCATATGAAACATGGAAATGAACATAAGAGAATAAATGGAAACATGGCATCACACAATCTATCATGGCAAGGACACATATGTCATAGAGACAGATGTATATGTAATATTTAAAACTGTAGCAGGTACGTGATCGTCATAGATGTACAATGTACTGTGGTACATGTAAATAAAATGTACATACGTACAAGTTAACAAGCATAGTGTACATCCGTATAGAAACGGATAATGGCCTGCGACAAGGTATGCATATAAAATGCGACCTCGCTCGCTACTATAGGGGGGCATGATCACGTACTCAACTGTCAGTTTTCCCATAACCCATATTCTAATCATGTGAGATATACATAAAAACTATTCTAAGCATGGTAGTAATGAAAATATAACATGTGATATTTTAACTTGCTACTCCAAGGATCAGCATTTAACATGGTTGGATTTGCAGTTCATTTATGTAACAGTATGTAAAGTTTGTAGAAAGTACTTGCCTCTAGCAAAGTAAAGCAAAACAAGCTGCGATAAAAGTGCTATAGATGTCTGGTAACTCGTCACTGTAGAAATAAATACATAAATTTAGTTTTTACACTAAGCTAAAATACTAGGACACTAATTGGTGCAACACGACTTGTGACTGGGCACCTAGCCAAAATGATAATTTAGCATAGGAGACCAATGTGGGGTGACACACTACTTTAACTAACTTTCTAGGGTCTTTACACTAGAGAGGGGTGAGGTTCGATATGGCTAAAACTCAAAATAGCACAAAAAGTTGCAAGTCATAATTAATCAATAAATAAATCAAATGATTATTGTGTTTCAACAGTTTTTGAGATAGACAAAAAGCTTATTTTTACTTAAAGTAAAGTACCAAATGATCCTTGTTAATCATAGAAATTTATTATAATTTTTCTGGAATTTATTAACCAGTACAAGTATTTTATAATAATTAGTTTTCCTAAGTATACAGAAATGAGTTTTGGTTTCATATGCCAATCTAGTGGCAAAACTGTAAATTAAATACTATAAAATTATACTAAATTAGATAATTAACATAGTATCTAAATACTATTTTACCAGAATTTTAACAGTACTTTAAGTATTTTTAGAAATCAAAACTATTGCACATAATTGAAATTAAATAATTAATTATCTGCGTATTTTGTCCATGTACATAATTTGAACCAAAGTTCAAATACAGAACCCAAGGCCATGAATCAAGTCCAATATGACTTGTACAGGTCTTGAATGTGTAAAAACACATTTGGGCCCAAAAAATCCATGCTAGGCTTGGGCACCAAATGGTTGCAGTAATTTTAAATATACTAAATACAAATTGGTAAAAGTGTAAAATAAATATTAATATTTTAATAAGGTAAAATTATACATAGTGAATATATCGTACATATGTTAAAAGTACATATATATATATATATATATATATATATATATAAAGTATATATATATAT